>CM034147.1:782202396-782802396 GCA_019776745.2 Taxus chinensis | reverse complement strand
AAGAGCGATGCCCTCCAAAGTTTTTGGGAATATCTTAGCAACAACCCCATCCCATGGGAGTAGTTCTCGAATGGCTGTAGCGTAAGCTTTGATATGTGCGTTTGGATCTCCCTCACCTTTGTATTTGGGAAAATCGGGAAGAGGTCTTGGAAGCATGACGCTTCATATGGTGAAATCTAAGGGTTCTTTCAAATATTCTGAATAAGTCCCTATCGCATAGGTTTCGACCATTGATGGTGCTTGCTGAGGGAGCGGAGGCGGAATGGGTTGTTGATATGGCATAGCGTATACGTTGGTAGGGGCATAAGGAAACACATGTGTTTGACCAAACATGCCGGGAGAGGAGAACATATCCCCTTGTGGTGATTTGGAGTACATGTTTAAGTATGACGGGGTGTTGTCCAGGAATGGATTGTTTTGTACTAGACCGGGAGGAACAGCGTTAGAGATGGTGGGTCTAGTTGGCTTTTGTTGTGAATACTGAGGAGTCATGCCTAACGTGCCTACTCCTGTGAGGAGGTCTACTTGGCTAGAATGGTGTGGAGGATTAGAATTTCCTGTTTGTATGAATTGAGAATGGTGATTTGCTTGAGCAAGTTCTAACCCTCTCACCTTTTCTACTAACGTTGAAATGACTTCATTTGGTGAAGTCACGGTGTTTTTCCGTAGTGGCATTTGTTGTATATCATGGTGTTGTATAGGCATGTGATATCCTGTTATGAACTGATCTGCTGCCCTGCCAAGTTTCACTGAGGGCATTTCCTATATGTAGTGGCATGGAGGTATTTTCTTGAAAAGAGACCTCGGGTTGTGTTTGTAAACCTCCTATAGGTGGGTACATACTTCAAGAACGTTGGTCGTTCCTGGCATAACGTACCGAATGTTCATCATCTAAACCTCGGTATGAGTCTGATTGTATACTAATTTGTGGTCTAAGTAACACCTGAGGAGACGAACCAGATTCTCCGATGAACGTCATGTTATTCGAGCCTGAAGGCTCTGTTTGTTGTGTTTGAACGAGCTGATCTAACTCCTCAGTTTGAAAAGATGAGTTATATCTGATCCTTGGAGTTTGTGTTGACAACTGGTTGGTTGAGTAGTTATCACCCCATACTGAGAGTGAGGGTGATGATTGTCTATTTTGTTGGGCATAGTATGCCTCAAGGCCCAAGAGGGGCCTGCCATGTGTATCAAATCCTGACATATTCGGGGGGTATATGAATACCCGCAGAATAATGGGAAGGAGCGAAGGTGATGGTGAAAGCTAATGAGGCGGAAAATATGAAAAGTATACTAATTTGGAAGAACACGTAATAATATGACTCCGAACTAGAAAGTAGGAAGTTCACGTTGGGTTCACCAATTTTGTAAGCTGATGTGAAGGCTAATGAGGTACAAGCGAGCGTGGGAATCTACAAGAGGTACAACTCTGTCGGGTTCACCAATCTGATGTGAAGGCACCCGACCTCGGGTTCACCAATTTTGTAGATGGAAAAGTGACAAGTGAGCGTGGGAATCTACAAGAAACTCTTCCTCGCACCCGACCTCCCGAGGTCATGCCGAGACAGCCGGTGGGGATGGAATATGTATGGGATGCAGACAAACTAGTTAGGCAATCTAATGTCTTCAATACGCACTAGTGGAATTTGTGAATCTAAGGCAAAGAAGGCCCTTCTAACCTGAACTGGTGTGATAGATCGATCGGCAAGGATGACTGCTCGAAGGCTCCAATCAATATCGAGCTCTGGCGTGATTCGATCTATGGGTTGTGGAATACGTGGAAAATGACCTAGGATAGTTTCGTATACGTCTCCGGATAAGGTCATACGGTGGATGGTAAATATAGTTGACTCTATGGACGATTCTCTGGCCTAGTCCAGAACTCTCTAGCTTTGTTAGCTATTGTATCTAGTAAGGATAACTGTTTGATGATGATAGGTGGAAGTGGAGTGGATCTGAATACTAGTGTGCATAGGCCAATGTCTATGTCTGATTGACTTATGGATTCGTTGGGTTGCGGGATTTGTGGATCGCAACCGTAGACTCTCGTTTATTGCGGTCCTGCTATGGTCATGCGTAGAATTAGTTCCTAATCCCTAACACCCAGTAATCGTATGTTTTCTCAGCCTCTATATTCAAAACTAGTAGCTGTGTGATCTTCTCAGAGTGCCTCACAGGCATTCTTGCAACCTGAATTCTTAGGCTAGTATCTATGTCTGTGAGAATGTCTCCTGCGTCTGGCTGTGAGACCATAGGATCACAACCGAACGTTTTCTCTCTTTCGAGCCCTTCTACAGTCATATGGATGTTACCTAGGGTAATCTGTAGTTTGGTTGATTCGACCAAAACGTGTGCGCTTGGTCGTCCTCTATGTTTAACCCGCTCAACTGGGAATTGATTTGTTGCAAGCTTACCATTGTTTGGAAGACTTGGATCCTAAGATTTTGATCTATATCAGTTATTGCTGTGATGAGATTGGGCTGGGGCACGATTGGCTCGAATACGTAATCCCTGGGCTCCCTAGGTCCCGTGATTGTCATACAAAAGTAACAATGTAAAACGAACTGTAGCAAAAATAAAATTTAACTACGTTGAATATATCTATAGCATATATGATTTCTCTATTTTTGTATTTTCTGATGAACTATTCGAATGAATTTAGCAACTAATTTAATACATCTAGAAATTGACAGCTAAGATAACAATTTAAAACAAACAAGATAACCGAGTATAGCTATTTGTCTGTGCAATTTGTAGATCTACTCTAAATAATGAAATAACTGATCTAATCTATTTGCAAGACTCTCGATCCTACCTCAGAAGTGAGGAATGAATCATAGTCTCTCAGAAACTATCAATCCCCACAACTTCCCTGGAAATATCGAAAGTAAAATTAACTGAAATAAAGCGATCAACTACTCTATTTGATATGATTCTAATTTAGAACTTTGAAAGCTAGAACCTGGATTCCACAGAACAGTGGCGAACCCGATGGTGTGTGTGATCTTGTCCCCTCACTGTGATCTCCTCGTTCCTTTGTGTTCACGTGGATCTAGAAAAGCGTGTAATGCTAGCATCAACAGAAGTAGATATTGGGACAAAGGTAGCTCAAGGTACAGACTGAATACAATGCGAGTAGGAGAGGGATAGTGCAAGAGTACAGAGCTTGGCTTATGCAATTCCTAGCGGGATTTATTGCGAGTCATGCAACATGAAATGTCAAGAACCTGAAACTATCCTGTTTGAAGAACAAAACCTACAACTTTAATGGCTTCCTATTGGTAAACAGACTATCTTATTCCAATGGATTGGATAAAATAACAGCAGTACTTGCACAAGATGGATATGTGGCTTACTAACAGTAAAACAATGCTAACTAAGCATGCAATGAAAGAAACTAAGCATTCTAAGCAAAATGAAAACTAAATCTATTGCAAAGAGAAATCAGAGGAAAATTTGAGGGGCCGTTTGCTTGAGCACAAGCCAACTATTTATAGCATTTGCATTTACCCAAGGTAAAAACCAAATAGAACTCTTAAACTATAAACAATGGCAAAACACTATTCCAGGGAACCAGAATCATAAATGCAAGCTTATGGCAGTGAAAGAAAGCTGGTAAAACATTGAAATTACATGAGTCGTGTTAAAAGAGATTTCTAGAAAATGTGTAAAGGATCGCTCTGTCCCTATTCAGCAGGTGGGTTACAGGACCGCCGCCTTGTTCAGTCACGAGACCGCCACCCAGGCAGGGTGGCGGGTTTCGTCACTAAAGAGCAAAAGGCCAAGAAAAGAGGGGAAAAGGGAAAAACCAAAGCACGCGGTGGGCTAAGTGAGGCATGCGGGATGTTAATGCACACTTGGAGATCTTTTCTGGATCCTGAACACCTTCCGAGGAGACCTGTATCATCATTGGGGCACATGTCATGTTATTTTGGCAGTACAGTACCTTAATATTTTGGGTACGTATAGGCACCTTGGGTATGCCCCCTCACACCACATATGGATATCTACAACAGGCACCATCCATAAGTGTGTTCTCAAATTCCATACCAGCTATAAATGCATAGTTCCCTTGCTTTGTACCTTTGATTCCATATCAAAGTAATCAACCCCATTATGTACAAATGTATTCTAAATCTCCATAGAGGAATATGTACACTTATCCAGGTCCGTATGGATAGCCGCAGGGGATTCCATACATGCTAGCAAATTTTTTCTCTATTCCATTTCAACAACCGATGCAACCTCCATCTCCCCATCAAGGATCTTTAATGGTGGAAATGTATGCAATGGGAACCTATTATGAATATATTAAGGAGACTTTAGACTTCTCCATCTAGATAGTCATGCTCCCAAGACCCTTTCTTGATTTTCCTAAATTCAAAGGGGAGGGTGATCCTAATTCCCACATAAAATCTTATGCAATGGCCATTCGAGAGCTTCTCCCATGGGATGCAGTTGTTACGAATATTTTCCCTAAGACATTAGAAGGTATTATTCTCGATTGGTGCTATAGGATAGCAGAGGCTTCAATACAATCCTTCAAGCAACTCATATCAAAATTTATTAAGGATTTTGATATGAAAAACTATTGAGAACAAGAATCAAGAAATTCCTTCATATCAATAAAGAACACAAGTCTGTAACCCAATTCATTTAGAGGTGGCAACAGGTTCTCTACTCCTCCATAATCAATCCAAATATGGATCAGACATAGCTTTGTGATTTGTTCCTTCACTCCCTTAATAGGGAGACAAAAGAAGAATTTCAAAAGTTCCTGCTAAGGATATATGAAGAGGTGCTAGAGGGTGCTCTTCAAATTGGCCAAGTAGCAATTGATAGTGGTCATAAGACTTACGGAGAAAATGGAAGGTTAGTCACCCTTAACCAAAATAACCCTAGTTACTCGAATAGCTCAAACAATAATCAAGGGCCGAAGGTCCTTAATAAGAACTGTGGGGTCACGACGGATGGTGTCACTGACCAGATCAAGAAGCCTAATGTTGTTAGCCCTCCCAATATGAATAGTACAAATAACGAAAATGACAACAATTAGAGAAACAACTTCTCGCCCTTAGTCAACGCTGTATATTTTAACCATCAACAAAAATAACAATAACAATAATAACCTCAGTAATCAAGACAAATGAAAACCCAAGGCCCTAACCAATACCCAGGAAGGTATCCAAACCAATTCTAAAACCAAGGGAAAGGGTTCATAAATTTTAACTATAACAATAAAGAGTTTAACAATAACCGTAATTTTGGACCACAATAAGGTGCAAACCAAAGGCCTCAATAGTATGATCCTGATTTATATTTTGGTTTCCATAGGGTTTACGGGCATCAAGCAAGAACATATTGCAATTATAAATAGTTTCTACAAAGTTTTCCAGAGGATCAAATAATTTTTTTTGTTGACATGATTTTGGAAAACCCAACAATGCCAACTCAAAAAACCTACATGGGACCGGTATCTCCACAGAACACACCGCTCATAATATTTAACAATCCTCTCCCCACGCATAAAAAGGATGGTATAATAGATCCCAACAGTTCGAACAAAGGTAATATAATAGGGACCCATGATCACAAAGCCTCAACTTCGTCAAACGTACAAATGACACCTCATTTCGATGGTCTCCAACAAATGAAAATTGTGGGGTTGGTGGAGTTGGACACTGAACCTTACATTAACACTAGCACTAGAGCTAAAGATTATTCTTCCCAACCGGTCACAATCTACCCAACTATATTAGATGACATTTGTGATACATTATGCAATCTAGTAGGATATTGTGACTTGATCAATGATCTAACCTATACCTTATCTCACATTCCTTTCTTGTATCTATTGAAGAATTCCCATGTACATAGAGCCACTCTATTAGAAGAGATAGGTCTTGGCCATTTGATTAACATTGCCCCTCCTCCAGAAGTGTAGATAAACCATGTGGAATTTGATGTCTATCCTCCAGGGCATCCTAAAAGAGATTTTGGATTCGTATTTGACATCAGTAAGATGCCCACGAACGCTGAAATAGCTCATAGAGGCGATCTAACATTGTTTTTACAAGTTTGGATTTACAATAACTATGTAAAGTGTACAATGATTGATAATGGGGAAGCAGTCAACGTAGTCCCCTTCTCTTTCCTTAAAAATCTAGGTTATAAGGAGACAAATTTCTCTTTAATGCAAAATACGTTGAGAGGCTATGATAGCCTCAAAGCAACATCGATAAAAACTATAGTGTTTCCAGTCACCCTTGGGCCTAAGATAATTTTAACCGAGTTTTATATTATAGATGTGGAAACCAAATATAATATGATCCTTGGATATCCTTGGATTCATTGCATGAGGGTGATTCCCTCCACTTTGTTTTAGGAATTCAGGTTCCTACATTTAGGGATGGTATTTGTGGCACTGGGTGATCCAAAACCCTTCGACATACACCTAGCTAACTTGAAAAAGAGGCCTAGGATCCACTTTGAGTTTGACCTTCCTATAAATTGGTTAAATAAACCTACAAGCTTAGTACCAAAGGAAAAAATGGTTCCTGCAGCGTAATTAAAAGTCACGAGTTTGATCGAAGGAATTCCGATAGTCAAAGATGAAACTGTCATCATAGAGATAGTTTCGTTGGGAACCAAAACAAATATTTTTGAGCTATTGGAGAAGGATTTACCTATCCTCCTTCCTCTCGATTCTATGGGTATGGGACATACTTTAAGACTCGGTTCTCTTCTAGAAAATGAAGTTTGTATGGTTGAAGAAAGTGATGTAAAATAAGAGGACAGAAAGGATGATTCAACATCCATTTTTCTGTGTAACTGTTAGAATCTCCATTTTGATGGAGCCAAGTGTCGTTTTGGTTTTGGGGTAGGTGTGATTCTTACCTCTCCCAAGGGAAGTATTTTTCCTTTTTCCTTCAAGTTAAAAATTTAATGTACAAATAATGGTGCTGAATACGAAGCCCTTCTACATGGTCTTATTATAGTGAAAAGGATGGGTGCTATTGATATTAGGGAGGTGGGTGATTCACAACTTGTAAATAAGATATATGACCTATATAATACTAGAGAGGAGCATTTACAACTCTACAAAACAACAGTGTTGAATCTAACAAAGAGGTTGGAATTCATATCAATTGAAGCAATTCCAAAAGAGTAGAACCTCCTTATAGACTCAATAACAAATTCCACTTCTCATTTTATTCCAAGCAATGAGTTGGAAGATAGAAACTTCATGGTCTCGGTTGTGTTGAGGCTTTGGTTCATAAGACACTGATAAATCCAATGTTGACATACATAGAAACTAAGAGTGATTATGTCATTACATATCAAGTTGATGTTGATCAAGTAACTCTTGGATATCTAAATACTCTTACAGAATTAAATCTTACTCATTGCGAGGTTCATCTTTACCTAATTCCAAACTCTTCTTCCTATTTTTTAAATCCCATAATAGAATCTTTCCCTAGGAAGGAACTCAAAATTTATGAGGTGGGAGAAGAGGGGGATTTACAGTTGCCTCTAACCCCACCTGATTTTGAGGAAGGAAATGCCTCCTTAATCAAGGGAATGATCCATATAAACATCAGGACCGAGGAAGAACCAAAAATATTGAAACTAGGATCTTGTTTAACTCCTAAGGAAGTTGAAATACTTATTCGTATCCTCAAATAACATCAAAGAGATTTTTTGTTTAGCTACAAGGAAATGATGGGAATTACATCACACATTGCAGTGCCCAATGTTGTCACCAAGCTAAATGCTAAGCCAATTAAGTAAAATTCAAGGCCCATGAAGCTAATGGTGGCCCTCATGATGAAGGAAGAAGTGATGAAAATCCTTCAGGTAGGGTTCATCAAGCCAATTGACTAATCATAGTGGATTTCTAATATCGTCCCCATCCGAAAAAAGAATGGAAAGATCTGTATTTTTATAGAATTTCAATATATAAAAAAGGCTTGTCCACTGGATGATTTCCCATTACCATCCATTGATGTTATTTTCGACGTAACATCTGGTTTTGAGTTGTTGTCTCTAATGGATGGGTTTTCTGGGTATAATCAAATTAGAATCTTTGAGGAAGATCAGGCAAAAACTATGTTCATAACTCCTAGGGGAATTTATTATGATGATGTATACCATTTGGGCTTAAGAACGCTAGTACCATGTACCAACAGGTGATGACTTATATATTTCATTATCTTATACACAAGATTGTGGAATACTATGTGGATGACCTTTTGGCAAAGGCCAGAAAATGCTGTGATCACCCAAAGGTGCTTCATATCAACCTTTCTCGCTTAATTGAATAAAGCATCACATTGAATCCAAAAAAAAGTGTGTTCGGTGTAACAGGAGGAAAGCTTTTGGGATACATCATATCTTCACAAGGGATTGATGTGGACCCAGCCAAAATCTAAGCTATTTTGGAAATGAATCCACCGTCAAATGAGTCTGACATCATATATTTTCTTGGAAAAATTAGTGCAATCCAAAGGTTTATCCTTGATTTGACCTTTGTTGTTCACCCAATCAACAATTTTTTGAAAAAGGATTTTAGCATTGATTGGATAGAAGAATGCAATGAGGCATTTGAGTAGGTTAAATAGTTCTTGTTTTCTCCTCCCACAAGCATGATGCCTAGGTCAAATCACTCTTTGATCATGTATTCATGAGATACAAATATCTCATTAACCTGTATGTTGGCTCAAGAAGATGATGATAAAAGAGAGCATGTAGTCTATTTAATTAGTCAGACACTTCTTGATTATGAGACATGTTATACACAAGTGAAGAAGGAATGCCTTCTATATTCTTCATGAAAAAAAAACTTAATACATCACATCCTAAACCAAGAAACAAGGGTTATTGTTAAATCAAATCACCTACGGATGTTTCTCAGGTAAGGATCTGTCATCACCAATCTAGCACTATGATAATTCTTTACCGAGAACTCCTCATGCTCTGATTATTTACTAATGCACAGATTTTATTTTGGTGGATGGAATCTGGAAACACAACAACAAACATAACACAAGAATACCATAGACTATGATAAAAATGAATGATGATAAATCTGAAATATAAGTGTAAATTATAATATCAACATGAAATTGTTACAATCTCACCCATGAGGTACTTCAAGTGTTATTGACTTCACTTGCCTTCCAACAATAACTATGGGAGAAACTTCACAATTACACATCTTAATGGCTTCTTTAACACACCTTCAAAATGATAGCTTCCTTTACACACTTGCTCATACAATATTTCTCACTACTTCCTTCTATTGTAAATGAGGGGGGTGGCCTCTTTATTTATAGGAATTCAGGCTTATCCCCCCTATCTCTAAGATAGGATAGGAAATATCTTCTGGCCAATCATATTCCATGCCTAAACTCTTTCCTTTACATGTAGGCTTATCTTCTAAGATAAGATAAACCTTATTATCTCACATGGGTTCCACCTTTTTTAGAAATTTCTACAAATAAAATATACAAAATATTTATGACATCACTCTTTTTCCTTAAATTACAAATATATTATTTCTATTTCCTAATCATGTAGACCCTACTTCTCTACTTACCCCAACTTTAACATTTTAACATTACCAGACCACTTATGACAAATATTTACTTTTTACCACAACATTCCTATTGTACTTTGACTATTACCGTACTCTACTTTATTGGCGGCACCGTACTGACCGTGCCATTATCTTATATCAGACACCACTACTAATCATACTTAACAACATCCTATTCCTAATACATACGTAATAAAATAGAAATTACAGAGGAAATTTTTAATGTCGACATTTTCCCCCTTCCTAGCTTCTACTCCATCCTCAGAGTAGACTATTCTGGTGCTTGGAAAATCTTTAACTTGTCATCGTTGACCCATTTCGTAATGGGGGTGCCATCCAATTCCTCCAGCCGATATGTACCATTTTCATGCACAACTACTATTTTGTAGGGCCCCATCCATTTGGGAAGAAATTTTCTCTATCTTCTTTTTTGTATCTGGAATCATATACTAGAACCAAGTCATTCACATGAAATGGAGACCAACGGATCTTTTGATCAAAGTATTTCTTCTACTTCATTTTATTCTTATAGCTTGTATCCTTCGCTATTTCCCTCATTTCCTCTAGCAAATGAAGATGCACCAACCTTTCTTTTACTGAATCACTTTCATCCGTCCTTTCATTTTTCATAACTCTCACAGTAGGAATATCAAACTCAATAGGAAGAACTGGATCAATGCCATAAACCAACTGAAATGGGGAGTATCATGTTGCTAAATATGATGTTGCCCTATATTCCCACAATGCTGCATGAATCCTTTTATCCTAGTTATGTACATGTAAGGCTGCATCTTTTGCTAGAATTTGACACAACAAAAAATTTGTTCGTTCCACCTGTCCATTTGTTCTTGGCTTGTATTTTGTTTCCTTCATATGCTTAATAGAAAACTTGTTGACTAAGGCTTCTACCACCTCATTAATGAAGTGGATTCCTCGATCTGTTACAATTTGTAATGGACAACCAAATCTGGTGACAATGCGTTCATATATGAACCTTTCCACTTCATCCATGGAAGTTGTTTTCAATGGCCTAGCTTTAACCCACTTGGTTAAATAATCTGTGGCAACTATAATATACTTATTTTGATGTGGGGTGGTTGGAAGTGGACCTACAATATATATTCCCCACTTTTCAAAGGGACCAAGTGGAATAATAGGGCATAATGGTGCTGATGATGTCTTACGATTACCATGTGTTTGAAAAATATCATATGTCTTACAATAATTATAACAATCTCTAAAAAGAGTGGGCCAGTGATAACCTGCATCCAAGATCCTTCTTGCTGTAAGTTGTCTAGAGAAGTGTCCTCCACATGTACCATTGTGGAACTCTTTTATCAACTCCTTCCCTTGATCACATCCAACTACCCTCTTATACTGTCCATCAGGTCCTATTCGAAATACTAATCCATGCATAGTAGAATATGGATGACTGGCTTGAATAATCTTCCTCTTAGTCTTTGCATTGGCACCATCAGGAAACTTGAATTCATTTAAATAATTCAAAATATCTATGTATTCACTAGGGATTGTGTCAAGGGATAACAATGTTTCATCTGGGAAATCATCATCATCACAAGATAAACCTAAACCATCATAGGCTTGAGAGAGTGCATCTGCATTGACATGCTTCTTTCCTGGCCTATCTATAATATCAAATTCAAATTCTTGTAGAAAAATTATCCATCTTGCTATCCTCCTTGATGGGTTAAGCTTATTTACAATATA
Source organism: Taxus chinensis (assembly GCA_019776745.2). Lineage (NCBI taxonomy): Eukaryota > Viridiplantae > Streptophyta > Pinopsida > Cupressales > Taxaceae > Taxus > Taxus chinensis. The sequence continues at coordinate 782,791,070 of CM034147.1, read as the reverse complement.
TTTTAGAGCCTGATGATCTGTTACAACTATAAATTTCTACCCTAGCAAGTAATTTCTAAACTTCTTTACAGAAAAAATAATAGCTAGAGCCTCTTTTTCAGTTACAGTATAATTTACCTCAGCACTGTTCATTTGTCTTCTCCTAAAGTAAATTGGATGATCATTCCCATTTTCATCCTTTTAGCTCATAGTACTTCCTAGTGCACATCTGAGGCATCAGTATACACAATGAATGACTTGCTCCAATCCGTATTCTTTAAAATAGGTGAAGACACCAAGGCTTCCTTCAGTTGTTCAAAAGTTTCATGCACCTTATTTATTCTATTCATAGGAAATGGTAACTCTTTGATTTTTGAAACTTTATCAGGATCAATACCAATACCATCTCTGGATACAACATTCCCTAAGAAAACACCTTTAGAACATTCAAAGACACACTTTGTAGGGTTTAGTGAGGCTTGTGCTTCATCTAACCTGTAAAATGTTATCTCCATCTGGTGCAGGTGGTCCATCTTGCTCCCATAGATGCAAAAATAATATAGAAATACTCTGATGAAGTTCCCAATGTAGGGTTCAAACACCCTATTCATCAAGCGTTGGAACATTTCTGGAGCATTACACAACCCAAAAGGCATAACTCTATAAGCAAACGTTCCCCAAGGAGTGGTGAACATGGTCTTCAACTGATCTTTCTCTGCTATACAAACTTGGTTGTATCCTTTATATTTATCAACAAAACTATAGCACTCCTGTCCAGCTACTTCATCCAAGATCTGATTTGAGAATGGAAGAGGATAATGATCTTTCTTTGTTACCTTGTTGAGCTTCTATAATCAACACAAATGCATAGCTTCCCATTCTTTTTTATTGAGATCACAATGGGAGAAACCCATTCTAAATTCTCCAAAGCAAATATGAATCCTGCATTAAGTAAATTATCTATTTCTTCTTTTAGAATCTTGGAAAAATTAGGATTCATTCTATATGGCATTTTCTTTATGGGCTTAGCACCATCTACCAGCTTAATAGAATGTTCTACCCAGCTTACTTAACAGAGTTCCTTGTAATCAAAAGTGAATAGGTGTATGTACCTTCGAAAGAGCTACAGATAGGATTCCTTCTCACTCTCCATCACATCATCACCAATTTTTATTTGTGGGAGATGATCAAAAATTTCTTCTTCAGGTAATATTATGGGTTCATGAGTCAGTGTGACTAGAAGGATATCCATGACTGAAACATCAACCTCACTTTCTTCAACTTCTTTTTCCACTTCACTAGTACGAGAGTAATCAGAGGATGTCCAATCATCAGTTTTATCACTTGAATCCATAGGTTCTGCCTTATGATGCCAAGGGATCACGTTTATCTTCACCCTCTCTCTACCACGTCCAAGTGTCATGAAGAATTCATTCCAGTAGTTTCTTGCATGAACTCTCCTTAGCCGTGGTCTTCCCAACAACATTGGGTATGCAACAGTACCATTTTTCATCACCTGAAAGTCTACCACAAATACAACACCCATAACAGATATTGCCACATTTGAAACAACACCTTCTGGTTTAGTTTTTCCCTTATTTAATGACCTTAACATAAGTGTTGAGGGGTGATCAATTTTTAAACCCAATATATTCATTACAGACTTGTTCATTACATTAACTACAACACCTCCATCAACTAAGACATCATGAATTGAAATACCATTACATAATACTTCAGCTTGTGGAGCGTAGGGATCCACCTCTACGTCCAAAACAGGGACCTCAACCTCCTTCCTTCGTTGAGCATTGAGTCCACTTCGCAGCTCCTGCCTCTTCTCAGAAGACAGCCAAGAATTGACCATATGTAATATTTGTAGGCCTTTTGGACAGATCTTCCAAGATGGAGTATGGTCCTTGCCCCTTTGAAATTAGAAAATCATGCACACCCAACTTTCTTCTCCTATGTTTCTTACTAGTTTCTCCTTTCATCTTCTTTGGATCATTTCCATATTGGTTATTTTTTCTTTCTTTCTTTTTGTTACAAACACATCTACTTCATTATTTATGCTCTTATCTACTACATCAAAAGAATTCACAGGTGATTTTCCTTTATCATTATCTCTTGTACCGGATGTAGAAGCTCTATCTGGACAATTATGCTTATAATGACCCTTTTTATAACAACCATAACATACAACTTCAGAAATATTTCTTTTTGGACCTCTATCTCCTCCCTGAGAACTAAATTATTTTCCTTGAAGAAGATTAATAGTTAACTGGCCCATCTTTCTGAGAAAATCTTCATACTCAATAGATGTACAGGGAGAAATATTTGTGCTCACCGAGAGTGGTTGTGGATTCTAGACCAAAGGTGCTGGTGTAGGCTCTACTTTAGAAATAATTTCTTTGGGCTCCTCTTCCATGCTTTCTTCTTGCCTTGTTGCAATCTCCTTTAATTTTTCAATGGTAAATGGGAAGTCATACTTCACTCATTTTCTGATCTCTGGCTTCATCCCAAGAATGAAGTGCTTATAGAGGAGATTATCCATGCCATTCATCAACCCATCCGCTAATCCTTCCTTCTAGATCTGGGCATCGAGCTTCCTCCTTAGCTCTAGAACACGAGCATGATAATCCCTTATCTTCTCCTTCTCTCATTAGGATAGCTTTGTGATATCGATCATGCGATCTGCATATTTCTGTTGTTCACTAAATTCTTCAAGAAAACTTTCAGTTAATAAATCCCATGAATTTTTCACATTATCACCTAGTGTTTCAAACCACCTAAGCGTTGAACCATCCAAAAAGGTAGGAAAAAATTCAGTCCATTGTTCCCTTCTTATGAGGCCATTACAAATGCAAGATCGTTTAAACTCTTGAATGAAAGAGAAAGCATCTTCATTATATTGGGCTGAAAAAATAGGAATCTTCCCCATTTTCAAAAATAACCACAGTGAAATACCAACCCACAAGTACAATCAACAAGACTTATGTGCACAAATAATTGGAATCACTATAATAGAAAGTGACTTTACACCTTTCTATAGTAAAATAGAAATGACCACGGTAAACTATGGTAAAACTTGACTTACTGCGGTAAAAAATGACTTTACTGTGGCAAACACTATTCACAGTAAAAGGTGAAGTTACTACGGTAAATACTATTGATGGTAAAAAGTAAAGTTACTGTGGTAAATACTATTCATGGTAAAAGTGACTTTAGCATGGTAACTACTATGCACAGTAAAAGCAAGGTTACCCTCCAAATGATTTCTGACTAAGTGGGAATACCTCGCCAGATAATCCACCAACGAGGAATGGTCCCGGAAACGGAACAAAAATGTCATCACCAATCCAGCACTATGATAATTCTTTACCGAGAACTCCTCGTGCTATGATTATTTACTAATGCACAGGTTTTAGTTTGGTGGATGGAATCTGGAAACACAACAAAAAACATAACACAAGAATACCATAGACTATGATAAGAAGGAATGATGATAAATCTGAAATATAAGTGTAAATTATAATATCAACATGAAATTGTTCCAATCTCACCCATGAGGTACTTCAAGTGTTACTGACTTCACTTTCCTTCCAACAATAACTATGGGAGAAACTTCGCAATTACACCTCTTAATGACTTCTTTAACACACCTTCAAAATGATGGTTTCCTTTACACACTTTCTCATACAATATTTCTCACTATTTCCTTCTATGTTAAATGAGGGGGGTGGCCTATTTATTTATAGGAATTCATGCTTATCCACCCTATCTCTAAGATAGGATAGGAAATATCTTCCGGCCAATCATATTCCATGCCTAAAATTTTGCCTTTACATGTAGGCTTATCTTCTAAGATAAGATAAACCTTATCATCTCACATGGGTTCCACCTTTGTAGACTTTTCCACAAATAAAATACACAAAATATTTACAACATCAGTCTTTGTCCTTATTACAAATATAATATTTCTAATTCCTAATCATGTAGACCCTACTTCTATACTTACGCCAACTTTGACATTTTAACATTACCGGACCACTTACGACAAATATTTACTTTTTACCACAACTTTCCTATTGTACTTTGACTGTTATCGTACGTCGTTATCTTCTATCAGACGCCACTACTAATCATACTTAACAACATCCTATAGCTAATACATACATAATAAAATATAAATTACGGAGAAATTTTTTAATGTTGACAGATCCTTAGCTAAGAAGGTTGGACGCTTAATAAATCTGATGGGCTAGTTTGAGTTAACATTTGTTAATCAGAATTTTGTTAAAGGAAAAATCATTACAGACTAGATGGGCGATAACCAATTAGATGGAGGTAATCTAGTCAATTTAGACTTTCCCGATGATTGTGTGTATTTTGTTGAAACTAAGCTGCTCATTTCTACTTGTCCATGGTACACTGATATCATTAATTTCATAGTGGACCATACATATCTAGAAGAGGAAACCTCCCAGAAAACAAGAGGTTTGCGTATAATAACTGCGAAGTATGTCATCTTAGAGCAAGTGCTCTATCATAGAGCCTTTGATGGAATGTTTCTAAGATGCGTTGAGGAGGAAGAATATGAAAAAATTCTTTATGAATCATATAGCGAATTATGTGGAGGTCACTTCAATGGCCACACCACTTCTTAGAAAATACATCAGATGGGCTATTTTCTGGCCCATACTGGAGCATGACATGGTAGATTTTGTGCACATGTGCCATAAATGTCAAGAGTTCTCCCATGAGATCCACATACCATCATAGGATCTATAACTAATTGCAACACCATTTCCCTTTTCCACATGGGGATTGGGTTTGATAGGGAATTTTTCTCCCTCATCAATAAATGGTCATAACTTCATAATCACGGCCACGAAGTACATTACCAAGTGGGTGGAAGTCATACCTCTTACCACTGTGCCTAGATCAATAATCACAAAGTTCATTCCGAACCAAATTATTTGTAGGTAGGGGGTCCCACAAGTCATTATCTCGGATAATGACACATCCTTTAAAAATGACAAGGTATGTGAACTATGTGAGAAACTCAAAATAAGTCATAACATGACCTCTCTTTATTATCCTCAAGCCAATGGATAGGTTGAGGCTACGAATAAGACATTGAAGTACATTCTCCTTAAGACCATCAAGGGAAACAATTTAGGTTGGCATTTAAAGATTTTTCTAGCCTTGTTGGCCTATCCAATATAGGTAAGAACGCTGATAGGGGAAACCCACTTTTATTTTTTATGTAGTGTAGAAGTATTTTTACCACTTGAAGTCGAAATACCTAGTCTCCATATATTGTTGCAAGGAATTATGGGAGAAAAAGGATATCAAGAAGCGCAACTCTCTTAGCTAGAAAGTCTTGATGAGCCTAGACTCAATGCTAAATAATGACATAGCATTTACACTGATAGGATGGCTCAGTAATACAATAAAAAATTCTATAATCGTGAAATATTTGAGGGAGATTTGGTTCTAAGAATTAAAATCCAAATAGACAAAAAGACTGAGGAAGGAAGGAAATTCAGACCTAGGTGGTTGGGTCCATATTGAGTAATAGAAGTTTACAAAATGGGGCATTTCTCCTGTGTACACTAGAGGGTGAGGAATTTAACAAATCTATGAACTCTCTTCACCTGAAGATGTATTATGCATGATTCATTAGCATTTTCATATGTACATTTTCATCTGCCAAATCATTTTGTAAAATTTGTGATCAAGGGACTTATTCTTATATAAATTCCCAAAAAATTCTAAAAATATTGGGAAAATGTTCAAATCATACCTTTATAAATATCCACGGTGTCGTCAATTCTTTCCAAATAATTTCATCAATTCAAGCAAGATAAGAAAAATCTTTGATAGTAACCATACCAAGGCCTCCATACTTGGTTTTGCTTATAGTCTCTCTCTAGATTAGGTGTCTTTACCTATAGTCTATTCTAGATGCTTCATGGTGTCACATCTATCCCATAAACACCTATTAGGAAATATGTGTTCATAATGTGAACATATGGTTTGAATATTTGTATTATTTATTATTTAAATAATACGTGAGTGTGCAAATAGTTGTAATGCACAACTCATAGATAGGGGTGTGAGAGATTCTATAGGAGAGAATAATGCTTGAGAGATATGTGGATTATGGAGAGATAAGGGGGATTCATGATTGGTATTGAATCCTCCTTTGTAGGAGATCAATTGATCTATATAATGTATTTTCAAACAATGAATAAAAGATCCAAGATGTTTTTAATTTAGTGCAATATTATTTAATTTGGTGTTTTGAAGTGTAATAATTTGGGCCAGAAAAATCATCCGATTTCAGAGTGAGATAAATCAGTGATGGGAGAATGTTGGAGTTTTAATATCACTAAAGGGGAAGAGTTGTGTTCCTTTGTCTTGTGAATGAAAAACATATTTGAAAAACTAGCTAAACCCGTTTACAAATATGTTCATAACTATTGCTATATATTCTGGGTTTTTGCAAGATTTATTGGGTTTGAAGATATACGTTTTATAACAATACTGTCAAAATTTCAGATCAACTTAGATCATAATTTTGAAGAAAAATAAATAAAAAATCAGGTGGTTTTGATGGTGTGAAGAATGCATTGGGGCAGTGATGTTATTCTTCTTCCTTGTGGGTGATAGTTTTTTGAAGAATTCATTCATCATCCTTAGATCCAAAAAGTGAGGATTTCATTCACTATAACATCCTCCCAACTATTTCAATGCTATACAGAACATGGATTCTTTTTCTTGTGACATTTCACACCACTGTCAAAGCTACATACAAGCATACTTCCATACAAACATCTATTTCAATCGATATTCGCGTTTTATTTTATATAGGTATTTTTTTGTCAAATTTAAGTTAGTCTATTTTTTTGTGGTCTTTTAGGTTAATGTGTGTCAATTGTAAGTTATTGTAAAAATTTACAACTAGTTTGTGTTTATGTTTATACTTTCATCTATTTAAAAAAAAGTCAATAGTCTATGTTAGCTGTTTATTATTTAATTAAATATTTGTAATTTGTAATTTAAAATTTTATATCTAGTGGTCATTTTTTAATTTTTCCTTTGTGTCTATAAGGATTCAATGTATAGAAAGTAATTAAATATTACTTTTTAATTGTTGTGTTTATTGTTAAGTCAGTCATAGTATCAAATGTCGTCAATATCAAAATTTAATTTCATCAAAAGTTGTTGGTCAAAGTAAAGAATTGTTGACATTGTGTTGATTCTAAATCAGTATCAAAATGTCCAAAAGATAAAAAGTAAAAAAAAAATTCCTCACATGTCAAAGATTGGATACATTTTCGCTTGTAGGTGACGTCCATAGTGAGGGGGTGCATTATCGGTTGAAACTGACACCCAATAGAATTGTAAACGAGCCTCAAAGAAGAATTCACCTGAGTTAGCAGTATCACAATGGAGGCTTTGGGAAATGGAGGAAGGAGGAATTTTAGTGACCTCTCGTTAGGCACCATCGATGAGGCCACAATATTACTTTGGTGGCCATTTTTTTTTCATTTGTGTTTGGTGTATTTAATTTCAGCATGTGTCATAGTAAATAAAGAACAAATGAATAATTCTTGTTCATAGTTAGGAACATATTTTCCTATATTTTATTCTCTTTTGTAAAATGTGGGTGGGGAAACATGTATGCTACTATAAGAGTGGTTGGTGGTCCACTAGAAAACCAATTTGAGAGTTTTTGAATCTCTTCGAAAATCACATACAGTGTGGTTAATGGTTCCACTAGAAAACCTCTTGGAGTTGATGGTAATCTTTGAAAACCATCAGATTGTAGAACATGAGTAGGTGCTAGATAGAACTCACCCATGTTCACACTAAGGGGGTAAATGTTAGGAAATATGTGTTATTAGTGTGAACATATAGTTTGAATATTTGTATTATTTATTATTTAAATAATACATGAGTGTGCAAATAGTTGTAATGCACAACTCATAGATAGGGGTGTGAGAGATTCTATAGGAGAGAATAATGCTTGAGAGATATGTGGATTATGGAGAGATAAGGGGGATTCATGATTGGTATTGACTCCTCCTTTGTAGGAAATCAATTGATCTATATAATGTATTCTCAAACAATGAATAAAAGATCTAGACAGTTTTTAATTTAGTACAATATTATTTTATTCGGTGTTTCGAAGTGTAATAATCTGAGCCAGAAATATCAACACCTCCTTGGAAATAAAAAAATTCTATCCATTTTTCTTAGATAAATAAGTCACACGCATATCCATAGAAAATTTTATTTTACACATTTATTTTCCCTACAAACCTTCAGTGTTGAGCCTGCATTTCTTACTAGTTATGTAGTGTTGGGAAAGGAGATAAATTCCCTTACTCACCTATGCCTTGTGTATGGTGATGATCCCATACTTCTTACTGGTAGTATTGGGAAAAGTGTAAAGGGTCTCTCTTAGAAACTTGAAAGTTAGAAACAATTCGTTCAAATATTGTGAAATCATAAATCAAAACAAAGTGAATTAGATGTCAAAAATTCCAAAAGGATTTAAAACCTCAAACTATATTTTATCAACCACGTGGCCATCTACAGATGTAAGTCTAGATAAACTAGAAATCAATTCACATTCTAAAATATGAAGAAAACTTTATTAGAGTGAGGTTTTAGTGTCTTAATTTTGTTTTTGTCAAATCCTAGTCTTTCTCTAATCATTACCATTCAAAAAAATTCATAACTTGTGCCCTTTCTAGCTCTTGGTGTTGAGACCTTGCATCTTACTGGTTGCATGGGGTTAGGAATGGGGAAAGTTCATTCACTTATCATATCACTATATAACAATTTTTTTCCAAAAACAATATGAAGTACAAAAAAGTTATTTAAGAAAACTAATGTTCAACGTCACAATGTGTTTGCATTACCATATACTAGCATTATAAAAAAAGTAAATCATTTTATTATCATTCACATCCACTGCATACATTCTGAAAGTATAGAAAAGAAGAAATTCTAAACATCTAGAGTACAAAAGTGAGAGAATCCAAAGAAAATTCAACTTAGATATAATGGATTACTGAACCAAAAATAAGAGTTTGTATATATCATGGTGAGTCAATTTTGTATACAATTCCATCACTCACTAAGCGTGGTCAAAACACTCTCAATGAGCTTGAAATATACAAAAACAATCGTATAATGATCGAAAACATTGCGTCAAAGAAATAAAAGGAACAATGGCTTGTTAATACCTCTATGATCCCTCATATGGTGCACGACCACATCCAAGACTCCTGATGTGGCTTTGACAACGACGTGAATGAACTAAGTGGTGTGAGTGCTCATGGTGACGGTCACTGGCTCCACCTCATCAATCAATCGATTTCCTCATACCTAGCCACTTGAGTAAAAAGGGAGGTCATTACCTCCACTACTCTCTAAATAGGTGTAAATACATCATTATGTCTGCCGGTTGATACTAGCTGCACTGAATCCTTAGTCATCTCATCTTGGGTCTTCCTTGAGGGGATCAATAGGGTTTCCATGCACACATATCTAATAAGATATCACCACTCAAATGGTGAGTTATTAAATTCTAAAAAAAGAACAAGAAAAAAAGAAGTACCAACAGGCATTTCCAACTAACAAAGTTGAGAGAAGAGTGTTAACATACTTAGATCTCTAGGCATCAAGGTCAGATCAGTGGTTGTTTCTACTACTACTGGTGGCTATGGCACCTCCCCATAGTTAGAGGCAAGACACTATCCTATCATAGAATCATCATCTCCCTCTCCATCTCGAGGAAGTGATGTCCCTGAGACCAAGGTCTCTCTCTCTCTCTCCACACTCGCATCCTCATGTGACTCTCTTAGAATATTCTGAGTGTCATTCCATTGGGAATCACTCTCCTCCTTAATGTGGGCTTCCCTACCAGCCTCACTTCCTGACCCCTCATCCATCGAAACCTCTTTGGAAAAATCCTCCTCGGTCTCATCTCCTATGTAGTCCTCTGAATCAGAGTCTACATCTAAAGGTTGATTCTTCGTTTCGTTGTGAGTTGGAGAAGATGCAATCTAGAGTAAAGGTGCTTAGGGATCACTAGATGCTCATTGAGCATAGAAAACACACCTAATTATGGTGGTTACTCAAGGAGTAACCACAGTTTAGAAAGGGTCCCCTCTAGGTCCTTTTCGGGCCTCCTAAACAGTCCTATATACCAGTGCCACTGGAGGAAGCATAACCTCATAGGGGAGGAAAAACTATTGAGGGACCTGGTCAAATGGATGGATCTCAAATATCCCTTCCCTCTCAACTAACTACTTTTTGGTAGAGCAAGCCACCACCATGGTAACTTCTTGCCCCCATAGTCCTACCATGTCCTAGTAAGGTGTGGCAAACATGTCTACCGTGGTCAAAGAAGCCACTAGATGGTGTGGGGTCCAAAGTACTGACATCACTATCCACCTCGGTCTGTGATCCCCTTGGATCCAACACTTATATTCCCATTCCATAGGGGGAAATGTGCTCACACACCCAGCTCATGACTAATGTAGGGTGTCTCAATGACTAGCCCTATAGTTTGACGACCCTGTATAGGTCATGATATGTGGTCCCCAATATATCTTCTCCCCTGGCATAAATACAGCCATGTGCCTCAATCTGGGTAATAATGGGAGCCCAACAATACAGTAGTGTGTCACCTCCCTTGTTCCTGATTAACCACGAGGCCAAGATACCCATGATGGCCTTACAGATAGTGGGGATGGGAGTAGTAGGAATGGATCGAACCTTGATCCCATTCTTTGAAATAAAAGAGACCGTGACATCCCCCATATAAGTAGCTGATAGAGTCATCACCGCTCTGGATAATGCTATCTCCAGGAGCAATCTCCTCCCAAGTATTGGGAGTCTAAGAATGTGGTACACATCCTCTAAGGTGACGGTCCACTCACCTCTGATTCCTAGAAATCAGAAAGTGTTCCCATCTATATCCCAATAAGAAAATAACTCACACAGGATGTGAATAGTAGGAGTGACATGGGGTATCCGTGCAATCCTCCATATCCCTGCCCCTCTAGAGTGTGTCCCTCTCAGCCTAGGTCAACTGATCCAAAATCACCGGGAACCAATCACAGTGGCTCATGACTCCAACTGATGTACTTTTCCTTATTTTGAATTCACTAAAACACAATAAAAAACCAAGTTAGTAACGTATATCAAAAGATAAGCTCATCAAAAACATGACAAAACATCAAAAATACAAAAAAAATCAAGTTAACAGACATTTTGGTCATTCTGTCTAGAACCACCGCCCAGTGCAGAGCGATGGTTCCAGGACCATCTCCTTTGTAGGGCAGTTGTCATGTGTCCCCCACCTTGCTTAGGGTGGTAGTCCTACATCAATTTCTAAAAACATCTTTAACCCTAAAAAATGCTCAAAAACACAAAAAATGACCATTTCAGGAAAAACAAAAGACTACCTTATGGGCACCCCCTTTAGAGACTCATTTAAGACAACAAATTTTGAAAATAATCCTCCCTAATTAAACTTTGCAAGACTTTTACATTTTAGGTTTGAAAATGTAAAAGTGAAAAAAACCAACCTTAGAACGTGTTGGTCGATCTCTCACTCGTGGAGGCATGATCACGATCTCGTAATAGTCATTTCGGCTGTATTCTCTTCAAAAATGGTCACCATGGGTCAGTCGAATGTGCTCAAATGAATTATTAAATGAGTTGTTTGATATATATATGATATTTCGACCTCGTTTTGAGTGTATTTGTTTACAGGGATACAGTGTTAACACAGGTATATCTTTATATCCCCTCACAAACGGTAAGTCCTATTGTCATTTTGATTTAGTGTTTATGTTTTGACATTTTTTCTGTTTGCACCTATATCTTCTTTCCCTCTCACAGGTATTAGGATCCTAGATGGTGATGTTTTGACACATGGACGTCTTCTAACTCCCATTTCAGAAACACCATACTCAGACTCTACATTTTACACCTTTTCATGGCTTAGACGTTTCTCCAAGGGGGAAATGTGTACGTACCCAAACTTTCATGTCCTACATTATCAGAAAATGGTTACAAAATTCCCCAATGATGATCCACATCCTTTCAGAAATGTCTGAGCTCAAAAACCCATATGCAGTGTATATTTATAGCCTAAACATCCTTACATAGCTTTTCCATGCTTTTTCAACTTCCTGCTTCATTTTGTGCACGTTTTGGCCTTTAGTGTTAGGGCCACCACCTTGCCTAGGTGGCAGTTCAGAAACTACTACCCAGTGAAGGTGGCGATCCTGAACAAGTTTTCTAGATTCCTTCATGTATGTTTTTAACATGCGACAATTCACTTAACTTCACTTTTAAGATGTGTTTGTGAACCATTTTTTCTAAAAAATGTTTGGATTGATTGGTTCTCCTTCTCTCTTCTATTTTTGCATGTGTTTTAGTTATTTGGAACTTCCTCTTCTTGCATTGTGCATGAAGGCACATCCTAGCCATAATTATTATATATTTCATGGTTGAGTTAAAGAAAAAGGCCTGAGAATTTTTGTGCATCTTTCATAGTATTGCTACCATAATCCTGCTAGGAATTGCACAATGAAGCTCAAATATATTATACTATCTCTCTTCTACTTGCATTGCAGCCATTCTTCCTTCAAGCTACCATTACTCAAGCATCTTCTTCTGTTACTGTTCTTGCATTCCCAATTCCTTGGACTCATATGAACACACAAAGAAATAAAGGAACAAATTGAGGGGAAAAACATATATACAACTAGATTTTCCAAAGCTCTTGTTTATACAGGTTGGAGTTACTTGTTTGTTTGCTTCATTTGCCAAATTGTTAGTTTTGAATCATTAGTTTTAGTTGCATATCAAATAGAGTAGTAAAAATTTTCATTTCAATTGATTAGCTAATTACAAGTAAATCAGATCATTACAAAGTTTGCTCTTTGACATTACCAAGGAATTTGTGGGGAAAAATAGCTCTTTTTCAGGGTCATGATTTGTTCTTCATTACCGAGGTAGGTTTTTAAGGGTTTTGATTAGATTAGGTTGTTTTTTTAGATTTAGATTCACATATTCGCACATGTAACAAGATAAAATCGGCTGATTACATGTCTTTAGTTTTTTTATTAGATTAGAACACATTACTTAAAAACTAGAAAAGATAAAAAAACATTTACTTTTATTAGATTAGTTAGCTTTCATTGTTTTGCTCTGATATATTGTGAAAATGCCAAAAACATAGATTAGATTTCCTTTCATAGTCAGTTTATTTTATCAAGATCATTTCAATTTCATTCTGTATGACCATCAATGGCCCACAACATGAAAAGACATATGGTTATGATCCTCTTTTCCCACAACCCAACAGGATGAATTTGATAACAGATATTAATACAAGTTTATGTTCGACAGTATTACACATGCCTGCTTCATTCTCTGAGAAAATAGAATGATTAAACATGCTAAAAATCACTTTTAATCAAGCCTATGATTATTAGAATGCTTCTGGAAACAGGGTTTGATTATGCACATTACCATAATAGGGCCACAACCTCCATGAGTTTTCAGTTGTGATCCTTAGGTGTCATAACCCTATGGGCCTACTAACCAATTACATATCAACACTGATTTGCGATCATTAGTATTTAGATCATCACCACTTCCACCCGAATCATTGCAAAACTTTAATTATTGAACATAGCAGCCGATTAGGCTAAGACCTTCTGGACCAGAATGGAAAATCATCCATAATCCTTACAGCTTCTCTACACCTCTCATTCTTACTTACATGACCTTTTCTAGAAATCTATACAAGATGCCCATAGATCAATTTCCACGTGTTCAACAACCAATGAATAGAATCTCGGCAGAGCTCGATATTGATTGGAGTTTTTGAGCAGCTATCATATTGGATAGATCAATCATGCCACTTCAAGTTAGGAGAGCATTATTTAACTTAGATTCATAAATCCGTTATTGCATCTCAAAGATATAACACTACCTCATTAGATTATCCATCACAACACACACACACATTTTTTTTATTCTACACCAGCTATCTCAACACAACCTTGGGAAGTTGGGTGTAAAGAAGGTCATGTGTTGCATTAATTTCATACAAGTACCTAACTTCATATTCTTCCAAACCTTGACTAAAGAAGAAAATTGGTTATTCAAATCCCTCTTTGTCCTGCTGCACTAGGATTGCAGAAATCGTGTCCAAACTACTAAAGGTATAGAAAATTAAGTCCTTGGAGAATTACGGATTAATGAGATTTAGAGTTTGAGATATAGCCTCTTTGATAGCCTCAAAAGTTTCTTCACTATTAACTATCCACTTAAATTCTATGCTCTTCTTCAACATCTATATTATTGGATTCACAAGAGTGGAAATATTTGGTACAAAGTTGATCCTTCCTAAAAATATTAGAAGGGCCTTCTTGTGACATGGAAAGGGAAATTTTCGAATTGCTTCAACTCTTTCTGGGACAATTTTCAATCTTTCCTTTGATACAATTTTTCCTAGAAGCTTCCCTTCGTGAACAAGGAATATGCATTTTTTGGGATTCAATGATACCCCAAATCTCCTACACCTCTGAAATACCTATCTTAGATGAAGGTGGTGATCTGCTCTATTTTCAGAGAACACGGTGATATCATCAAGATACACTAGCATTATTTTGTTGCCCAACCCTTTGAATGCCATATCCATTTCCCTTTAGAAAATGGTTCTAAAATTTAACAGTCCAAATGGCATTTTCCTATAGGCATAGGTGCCCCACTTTGTGGTGAAATCTATCTTCAATTGGTCCTCTTCTTTTACCATTATCTAATTATATCCTACATATCTGTCTAGGAGGGAAAATATCTCCAAACCATCTACCACCTGCAAGATTTTCTTCATTATAGGGAACGGATAACGGTCTTTGAGAGATGCCCTATTTAGCTTTCAAAAATCCACACAAAACCTGATTTTTCCATTCTTATTCATGACCGGAACCAAATTTGCAACCCATCTTGAGTGCTTGATTGGAAATATAATGTGTGCCTCTATCAACTTATTTATCTCTTTCTTCATGAGAGGCTCAATGTGTGGATTGACTAGTCTCTATTGTTTCCTGATGGGTTTAGAATCTAAATCAAGTTCTATTATTTGTTGTACCACCTTAGGATTAAATCATTTTAGGTATTCATAGCTCCAAGCGAAGACGTCTTGAAATTCTTGGTAAAGATGTATGAAATCTGATTTTTCCTACTTAGTAGCCACTTTTCCAATTTGGAGTGTTTTTCCTTCCACTACTGAAATTGGTTTTGAATCCTCCCCTTTGACTTTTGTATTAGCCTTATATTTTCGAAAATACTCATTAGGATTGAGAATGGATTCCAATGTTAGGAAGCATTTGGGAAGCTTATTTCTCTGTAACTATACTACTTCATCTACATACTACTGCTCTAATTTATCCCGATTCCTAGACAAGAATTGAACCTCTTCTTGCAAGAAGTTGACAATATGTTGGTTGTTCTCAAACACCTTCAAATTTGTGTTATTTTCTGTAACTACTGGTCTTACAATCACATGGATATATGGCTGTGTTATGTCTCATTTGATACTATCCACCACATCAAAAGTTTCTCCAATGGCTATAAGTCTATCCGTCACTTCATTCTTCTTCCTGGGTTTGGACTCGATGTTGAAAAATTTGAAATATTCAATTAGATTCCAAACCTCCCTATTGAATATTATCATGCAAAATATGTGCCTCTGAGCTTGAATGTGATGTATTGTATCAATTTTGAGAGCAATAAAATCATATTTGTGGCTGTTTCAAATTCTCTCATTTGTTTTATTTCATATTTCTATTCTTTCATTACATGCAAGGTTGTGGTGTATTTTTGTTGTTTTCATTGCATGGTTTTGTTAGTGTTGTGTTTATTGTGCAGGTTTTCAACATCCTTTTTGGTGCATCACCTTCCCTTAGATAATTTAAATGTATTTTCTCTAACTCTATCTCCTTGGGAAAACTTTAAATTAGGGATAAAATTACAACTCTCTGCACTTTGGAGTAGTTGTCAGTAGGAGAGGACAAGAAGCCAACCTTCTCTGGGTTATCCTGATTGCAAAGACTCACACTTTGGGATAACTCCATGTTTGATGAATCACACTGACTGCCTCAACTATTAACTTGTGAGAAATTAGGGGTGATGTGATTTCTCCATAAAAGTGTGAATGACACAAGATCACATAGAGAACATTATGCATGCACTCAACACAACTATATTTGGGTCTGAAATGTAGTGCAATACTCAGTTAGGAAGCCCACTATTGTGGTAACTGAGGTCAGTCTGACCCTTTCATTTGTATCTTTCTTTTTCAATGGTTTTGATACTTCTTTTGATATTTTTTAGGTCTTTACATCATCTTTAATTATTGGATATGTATTGTACGGGGAAGTGAATCTAATGTGATAGATAGCAAGGGTTCCATACCACCTCCCAACCATGCGAGATTTAGTTTATGATATTTTGCACAAACCAGTGCACCTATTTTTCAGACCACAGTACCCGTGGGTACCTTAGTCCCTCTCCAGGCACTCCAGTCTAGCCAATACTCTATATCCTTTGTTTTTAGATATTTTGAATAGTTGTTTGTGCCTCTAGATTCACCAATTATATCTGTGACATAGTATTACAAGCATATTCTACTCAGCTGATTTTTCTCCTCTTGTCTCTTGCACATTAGGGTTTTACTTATATTACATTAGTTTCTTAATTCATTTATATGCTTTTTTACTGCATTTTTTATGTCTTCCTAAATTAGATTAACTAGCATCTATTATCTCAAGTTTTTGTTAATAATTTTTTTGAACCTAACTTGATCATTCATGATTCCAGGGTCTTCCTTCTTACCTTATTAGTTTAGGGTTTTTTCTCCTTTTCCATGGATCACTCTCATGGTGCGGTGAGTAAATCTGATCTTAAGGCCATGAATGATCACCTTGTTGAGTATCCCTAAGATCTAGATTTACTGTTACATGTTTCTCATGAGGAAGTTACTAGCTTGGCCAAACTCACTACTTCTACAATCATACCCACGCTTTTTGCACCATAACCACATGCTTCTACTCTTTGTCCTATTTCTATTATTCCCAAGTTTTTGCCTACTCCTACAAATCACTTTGCACTACCTTTAGGTTCTCATGTCTGACATGTTTCATTTGTTAGTAACCAAAAATTAAATTCTCTATATCATGACTTTCAATTTAAATTTTTTAAGTTATTGTTATCACCAAATCACAACACCCTATGGTTTGTACAAATGTGTGTGTTTGATCTCACAGTGTGATTGGATAACATGGGTACTATCTCCAGGTTGTGGGACTTACTACTTGAAATAGACCTCTAGAGAAAGTTTGTTCATGCTCCTAAACTACCTTCCACAATCTACTCTAATGCAAGATAAACTATCTATCCTAGTCTAAATTTCCAAGAGACCAAGGGGAGAGAGTGCATGAAAATAGAGCCTACACTAAAGTGGTGATACACCACAAAAAGAGAGTGGAAGAATAGTCTTCCAATATGTCAAAATTAGAAGAAAATGCATGCTAGAAGAGGTGATTATAGTTCTCCATAGTCCAATAAATGCATTCACAACAAAATTTCATACATATACAATGATAATGGATCCCTACAAGAGCATAAGATAGACACAATATATATGCAATGAGATTGAAAGGGCAAGAGGAATGCAAACAAACACAGCAGGGGAAGATACATCCATAAACTTGCATCTATTGCTTCATTGAATACACAATCCAATCTATTATAGAATAAGGGCTTGGATCACCATGCAAGCAGTCCACTACAAGGACCTGCAACACATTGGCTTCATAAAACAATTTTGACAGAGTTTTGCTACTCAATACTATCCCCCTTTACAATGAGCCCAACACTCTTATTTATAGCATTTTGAAGTGAAATATGTCATTTAACCACTTACAAGATGTCATAAATGAAGTGAAATGATGGTATGGTTCTTGAAAAATGTCCCCCATACTGTCCCATAACTTGCAGCAGTGAAATATGTCAGCCCATATTTCATTAATGCATCTCAGCTACCAAATAAAAAAACTATTATGAACTGGTAACATTTTCTAAAAAATCACCATCAATTCCTAATTTCATGATTTCTATACATTGGGCTCAGAACCAGGATTCCAACAGTACCAATTTTGTGTGTTTTCATTGAGAATTACAAAATTTATGGCCTTCTGAGTGTAGGAAGTTATTTTCTCATTTAACAAGAATGAAAATTTAATTTTTCAAAGCATAGAGGACCTTGTGCTCATTCCAAAAGTTCAAATTTCATGAAAATAAGAGCTCAGGGTCAAAATTTATAGCCATTTGAAGTTCGGGATCTGATTTCCATTGTTTTCCTTTGCATGCGGCTATTTTGGCTATTTCAGAACTTGGTGTCCCAGATGTCCCTTGTGTGACTTCGGCTGAAAACCTCCACTTCACCTGCATCACACTTGAACCTCTTTGAAAATCAAGCAAGTCAGTTTTTTGGGCAACTCATGTCCTGCGCATACCTGTGCGGCCTGGGACAAAAATATCCAACTTCACCAATTTGAACTGCATGCGGATTTTTAAGCGATGCATGTCCCAGCCATCTAGACATCCTGTGGGAACCATGGGAATTTTTTTTTTATTTATCCGCACCTTTTTTAAAATTGGTGATTTCAGCCATGCAGGTCCCGCACGTCCTAGTGTCCCGTGAGTGGCCTAGGACATTTTGACCCAATTTTGCTGATTCCTTCACACATCAGCCATTTCATCTTTTCAGGTCCCATCTGTCTCGATATCCCATGGACTACCCAGAACATAAATACCCAAATATTCTACAATATAATAGCACAAGCTACATTTTTTGGATTTTTGTAATTTTTTCTATCTCCTTGAATTTTTCTTAGACATGGAAGATAGAGAAGAGCCAAAGGACCCCCCAAAATCCGTTTTTTTGGCCTCCTATCATTTCTGCTTGGTCCATCATGAGGAAATCATGCAAGTTATCCAAATTACCTCGAGGGGTGAATTTGGGATAACAGTTACAAAAGGGCCAATTCACATACCTCACCATATTTAGATTCTACCTTGTTATTGCATCCTTCATTCGCACCTACTATCTCTATTTTTCTGCTTCCTCCTAGTTTTATCACCTCTAAGATTCTTATTTTTAATGGGCATAGGGACCCACAAGAAAGCATTCAATCATTTCATGTCACTTGTCTTGACTTCGTTGATGATCATATACTTTTAGCTAAGTGTTTTCCTCATAGTCTCCATGATTATGTGATGCGCCATTTCTACGATTTACATGTTGACTACATAACTTCCTTCACAAACCTAGCTGATACGTTTATTACTCATTTCTCCATCTATATTTATTCTAAGACATCTTACGCCCAGCTAGCACAACATAAACAAGACCCAAATGAACATATAATCAACTAAGTTTTGAGACATAAGAACAATCTAGCTAAAATGATAAATGCACTTGTTGAATCAAAACTTTAAGACTTTTTCATTAAAAATATATTACCGACTCTACAAGAGAGTGTTCTCTTTGATACCTCTCCCTCATTTTATCAGATTTTTCATACTCTTATGTTTTGTGAGACCAAACTCCTATCCACAAGAAAAATCAAGTATCAAGAACAAACTTTGTATTCCACTCTATTTTTGAACAAGAAACCATTAAAAACCTCTACAACTAAACCCACATACACTCAAATTACTGTTAATGTCGTCACTCCTATTAGGGAGTTTCAATCATAAAAAAATTACACAAATTTAACAATCTTTCCATGGCTATGTATCTTATATTGAAACAACTTATTAAGAGCAACCTTATTACTCTTCACCCACTACTAGAGTTAGATCCAACATGATAGAAAGGGAGGAACTACAGTGAAAATATATGTTTTCATTACCATGGATGTGTGGTGCATTCAACAAAAATATGTTTCAAAATCCGTACAGTCATCCAAAATCTAATTGATGATAACAAACTAGGTTTTCCAGAGTCTGCTAACTCTGCATTGAACAACGATAAGGGTAAAATCAGGCTCTTTAATACCATATCACAACACCATAACAAGAATACATCTGACTCTTCTTCCAATCATACATATGACGTATGACCTCCTCCTATATTAGGAGATTTGGATTTCTTAGTTGCATGTATTGACTCTTCGCCATGAATAATATTATTCTCTTATCATGATTATGATGCAAATTTTACTTCCAATCATTTACATATCTGTGCATCTATTGGTTCGACCTCTATTAATAACACCAAGGTTGACCCATCATGAGCCATTAGTGCATGTTGTATTTCCCTTCTCAGGGCTATCGGTTATCCTCCATTACAAATCAAATACCATTTCAAAAAACCCTTTGCCATTGTTTAGTTTCATTTCAAAGTTTATCTTCTTACACTTCTCATGCCTTTCTTCATTAGAAACACAAATGATGGATGTGAAATTCTTCTTGGTCTCAATTGGATTCATCGCTTGAAATCTATCATCTCTGTGATCATTTGCAACTTAATTTTATTAAAAAAATTCATTATTATTGACGGTGTTCCTCCATCTTCTCGATTGTTTCCATCTCCTCACATAGTAACTAACACACCATCTGTACCTTCTAGCATGTAACATTCTATGTTGCTCAAAGAACAATCTACTCCTAGCTCACCTGCTCACATGTTATCTACATCACTGCATCACTCTATTAGTCCTACACACCGATATAGGCACATCCATAGGATATCTATGACATCTCAACGATGATCACCATGTCAATTTATTCCACATGAGTCTTCATCATCTTTGTGTTCATCATCCTGTTTATCTCCATCACCAATTTTAATGCCACCACCTTCTTCATACATCCATCCCTCACATGTACATAGACTTCATTCACCATCACATCATCTTTCTACTATACCACCACTATTAGAGCATAGTCATGTGTTTTCACCATCACAAGTGTCAAATGGAGGACCTTTTTCCTTCACTCTCATTGGTTAGTGTTGATGCGTAATCACAACACCCATGAATATTTTTAATTCAAAGGATTAAGACCGTCGGTGTGATTGCATAACATGGAGATTTTCCCAAAGTTTTGGACTTTGCAATTGGGAAATATCTCCAGATGAAGGTTGGATCCTATTCCTCTATTCTAATAGACACAACAAAATTGTAGAGTGTTTTCTATAAAACCTACTCTAACTTTCCAAGGAGACATGGTTAAGAATATTACAAGAAATTAAACCTAAACTAACATAGGTGATGCATTAAAAGGAATGTTGAACACTTTCTCTACATGGAGATGGAAACAACAATTACATTAAGAAGGATGAAAATACACCAAAGATTAATCCATTGATTAGAATCCACTAACCATTAAACATGTAATACAATAACCATGCACAGATAAAAAATATTGCAATGAGATATCAGAAGAAATAAATGAACACAAAACAGGGTTAA
The DNA here is from genome assembly GCA_019776745.2 of Taxus chinensis. Lineage (NCBI taxonomy): Eukaryota > Viridiplantae > Streptophyta > Pinopsida > Cupressales > Taxaceae > Taxus > Taxus chinensis. The sequence continues at coordinate 782,769,501 of CM034147.1, read as the reverse complement.
AATTCATCCACAGACTTATATTATTGCTCCACAAATTTGATACAGTGAATTACAATGGCCAAGAGTGAAAAAATTTCACTACAGATTGAATGGGAGGTTTAAACTCCACAAAATTCACTTACAAACAAGATAATAAGGGAGGGTGCATAGAAAAGTTATCCAACATTAGAAGAATGCCCCTCTTTACAATTTATAGAAGAGAATTTGCAAAGGAGGAGAGAGAAAACTTAATCCTAAATTTTCCCAAAAATCCTCCAAAAAACATTGTTTAATCATGTAATGAGTGCATTTTGATATTCAAAATCTACATTCTCACTAATTGCATGTCTTTTACTTGAAGCAATCTACTATTATTGCACCTCATTTCTAGTCTAGGCCCTATAGACTCATGATGAATCCTACTCCTTACCAACCTTTATTAATGACCTCACCTACCATTTCATCTAGGCCATTTTAGAGGTTCAAAACCCCTAAAATATGAAATTTGATGATCCTAAACTGTGGATCCAAAAATCACCTTTCCAATGACTGTAATTTTGCAAGAAATGGTTTAGTGCATTGGAAGATATGCATATTTTTCCCTAGATGTTTACTGAGATTTTACCTTCAACTGCTTCATTCAATGAAAGACTGTATTTATCATTTTTTAAAATATTAAACCCTATTAAAATTAAGAATCCAATCATAGTTGTGTTATCTCTCGAAATTGCACCCTATAAAGAGATGGCTACAGGTGTTCTAAGCTTACGAAATTGATCTCTCTCTTTCATAGATACAATGGAAACTCTTGAGGTCTATGGGTATACCTATTTTGAGGTGAGTCTCCAGTATCAAGGTTGGTTCCTTATTAATGCATCCTAAACTATTTTTCTGGGGTTTGAGGGTAAAGATGACTGAAAATAGATTTTGAAAACTGGGGTGATACGTAAATTTTTTGTGAAGTCTTTGACTGAGTACATGCACAATTGATATGAGAACGAATTCTAGATGCACAAGCCAATAGCTTTCTACAGAATATTAGGGCAAACACTTTGATGTATAGAGGGAAAGTATCACAACAATATTGCTAAGTTACACATGCAAAAATTACATAATTTGCAATAGGCTAAGATGATTAATCAGGGAATTAACTATTCACAAGGATTAATAAAACATACACAAGACTGCAAATAATTGGAAAGGAAGAATATACTTCTCATTCATAGGGAAAAACTAGCAAAATTCGCTTCATCACTCCTTTGTCTAAAATTCCTCCCCTTGTGCTTGCAATTGCACACAATATAGAGTAAAAATTATTCATCCCACCCTTCTTAAAAATAGACTAAAACTATATTTTCCCATGCATCATATTTTTTCCTTTATTGATTAATAAATAAAGGACTAATAATAAGCATGCTAATACAAATAGGCATTAATAGCCTTGATTACTTGGCCACCTATTGATTACAAACCATATCACCGACCCCTTTATCTTGATTTAGCATACCATATCATGGTGTTATCAGCTTTTGGTTCTTTTTCATATTAAGGTATTTTAGACCTTAGAAGGTCGAAAGAAATGAATTTTCAAATAATGATGAGGGTTGGCCCCTTTCCATGGTGAACGGGCCCATTGTTAAAAGATCACTCCTTAGACTCATTTGATTTGAAAATTTGGTGGTAATTATTTAATCTATGACCTTTAGAAAGGTCAAATAGTAGAATGATTATTTGATAATAGGGCTCGCCTACTATCCACGATGGTCTGACCCTCAAATTTTTGTTGGTGGAAATGATTTTTAGGTTTAACTGTATTGAATTGGGGACAAGATTATGAATCGTCGATATTTTACATGATGTGATCTCAATCGTCGGTTTTATCCATCCTTCTTTAATATTGGACCATTGATAAATCTAAATTTGGTTGACGATAGGTGAATCGTGGTTAACTCTCCACCATTAATCTTGGTATTAACTGGTATGAACCGTCAATCTTTCTCGGGTTGGCATTTATCTTGGAAAATTCCCTATAGATGTTGATCTTGTGTACTGTGATCTTCTCGACTGTGGATTTGTTAACTCAAATTGAGTTAGGTTTTCATGGTGTTTAGCTCAATGAGTATAATACAAATTGACCGTGATCAATCGATTCACTTAAATTTCCATTTTCTGGGCAAAGCCCTGGAAATTTTTTCATTCACCGCCATTGTTGAAACTTTCTTGAGCCTGGTTCTGTCATTTGAACGCACGTATTTGTATGAATTTCAATCTGCTCCGACATCTGGTTTCTTGAGTTACTTTGCTTCACCATTGTGGTTTTTGAGCTCAAGACTAAGTGTTCCTTTTTCACCTTTTTTGTGTTTCCTTCTCTGAGGAGAGGGTTTCGAGATGGATTTTATCTACAAAGTTCTTTACCTTTTGTTTTCAGGTAAGTGGTCAAAACACTCAGATCTACTAATACCCATAATGGGTTCATGATCATTTGACTTGGCAAGCACTTTTCTCTGAATCAAATTTGGATCTTTTTTGTATTGTTTTCTCTATTGAATGTTGATAGACTAAAACTATGGGAGTCTCAACCCTATTTCCCTCTATGCTCAGATTATGTTGTTTTCGACTACTAGACTCATTTATGGAATTATGGATCCTTCGGTATCTGCATTTAAAATAAATGAAAAACACTTTGTAGGTTCCTTGCATTATCTGCATTTCAATTAGGGAGAACCTGCTGCAAGAGAAGGGAAACCTCAGTCATTTTTGTAGACTCTATTTGGAGTTTGCCACCACGGTTAAATCCTTTGAGCTCAATTTTATCTGAAAGGATCGTTCTTATAAACTCTGTGACTTCAAATAGTTGTAACTCTCCACCATTTTCTTCCTTTTGAGCTCGAATCTGAGATAAACTCTATTATTTCTGCAGCCATTTTAACTTTAATGGAGTTCTAAATCTGAAAATTGGTGTTTACGCTTGGAAAACGTGGATGCTATGAAGCTCATGACCGCCATTATTGAGCCCATGGTTTATCTGAGTCATTTCCCTTCTATGATGTTGGTCAGACTATTTGAGAGACTCTGAATGATCTTCCATGGAGGCTTGGATAATGTTACCCTCACTACATAGGTTTCCATTTTCTTGAGTAAGTGATTCATTCAATATTTTCCTTTCACTATTGTATAACAATGTCAATGAACCTGTAAATTAGAGAATTGTTTTTAATGGCCATGTGGGAATGATTCTTCTGTACGTAAACTCTTCCTGAGTGCAATATCTAACTTATAGTTTTCGTGCTTACTTAAACTTAGATCTGTGTTTGATTCTCACCATTTTCCTTGTTATTGTATGGCATTGTGAAACCCAACTCCATTTTGGCTTGAAAAATTTAAAGTGATCTATATGGTACTTATTAATGAGACATGTGTTTCATTTTACTCACTGTTATCTGATTTTCTAGCGATGTAGTGGTATTTGACACTCTGAGTCCCTGTTAAATTCTGTAGCTTTGTGAGAATATTCCTACATCTATAGGAAAATAAATGATCTTTCTAGCCAGTGACCATTTATATCGACTTCAGTTTATAGATACTTTGTTTTTTTACTTGAATACGGGTATTCCACCTTAAGGAAGAAAATGTGTCGTTGGATATATGCACCTTGGTTCTGAACTTGTCATTTTCTCAGCCTTGGTGATAACTCTTTGATGAATAGACTCGTAAAATTGTTCTTGAGCCCCATTTGAATTTGTACTTTGTGCTTCGAACATTCTTTCTATATTTTAATAATGCTTGGCTGCAAGAACATAAGTTGATATTTTTCCTTCATTTGCCACTTGGTTTGTAATTCTTTACCATTCTTTGTATTTTTTGTATCGGCGCATTTCCCTTCTGCCTTTACTATTATGTTTTCAGTCTATTGTTCTATATTTCTTGGCATAGATTTATCACAACTTGAATTCTAAGTCTTAGCTTTGAGATGGTTCTCTAGCTGATATTTACATTCTTTGTTGTCGAGTTTCTTTCTTAGCCTGTCTCATGAGTTGATTCCTGAGTTTGTACTCGGGTCATTCACCTTTCCACCATTATGGAGGGTGTGCATGGTGTGCATCCACTCCCCTAGGTGATTGTGATGAGATTCATAATTTGTCTTTGGCCTCTAAAGCTCTAATACTGCCACTGTTGTATTTCCTATATGTTCCTGTAGTTTCTAGTTCTCTTTCAGAAATTTTTTCTTTGTATTTTCTAGCATTTACGCGCCTTCTTATAGCTTTCAACACCTAAAACATATACTGCCTTCCCTCAATTATCATGATGAGTGTAAATGTTGGATCTTTGAAATACACTATTAGCCATGCTGAAAATGAGCTATGTGAACTCCATACTTAAAATTTGTGTTCAACTATTTTGAGAATTCATAATTTTCTGGATATATGCGTGATTGTATAGCTCTTTTTGTAACTTGTTATTATACTTTTACTGCAACCATGTGGATTCTATATCAACTTTACATCTTGAAATTTCCTTTGATTGCATGACTGTTATGATTTTTAGATTTAGAAATTGAATCCTCTTTGCTTGTTATAGCCGTAATTCATTGGTATTATAGCAATTATGTAGTATTTTTGTATCTATTCTCATGCAATCTTAAAGTGTGCACTTGTAAATTAATTTGGCACTGTAATATTTTATTTAGATGATTCATGGCTTGTTGTTGGGGCTGAAATATGATAAATGTTATCTTTAATCAGGCCATCCATTATATGTTTTTTGCAAATACCATTTAATTTATATATAGCTTTTAAATCATGTATTAGTTTGGAATAACATGATGGAAAGATGTAAAATTTCCATTTTACATGGCAAAGCCCTGTCAAAAATTTCTAATATTAACTTCTCATTTAGTTTCAGCTGTAATATTATCTTTCAAGTTAACTTCAACCTTTAGTTTGAATTGAAATGAATAAACTTTTCTATTTCAAGTTATAGAATGTATCACTTCTTTTTTTTTACCTGTATCTACACATTTAGAAAATCTGGTTAGAAAATAATAGGCTTTTGTCCTCTCTTTCATTTCATAGTTTTCTTTCTCTTTCTTATTTATGAGTGAATAAGTCTTGTATGCTACCACGCAATAGTTTTTTATCATTTTTGCCTTTGATCTTCATGTAATTTATACCTCCTATTGTTAAGAGATCCACCTGCATGAATTTGGATAGTATAGGAATATGGATCAATCCTGAGCTCAAAAATTGACATTTTTTAATTCTCTTTTGTTTTTAGGTACAATGCCTTTTGCTAAGGAGCGAGGATAAAGATGGAGCAAAGTTGGAGGTGGAGATGCATCAACTGAAATGAATGAAACCTTAAGGCAATGATGGGCTCATTCATACTCCTATATTTTCTTTTTCATGCATATGTACCTCTTACTTCAGTAGTTGTAATTTACTTTTGAGTAATATCCCATGGCTTGTGTGGGAGCTATTGGTGCTCAAAGTTGTCTCGCCCCATTTAACCTTTGAAATCCATCGATTTACAACTTTTGTCACATTTTATTTTCCCTGTGTCATGCCTAAGATTTGTATACCTTCCTTTTGTTTCCATTTTCAATTTGTTCTTGGGTCGAAGATCACAAATGGGTCCATATTTGTCTCCTCGTTTCTTTGTTCCCTTGAAAAGGTATGTAATTTGGGTCTCTCGTTCTCTGTTCATAAAAAAACTCGGGCCCTCCCATTCTTTCCATTCTCCACAGTCAAGATTTGATATCCTTGTCATTTTTTCCCTAAATGATTGAAGAAAGATTAATGGATTTAGCTCTGAGGAACGTATTTGAGCCTTGTAAAATTTCTAAATTCTCTTTCCTTCGAGAATATTTCATTTTCAGGCTCAAATGGTAATTTTTCTGTATTTTACAGTTTGATGGTCATTTCTCCTGGTCAAATTTCCATCCTTGGATCGACAGGAAAAGTGTCTTCTTTTGGTTGGACACGGATTGGTTGGGTACTTAAAAAAATTCTATGAATAGCCTCAACTTAAAATTTGTCCACGTGGAGGAACAACGCTCATTTGAAGATTCTCTTTTTGGTTTGGTGGGACAAAGACATGTGGAGGATTTCACTAGGTCTTCCCATTCTTAGTATTTTTTCAAAAAATAGGTTGTGCAAGGTCTGGGACATGTGGAGGAACCACACATGTTTAGGGGCTGGCCTTTAAGTTCCATTTTAAAGAAGCACCAGGAGGACACTTGGAGGCCTCCGCTCACTTTGGATTTTTCTTGGAATTTTCTACGGCCAAAGGAGACTGCCTCGAATCCTGACACATGGCACCCTCTGCTGAGCTTCAAACCTTCAAAAAAAAATTGTTTTAGGCCAAGGCACATGGAGAGCCTGCACACTCATTCAAGGTCTCAAATTTCGGAGACCATCTCAAGGTGCATCCATTATGACACGTGGTAGTTTGAATAGTCAAAGGGGGCGGGGAAGTGGACTCCATCGAGGGAAACTTAGAATTTTGGCCTCTTATTCTCAAAAGGGTTTAAACATCAAAATGGCCCGCAAGCCCGACAAATGATCTCCAGTCAAAGGGACAGGGAGGTGGACCATCAGGGACAACTTAGATTTTTTGCCCCTTGATATTCAAATGACTAAAATCATCAAAATAACCCGCGGGCCCGATGGAGAAAGGTCAAAGCTTGCTCCAGTCAACAATGGCAGTGCGGACTCTCGAGAGGAAAAGTTTGGAAATTTTTTCCTTTTGTGGAGAAAAGGAGATAAGAGCATAAAAGGAAGCAGGTGGTTCCACTGGAACCCACATCTGAAACTAGCATTTCTCAAGGGCGGAGCTACGCGGAAAACTTTGGAAAATTTTACCATTTTCCAAAATAGGAGGTGAAATAGAATAATTTGTCCACGGTTCCTTAGGGACCCACCTTGGGACACATGTCAGGCTCATTTCTAAAAGATAGACGTTCGGAGCAGAATGGGAAAGTTTATCCATTTTTTTCAAAAGGTTGTAAAGAGTAAAAAGGAAACCCCCATGGTCGTTTTAAATTGAATCTTCCATGTGGATGGCCCAAATTCAAAGTAAAGATGAACGAGACAGTTGTGATGTCTAAAATCTAATTTTCCCCCCCATTTTTACTGAAAATCTCTTGGAAGTGTGATTCTTCATGATTTCTTGTTATTTCCTACACGCCAAGAAAGAGAGGAAGAGTTAATTTTGATATCTGAGTTTGGTGGGGAAGATCTGGAGACATTGTTTTGCCATTAAAATGATTTGACCATTAGGCTAGGATCTAATTTTCCATTTTTCTTCTCTCGAGCATGCAAGGAACTAGATTTGACATGATTAGGGGTGGAATTTGTTGGCGAATATAAAGAAGAGTGATCTACAAGAGGAGGGAGTTGAGTGCTGGAGATATTCGTAGAAATCTTGTCCCCTGAGCACCTGGTGAACGTTTGTCATATTTGATTCTTGAGAATAGCGATCGAGATCATGGGAAAAATTGGTAGCACTCAATGTCTGGATTTTTCGGGGGGAAAGGGGTCTTTTTTGTAAATGTTTATAAATGACACAAATTTATTTTGCAAATGGTCGGGGTGTTAGGGGTCGAGGATTGATTTTTCTAACAGAAAGAATGCTTGATAGAGCCCATCTTTTTTGAGAAGCCATTTGAGAAGCATATATATCTCATTTTGTATTTAAATTTGATTGTGTCAAGGTGGTTATGAGTGTACAGCCATTGACAGGCTCTAAGATTATTCTAGAAAATTTCCACTACTGATAAATTTAATCAAACTTGAGTTATTCCATGTGTTGATCTTGAGGATAATGTGTTTATTTCATTTTTAAAAGTCTATAAGTAGTTTTCCTTGTTCCTGTCACAATCTTGTATTAAAATATTTATTCAATTACATAGTTCTCAATCCTTGTGATAGTTTAGTGGCATCTGTAATTTCATTTCTCAAGAGAGATTTCATTTGGGAGTGAAATAAATGATTTAAAATCACTTTTCTTTCATCTATTTGATAGAGATTATCTGTAAGCCTCTGGGTGTACCTTAGGCATGATTTTTCTTAGATCTTGATGCTTTGTTGGGTTTTCTAACTCGAGATTTCATGTTATAATCTCATAGATTGTGTGAAAAGGTGCAAATTTGGGCCTCCATTGAAGCACGTATTCTGGTTAAAGAAACATTTTAGTTGTTCTGTATGGCATTGTATTGGTTTAGCCTTCCATTTTGTAGAAGCTCTCAAAGATTTAGCAAATCAAGTCCATCCTGCCTCACCTCCCACAAAAAATTCATTAAAAAAAACTTCCAAATCCTACCTCTATACTACCCTTGTTTGTCCTGTGTGTATACAAATGCATAATCTCTATTACCAAAACATGCAGGAACAATTCAGGATTCCTAATGTCTTTAATAGCCTGAACATTTTCTAGAAAATATCTCCACTATCTAGGGTGACAACTCGTGAGAGTTAGATTTTGTTGCATTGATCATATTTTCTCCAAGGTCTCATTCATAAATTCACAAAGAAGGATATCTCCATCTCCTCCATAAACAACATACTATACATAAGGGTCCTCTCACCCTGGTTGAAAGGGACAACCAAAAAGTAGTGAGGATAGATCAAATCCTCTTGAGGGTGTTACCCATTTCTCCACATCTGAGTGACAAAAGGCTAGTTAGATCCCATCCTTGGATACAAAATGAATCATTATGATCTATCTGTCTCTAAGTTTCCCTGTCAATACCTGTGATGTTTCTCAGACTTTGAGGGAGAATCAATTTGGGTACCAACTACCAAATTGGTTCACTGTTGTCTGGGGACATTTGTCGATTACAGTTCATACTTAGACCCTGGTAAGAATTTCTTTATATGCTCTAAGTGCTAATAATATTGTCACAAAAATCATCCTCTGTTCAGGCCTCTAGGAAGTTTCAAGTTACAAGTTTGTATGCAAATGTTTCCAATCTCTACAAGTTCTTTGCACTAGTATTCACTGATAAATTTTGGTTAAAGGAAGGTCAGATCTTTCATTTCTAGTTTCTAGTGCTAACAAACATTTGACAGATCATATTTTAGTGCATTTACACAACTAAGGTGGAAATCCTTAGTGGCGACTCCCTGTTGATTTGGTTTTGATAAGGACTAGTGTCTCAAAACTCTGTCAAAGTAAGATTTGTTACTAATATTTGCAAAACTGGAAGGAAGAAGATGTTTCTTTGCTAGGGATCCTGACTAGGACATTGTTTCCTGAGTTAGGAAAAGTAAATTCAGAAGGAAGAAGAGCCTGGAGAGTTGTGGGAGATCAGTAATCAAGAAGAGAGATCCCCATTCATGAAAGTGATCAGCCTATCATTGAATATTGTCATTCAGATGCTTCTAAATCAGGTAGCCTCTTTGTGGAATTGAATTCTCCAACTGGACAAGGGCCTTCATTTTATTTTGAAAGGTTTTCTTCCCATTGTGCCCCTTATCTTTTCAGAAGTTGATAGGGATTTCCAAGAAGCAAGGCCTTTAGAGGGTATCCATTTTGAAAGTTATAATCCTGTATTTCAAAGACTCCCTTGCCCCTTATCAATTTGTTTCTCCCCCAAGATCACCTCCTCGAATCAATATGGCTCAACCCAGACCTCCATTTGTTGTAAACACCTTTGGACCTATAAATTTTGTGGGAATGGCTGGTTATCCAAATGCAGTACCTCAAGATGTAAGGAACAAATTACCAAAGTTCCAGGGAAACAATGCTATAACTGGTGATCAACATCTAAAGATTTTTCTCAATATGATGGAAGACTTTGAGATTGAACATGAAGATGTATACATCTAATTGTTTGTTCACACTTTAGAAGAGGATGCAAGGGACTGGTATAAAGCATTTCCAAATAACTCTATTGATTCTTGGAATGAAGATGAATAATGCATTTAGATTGCAATATGGTGATAGGAATGACCCTAGGTTTCTTCTATCAGAGTTTGAAAACATCAAGAAGAATCCCAATGAGTCAGTACATGATTTCAACACAAGGTTCAATAATACTTTGAGAAGATTTCCTGTTAGCTTGAGGCCATGTGATGAATCATGTTTGATCAAATGCTCATGATGCATTTGATAAAAAGGATGCTTACTACTTGAGGGACAAGAACCCTACCAATTTGAGGTAAGCATTCACTATGGCTTTGCAAATAGAAAATAATATCAAGGAAATTGGAAAACCTCCTAAGAGGGATGGTGTGAAGTTGGTTAACCCATAGAAAAACCTCAAACAAGTAAGGTTGTTGATTTGGAAGAGGTTGTGAAGACTTTGGCAAGGGCTTTGTCAAAGAAATTTCCTACAAACTAGCCCGAGCTGAGAAAGGAATTGGGTAGAGCTCACAAGGACAACACAAGCAACAAGGCCAAGACAAGATTTATAAATCAATCAAAGATCTGATGATAGAGGAAAGAGGACCTGTTGGATTTAGAAATAGGCCAGCCCCAAGGTAGGGAAAATAGAATGGTACCTGATCCTTTGGCTGTCATAGTTGTTGTTGTGGAAGAAACAAAGATCATTGATTGGTGTGACAAATGTTTCATGCCCCATGCTCCTTTGTGAAGAAGATCAGCAAGAAGAAGAAGAAGCTGATGATGATAATGATGATGATGTCGGCATGATGGGTTGCTCCACAAGCTCACAAGCAAGGGGCAACTTCAATTGAGGTGATAAGTTTCTCGGACTGCTGCCACTTTTTGGGACTGCATTCAGTAGGGTACCTACTTCTTCCTCCCTTTCATACTTTAGAAGTAGATATTGTACAAGTATTTTGAATTTCCCAATAATGACTTTGAATATTTAAGGGCTTTAATGATAAAGAAGTATGATGGAGGAATCCCATCTGAGGAGGATAGAAAGTTATTGATGAATGTTGTTGTTGCTCAAGAGAAGGAATATAACACAAGAAGTAAGGTTGTCAAAGGGACAAGGCCTCAAGCCAAGCAAGAAGCTCCCTTACTTTCAAACATTCCTAAAGAGGCTCCTAAGAAAGATGCATCTGCCAAAAACCCTGCATGTTCCAAACAAAAATCATACCCCTCCTCATGCCCAAGCTGTCAAAAATCTTGTACCACCTAATGAGTGTGTCAGCTTTCCTTCCAATACTGGCCTTGCCAAAGTCTGTCCCATATGAAATTGCCCAAGTCTTCAGTCAAATCAAATTATCTAGTTCCAATTGTTGAGTTGCTTAGGATCCCTGAGCACAAGAAGAGGGCATTGGAGTATTTTGGATTGAAAGAAGAGAAGACTGTCTTAGGCAAAAATGTAAACATTGTGGAGACTCCTCAAGTCATTGAAGAGTTAGAGACACCACCAGTGTTGGAGGAACTAGGTGAACCACCTGAGGTCTATTTGGGGACATCCTTGGTGGGCTCTCAGTTGAATGTGGATCCATTCTTCACCACTTTCATCATCAAGGATAGGCTGCTCCATAACTATATGTTTGACTCAGGGGCATCATGCAATGTCATGCCTCTGGAATTCATGAATGAGCTGAATATTAAGGTAACAACAGCATATGGGAAGTGCACTGCCATGGAATCTAGAGAAGTGCCAGTAGTGGGATGTGTGAAGGGTTTGGTGGTGTAGCTTGCAGCTTACCCAGGTAAAAATTTAAAACTTGATGTTGTCATTGTTGACTTCCCAGCCAAGTGGGGTATGCTGTTGTCAAGAAAATGGGCTACAAGTGTTGGTGGGAGTGTTCAAATGGACATGTCTTATGCCACCATCCCAATTGAGGGCAGCCTTGTCAGGTTGTATGGAGAAAAGAAGATGTTGCACCTTATTGAAGACCCCAACAATGCATCCTATGAAGTATTGTACACAAGTGTTGATGCTGATAATTTTGTGGGATTTTCTTATGGAAAGGAGCACAAGATTTAAGAATGCAGGTGTCTTGAGCAGGAAGGCTCTCCTTGGACTCTATTTTTTGATGGAGCTTGCTCCAAGTTTTGAAATGGTGTTGGTGTTGTTCTGCTTTCTCTAAGCAAGGAAAAGTTTGTTTTCTCCTTCAAGCTTAGTTTTGAGTGCACTAACAACATTGCTGAGTATGAGGCACTATTGTTAGGTTTAAGAATTTCTTGGAAATATGGTGTCAAGGACATTATTTTCAAAGGAGACTCAGAATTAATTGTAAAGCAAGTCAGAAAACTATATGCCACAAAGAATCAGCAAATGAAACAATATAAGCATGCAGTTTGGGATCTTATTGAGATGTTTGATTCATTCAACATTGTGCATCATGATAGGAAGTTCAATGACTTGGTAGAAAAGTTTTTAAGTGTTGGGGTCTCGGTTTGGAAAATTGTACAATGCCCCCATATTGTGAATATGATGTTCAGGTATTAATAAGACAATTTGTCCCTAAAAACATTAAACATTGGCAGGTTTTTGATGATGTTGCTTAGATCAGAAGATATTACTGATAGTATAAGGGAGAGTTTTGTTGATCAATGCATTGATTGGGAGCCAATGGTGTGTGTATCAGAGGGAAAAGAAACCTTATTTGGCAAGGTCATCATCCAACTAAAGACTAATACCATTCCTAGAGGGATGATTGCTCTTGAGTCAAAATTTCATAATGCTGATTGCATTTTTAATAGACATATAATAGCCTCAAGGGATGTTAAGGAGCATGGTCTTGGAACAAAGGAGAAACCAAGGAGGATTTGGTTAGGTAGAAATCTCAAAAAGGAGGAAAAGTAGTCATATATCCAATTTTTGAAGAAATACCAAGATTGTATGGCTTGGACTTCTTATAAATTAAAATCATACATAAAGGACCTATTTCAACATGAGATTCCATTAGAGTATAATGCAAAGCCATTCACGTAGAAACAATGGCCAATCAATCCAATTCTATCTCTTAAAATGCAAGAAGAACTGAAGAAGCTAAGAAATGGAGGGATTATTCATCTGACAAGGTTTTCTTCTTAGGTTGCAAACCTAATGCCAATAAGAAAGAAGAATGGTTACATTAGGTTGTGTGTAGATTTTAGGAATCTAAATAGAGCATCAATGAAGGATAATTATCCTTTACCAAACATGGAACACATGCTGCAGTTAGTGAATGGTTCTAAGTTTCTCTCTACCTTAGATGGTTTCTTTTGTTATAATCAAGTTGTGATGAAGGAATCAGAAAGGATCAAGACAAACTTTATTACTCCTTGGGGAACATATGTGTATGTCAGGATGCTCTTTAGTTTGATGAATGCTGAACCCACTTTGTAAAGAGCAATGGATGTTGCTTTTGCTAGTTACATCAATGAGTTTATTGTTGTTTACCAAGATGATGTAACAATGTTTTCTAGAAAGATAGGTGATCACTTGATACACTTAGAAAAGATGCTAATAAGATGTAGAGAATATAGCATCTCACTCAATTCAAAGAAACGCCATTTTGGAGTGTAAAAAGCAAAGTTTTTTGGTCACATCATGTCACAGGAAGTGGTGATGATTAATACAGAAAGGTTAGAGGGCATCAGTAAGGTCCCAATTCTAAGAACCAAGAAAGGAATTCAGTCCTTCTTTGGGTAGATAAACTTCATCAGAACAATCATATCCAACTTTGCTGAGTTGACCATTCCAATCAATTCCATGACAAAGAAGGATTAGGTCATCAAATGGGAGGATGCTGTGATCCAAGATTTCAATGGAATCAAAGAGACATTGAAGCATGCCCCTGTTTTGGTAGCTCTAGACTATAAGAAGCCTTTCCAAATGTTTTCCTTTGCTTCAGAAAACACTATTTCTTCTATTCTGCTGCATAAGGATGATGAAGGGGCTTAAAGGCCAATTGCCTTTTTTAGTAAGGCATTGTAGGGGGCTGAACTGAAATACATTATTATGAAGAAGCATGAATTTGCCTTGGTAAAATCAACAAAGGTTTCTAGGCCTTACATTCTAAGTTCAAAATTTTTTGTTTATGTTTCCCACACCATGGGGAAGGACATGTTTTCAGAGATGGAGGTCTCAAGAAAAATATGTATATGGGTGAACAAGTTGCAAGAATATGACATGGATATCCAAACCATGAAGTTAATGTGAGGTTTGGGGTTGGCTAAGCTTATGGCTGAGAGTAACTTGCAAACTATTGAGGTAAATGAGGTAGAAGAAGAAAGGGTGGGCGTTTTGAAAATTTGATGAGTACTAAGTAGTACAAGGATTTGATTTTCTATCTCAGACATTTAAACTGCTCTGAGTATTTAAGTAAGAACCAGAAAAGAGCTCTTAAGTTGGCTTCCTAGAGGTATGTCATTACTGATTATGGGTTGGCATGGAAGAACCTAGATGGAGTCCTCTTAAGATGCATTACTCAAGATGAAGCCCCTAATATAATTTTTGATCTCCATGGAGGAGTTTTTGGGGGAAATCTTGCTGCAAGAGTCACAACACACAAGATCTTGATGGCTAGTTATTGGTTTGCAACTCTCTTTAAGGATACAACCTTGTTGGTTAGAAAATGTGAGAGTTGTCAGTGTTTCTCTGGAAGACTGAAAGCTTCAGGTTCCCTGCCTCTATAGCCTGTATCAATTGAAGCCCCATTTAAGCAATGGGGAATGGATTTCATTGGTGAGATTTTAAACCCTTTAAGTGCTTGCCATAAGTGGATTCTTTTAGCCACTGATTACTTTACCAAATGGGTGGAAGAAATCCCCACCAATAAGGCTACACACCAAATTGTCATGGACTTTGTGCTAAACCATATCATTTGTAGGTTTGGAGTACCAGTCAAAATTGTAGCTGACAATGCCATGAGTTTCAAAGTTAAACCTCAGGTGGCAATGTGCAAAGAATATGAGATAAACTTGACATATTACTCTAATTACAATCCCCAAGAAAATGAACAAGTTGAGTACAATAATAAGAACTTGCTGAAGATTATCAGAAGAACCTTGGAGTTGAACAAGAGAAAATGGGGTGAACAGTTGAAGTTTTCCATCTGGGATGATAAAATCACTGTTAAAATAACCACTAGAAAGAGTCCATTTGAGTTGGTGTATGGAACTCAGGCCCTGCTGCCCTTGTATGTGTAATTTTCCTCATATCAGTTCATTCAATAACTGGAAGATCAAGAAGTAAGTCCTTATGATGCCAGCATTAACTAGATTGTTGAGCTTGATGAAGAGAGGAGGGCATCTGACCATAGGCATATAAAGTTTAGAGAAAATATGAAGAAATTATTTGACAAGAAGGTCACTCCCAGAGCTTTCAATATTGGAGATCTTGTGCTACTATAGGATATTAGGCATGAAGATAATGAAAAGCATGGAAAAATTGACTCATTATTAATGGGCCCTTACTCCATTGATATTAGAATTGGTGAACATACCTTCTTCTTGAAGGACTTGGATGGTGAATTTCTCAAATTATCTGTTAATGGAAGGCATTTGAAGCATTTCTTAGATTGATTCCCCAGAATCAAGGTAAAAATATTTTTTACAGTGTACAGTCGGTTGTTTATTTGCATTCTTTTGTGTTTTTCCTCGTCCTGGTCCATGGTGACCTATTTTTGCTGGTTTCTCTATTCATTTTTGAGATTTATTCATTTCTTTTCTCTACAAGCTGAATCCATTGCCCCATGGATATTTTGGGAACCTGGTCTACCTTTGATCTTGTGGCATTCGTAGGGAGTGCCCATCTCCAAGTCGGAGCCGATGTTGGTGCTCAAATTTGTATCACCCCATTTTGCCTTTGAAATCCATAGATTTATGACCTCTGTCACATTTTATTTTCCTTGTTTCATGCCTGAGATTTCTCTGCCTTCCTTTTGTTTTCATTTTTAATCTATTCATGTGTCGAAGATCACATATGGGTCCATGTTTGTCTCCTCGTTTCTTTGTTCCTCTGAAAAGGTTGGTAATTTGGGTCTCCCATTCTCTGTTCGTCTAAAAACTTGGGCCCTCCCATTATTTCCATTCTCCATAGTAAAAATTTTCTATCCTTGTCATTTTTTCCCTAAACGCTTGAAGAAAGATTAATGGATGTAGCTCTAAGGAACTTATTTGAGCCTTGTAGCATTTCTAATTATCCATCCTTGAAGAAAATTTCATTTCTAGGTTCAAATGGTCATTTTTCTGTATTTTACGGTTGGAAGGGTGTTTCTCTAGGTCAAATTTCCATCCTTGCATTGACAAGAAACATGGATTCTTTTGGTTGGACGTAGCTCGGCTGGGTACATCAAAAAATTCTATGAATATCCTCAACTTAAAATTTATCCACATGGAGGAATGACACTCATTTAAAGATTTGATTTTTGGTTTCATGGGATATAGACATGTGGAGGCTTTTTTTGGGTCTTCCCTTAGTATTTTTTCAAAATAACAGTTTTTGGAGGTCCGGGACACGTGGAGGAACCACGCATGTTTACGGACTAGCCTTTAAGTTCCATTTTAAGGAAGCACCAGGAGGACACTTGGAGGCCTCTGCTCACTTTGCATTTTGCTTAGACATTTCAACAGCCAAAGGAGACTGCCCCAAATCATGACACTTGGCGCCTTCCACTAAGCTTCAAGCCTTCAAAAAAAATTTGTCGGAGCCAAGACACGTGGCGAGCCCGCACTCATTCAAGGTATCAAATTTTTGGGACCATCTCATGGTGCACCATGGTGACAATGTGGTGGTTTGAAAAGTCAAAGGGGACAGGGAGGTGGATCATCGGAGGGCAATTTGGATTTTTGTCCTCTTGATTCATGCAAATGGACTAAAAACATCAAAATGGACCTCATAGGCCCGATAAAGGATTAGTTCAAAGCTTTTTTCAAGTCAAAGGGATTGTGGAGGTCCAGAACCATCTAGGGGTAACTTAGATTTTTTTCCCTTGATATTCAAATGACTAAAATCCTCAAAATAACCTGCGGGCCTAATGGAGAAAGAGTTAAAGCTTGCTCCAGTCAACAGCGGAGGAGCGGACTCTCGGAGGAAAAGTGGAAAATTTTCCCTTTGTGGGACAAGGAGTTAAAAGTATAAAAGGACACATAGGATTCCACTGGGACCCACATTGGATTCTAGAAGCGGCATGGTGGAGCAATGCGGGGAAAACTTGAAAAAAATTCTCTTTTTCTAAAAGGGAGGTGAAATGGCAGAATTTAGTCTGCGGTTCCTTAGATGGGGCCCACCTTGGGACACGTGTCAAGCTCATTTCTTGAGGGCGAAGATGTAGAACAAAATGTGAAATTTTTCCATTTTTTCCAAAAGTTCGTAAAAAGTCAAAAGGAAACCTCCTGGGTTTGTTTTTAAGTTTGAATCTTCCACGTGGACAGCTGAAATTAAAAGAAGAGATCAACGACAACATGAGATGTCTGAACTCTTATTTTCTTCCCATTTTTATTAAAACAGCACTTGGAAGTGCAAGTCTTCATGATTTCCTAGTATTTCCTACACGCCAAGCAGAGAGGGAAGAGTTAATGTTGATATCTGAGTTTCGTGGGGGAGATCTGGAAGACATATTTCACCATTGAAATGGTCTAACTATCGTGCTGGATCAGATTTTCTATTTTTATTCTCCCGAGTACGCAAGGAGACCAGATTTGACAAATTAGTGGCAGACGTGGTTGGAAAATTGAAGAAAGAGTGATCTACCAAAGGAGGGAGTTAAATGCGGGAGATATTCGATGAGATCTGCCCCGTCGAACACCTGGAAACTTTTTACAGATCTGATTCTAAGAATCGCAATGATGCTTATGGCGACCACTAGTAGCACTCAAGGTTTGGATTTTTTGAGGGGAAAAATGGGTCCCTGTTGTAAATGTTATAAATGGCACAAATTTTTCATGCAAATGGTTGGAGTGTTAGGGGTCAAGACTGATTTTTATAATAGAAAAATGCTTGATAGAGCCCATCTTTTTTTAGAAGTCGGCTGAGAAGCTTGTATATCCCTTTTGTATTAAATTCTGATTGTGTCAAGGTGGTGTGCAAGTGAATATCCATTGATAAGCTCTGTGATTATTCTAGAAACATTCCCCTGGTGATAGATTTAATCAAATTCAAGTTATTCTGTGTTGATCCTGAGAAAAATGTGTTTACTTTATTTTTGAATGTATGTGAGTATTTTCTCTTTTTTCTATTGCAATCTTGTATTAAAATCTTGATTCAATAACACAGCCCTTAATCCTTGTGATAATTTAGTGGCATCTGCAATTTCATTCCTCAGAAGAGCTTTCATCTGGGATTGGAATAAATGATTTAAAATCACTTTTCTTTCATTTGTTTGACAAAGATTGTCTATATGCCTTTAGGTGTACCTTAGGCATGACTTGACTCAAATCTTGATGCTTTGTTGTGTTTTCAATCTTGATCCTTTCGTGTTAGAATCTCAAAATATTGTGTGAAAAGACTGTAAATTTGGGCCTCCATTGAAGCACATATTCTGGTTAAAGAACCATTTTAGCTATTATGTAGGAATTCTATTAGTTTAGACCTTCCATTTTATAAGATTCCCTCAAGGATCTTGTGAATCAAGTTCATCATCCCCCACCTCCCACCAAAAATTCATTCAAAAGCAACCAAATCCTACCTGTACTACCCCTGTTTTGTCCTGTGTGCATACAAATGCAAAATCTCTATTACCAAAACATGCGGGAAGCAATTAGGGTCCCAAATTTATTTAGTAACCTTTTCCTTGTTGTAGAAAATATCTCCACTGATCTATAAGTAACAACTCGTGTCATCTGAAAACGTGAGATGTATTTTTATCACTTGATAAAATTTTCTCAAAGATCGTGATTTTCTTAAATTCACATTTTAATGATATTTCTAACTCCTCCATAAACAACAGGCTACAGAAGGGTCCTCTGACCCTATTTTACATCCAGAACCATGGAAAACTTAGTGTAGCATAGATAAAATAATCAGAAAACTGAAACCCATTTCAAATCCACAAAAGAGATTGTTTACGGGGTTCCAGTAAGATTCCTACGTTCTTGGGTTCAGATTGAACTCGATCATGATCTATCTAATATCTAATCTGCAAGTAAATACTTGTGACTCTTGCTTAGACAATAAATAATGAATCACAACCTACGAATGAGCTGATCAATGTCCCAAGAACTCTGAAAAATAGCAGAAAATTGTCCTAAGAACGATCCGTGGCTCCTACAGTGTTTTCACAATGTGATCTCCCTGCAAATGTGTTAGAAAAACACCTACAAATGGAGATTTAAAAGCATTCTATGAAAAAAAATCATATTTCTGAGATCATATCTGAATTCTGAACACTTTTCATGTTTACACCAAGTCACAATTCGGACTAGAAGTGCATTGAAATTCGTATTTTCCAACTAGCTGTCTTGAAGATCCCTGATAAAATCTGCATTCAAAGCTTCCAAAAACAGGATAAAAATAATCAAAAAAGATCAAACTTACATCGTTGGAATCATCTCAGAATTCTCTACATTTCATCTTTTTACTCCGAATGCCCAATCTGAGTGCAGGGCATTCAAAAATGGAGTTCTCTGCAATCTGGTCCTTAAACTTCTTTTCACAGCCATTATTAATGTTAAAAAATGTAAATACAATAACCTTTACATTAACCAATAATAAAATAAAAACCTACAAAACTGTGGTTAATACCTTCAAAGGACATTAATGGAGCTCAGCCTATGTCCTTTACCTTCCTGATCCACTTGCAGCAATGTCTCCCTTTGGTTGTACGCCTTCATGTGAATTTAACATAAAAAAAAATCTATCACAAAAGCTCCAAATCAGAAAAATGATCACACCATCGCAATTGTCTCAAAACAATGAGAAAATTTAATATATAACTTGAGATCTGAAAGTGAGCAGAAGTGCCTCAAAATTGCATTTTCCTCCAAGTACCCCTATTATGCCTATACACAGACCTGACACTGTCCTCCTACAATTACAAGTGAACTTGTTTTATATCACTTCTAAGAGGTTAACGACTTGGTAAGGATTCTTATCATTTTGACAGAGGTGTTGGGTTTGAATCCTCCCATATGAGGTGCTTTGAATGGTTTAATCCCACATTTGTATCATGAGAGGTTATTAAGGCATTAAAATAGGGATGTTTGGCATAAGTCTAGAGGCTTGAGAGTCATCTTATCCCCATGAATAAGGTGCTCAATCAAGATATAGTTGAATAGGTTAAATTTTGGTGCATTATTTGGAGGAAAGGTGTTGGAGATGGATATATTGCATGGCAAGTTAGGATTTAGTGGAAAATTTAATATAGTTTGAGTTTATAAAAAATGCATTGGAATTTAAATGTAAAATAATGTGCCAAATAATTACAAAGTAATATGATATTAGACGCTAACATTTTTCTCCTTTTTCCACTTGCACGATGCTTACTGAGCCACTTGGCCAATTATGCACACGTCCACGTCACCATGGACATGTTGACCAATGTTTACCTTTAGGTTGACCAAACATTGACTGGACATATCTTGAGCTCATAGTGTCTGTTTTTCACGTTCTTATAGTCATAAGAAATCTCTCTAAAGGCTCTACTACAGTGGCATGGTTTAGGTAAGTTTATGAAAATTTTGACACTAGAAAATATCCCCTGATCACTCCTCCCTACTAAGAAGGATTTTTGTCCACAAACAGTTGTTTATCAACCCTCAAATAAATCCATCTCTTCCTACATTACACAAACACTTAAAAGAACCCAAAATAACATTATAGGTTAAGATAAATGCAAATATTTGATTAGCTAGTCACATAACCGACTAGATAATAACACCTTATTAATATAGTGTTCAAATGAAACAATGCAACCATTTCAACTCTATACACAACTGTGAACTATCATACCCCACTGTAATGCCATAAAAAATAATTGACTAGATAATAACACCCATTCTAATACATAAAGCTAGTGTTCAACGGTCACTTTGTGATACAGCCGATTAAAAAAAATTGCAATTCCATAACACAGATCAGTGTACAAGACATCTAAACTACTCAAAATTAGGCTAGTGCCCACTGTCCATATGAAACTATAATAATTGCAAATATTCACTATCCAGAATAAAATAGACTATCAACACTCAAAAATAGCTGTAGTCAACAACTGAATCCACGTGAATCTACCAAAAACATTGTATCACCATCAAAAATAATAAGTCAGATAATAACACCCATCTATAATGGAAGCTAGTGTTCAACTGACACTTTGTGATTATGCTGATTACAACTGTAAAGATTCACTATCCAGAATCATTAAACCATGAACGCCCAAAATGGCTATAGTCAAAATCTGAATCAACATGAATATGCAAATATTCTATCCATACACTGAACTGTAAAGGGATAGTTTATAAACTGTATGCTTACCCAAATTGGTGAACCACCATAATCTACAAAATGATCACTCGGTGGCTTTGCAAACCAGTCTGTTAGTGAAATAAATTTACACCCTAATTGCAACCACATCTGATAGTTACAAAAATAATTTTTCCCAAAATGAAGGCCTTATAAATTAGTGAAAATAACACATGTGGATACAAAAACTTTTTCTATCTCTTCAGCTGTTTCCATTCATTTTCAAAGCTTAAATATCAACTTAGGAACAAATCCTTATCAATCAACAGGAATCCCTAAATATAGCTCTGAAAAACATTTTTCTTGCCTACTATCAACAATTTACTGTAGTGTAAATATAAAGTTGAGGAGTGTTTTTCCAAACCAATCACTTTGGTCTCTCCCATTTTGGTTCTTTTACCTCCACAGTACTAGAATGAGCATTTACACGAGTTTTGGTTTAGCAAATGCTTGATTTTATAATTATTGTTTATTTTTAACAACTTTCCAATTTTGCACTGTTTAGGAACAAACCAACACACCTTAACATCATGACCATTCCTATTACAATGGGAACAATATTGAACTTTCATGTTTTTAGGATTCTTAACCCATTTTACCATTCCCTAGAACTCTTTCTGGGGAGAATGATTCCCCTGTTTAGGAGAGGTATACCTTCTTTTCCATTTCTCACCTTTCCTTGGTGAGATTGGTCTTTAGCACCTGCCTTTTTATTCACAAAAGGCATTAACTTCTTAATCAAATTTTTTCCTCTTCTAACAATATGCAACAAAATGATTAGTACCTTCATAAAATGTGCAAGGGAAAGCATACTTTCTGGCTACCAAAGCTATATTGTTCCAGACTGAAAGAGAGTGTATTAGAAGTTTTAGGATTTGATTTTCCCTTAGTACTATTCTTAGTGTAAGTGAGAGGAGGTGGAATCTCATTACCTCTTTTAGTTGTTTTCTTACACCTTTCATTGTTCCTCTTGATGGTGGAATCCTACAATTCTAATGGCGTAGATCATTGACTGTTGGAAGCTTGTCTTCCTTCAGCTACTTTGGAACTTTTTCCAATTTCCATTTTCCCACTAAAGTAGCCCAAACGTGGAAACCAAGGCTTATCCGCTACATGTACTGGGTTAGCATCACCTTTTCTATTTTTACTAAGGCACTTTCCGTTAAATCCCATCTTAACCATTATTTTAGACCTAATTCCGTTAGTGTGTTTTTCAAACTGACCCAAAGGAACATCTGAAACTGAATGACAGGAAGAATTAAAATGTGAACAACTTACAGTCCATTCTGTAATGGTAACGGCATCTGATTTGGAAGGCATTTCCTTCTCGTGTTCACCTTATTGCAGCTTTGTCCAATAGGGCATCCTTGGTTTGTATTTCTTCCTGCTAACTCTTAAAAAAAAAAATGATCAATTTCTTTCTCTCTTGCAAGCATCTTGTTTACATACTCCTCTTTTTTAGTTATAGAGGATTGTGGTTGACATTTTAACTAGCACTATTTCCTCTTCCAAAGGAATAAAAAATTATCTCTCAAGAAGGAGTTTTCTTCTTCGAGTAGGTGGTTTATGGATTCAAGATCATCTAGTTGCTCTTGTTTGGATGACTTGCCCATGATTCCCTGGTTCTTGCAAACACAACCTGTACTTCCAAAACTGCACACTGCAAAAGAGGATTAACAAGCCGCAAAATGTCTGCAAACTAAAGACTAAAATCAATACCAAAACTAAAGCCAAATTTTTCAAACATAATTAGAAGCTAATTCGGCAATCTAACTGCTCTGATACCAAACTTGATCTGAAAACGGGGTGCTTGAAACTAACAATTTTAATTTTTTTCAAAGAATATTAAATTTTAACAACTTAAGAGGTCTAAATAGTCCAAATTATTGATTGAAAATCTGATTATGGGCTGAATTAAAAACTAAAATTGAGTTTGCAATTTACTCAAAATTTCACTATTTGATCAAAGCCCCAAAAAGTCACTGTTTCAAATTTAATTGATTTTTTCCAATTTTATCAATTCTGATTATAGTTGCATCCATATTCAAATTTAGAATTCAAATTACTTACAAATATTAGAAACTAAAAATAAAAATTAGAACACAACACTAGATTGTTTACGGGGTTTAGAATTCCTACGTCCCCAGGTTCGTGGTGAACCGATCCATTATTAATGTTAAAAAATGTAAATACAATAACCTATACATTAACAAATAATGAATCAAAAACATGTGAAAATATGTTTAAGACCTTTGAAGGATGTTAATGGAGCTCAACCTATGTCCTTCACCTTCCTGATCCACTTGCAGTAGTTTCTCCCTCTGGTTCTATGCCTTCGTGTGACTTTAACAGAAAATAAATCTATCACAAAATCTAAAAATTGTAAAAATTATCACACCATCGCGATTATCTTGAAATTATGAGCAACTTTCATATATAACTTGAGATCTAGAAGTGAGCAAAAGTGCCTCAAAATTGGATTTTCCTCCAAGTACCCCTATTCTACCTATACACAGACCTGACAGTGTCCTCACAATTACAAGTGAACTTGTTTATATCACTTCTAAGTGGTTGGCAGGTTGGTAAGGCCGGCTTAGCTAATTTTGGCATAATCCATATTCTTTTTTTGATAATTGGCCCATTTGAGGCACTTTGAATGGTTTTAATGCCATATTTGTAGCAATGGGATGTTGTTGAGGCATTAAAATAGGCAGGTTTAACATAGGTTTGATGGCAACTGTGTTAAGAGTCAATATTGCATCTCCACTTCTATGTAGGGTCAATCCCTCTATAGTTAGGAATCAGGTTAAATTTATGGCACAGTGTCAGACTAACTCCAGGCAATGAACAGAAGTGTTGGAGATGGATACTATTGCTGTCAGCAAGTTAGGCTATCTAGTGGAATCACTTTTAATATAGATTCACTCTTATGGGGATGCACTAGAGCTTTGGAGGTAAATCATTTAGATCGTGCCAAATCGTTACAATCGGTAATCTGTAATCTGGATCCATCGGAATTTTCTCTATGATTGCCACTGAAACAATGTTGATTGAACAAAGAGGGCAAAGTCTTGCACGGCTGTCCATGTCACAATGGACCTGTTGATCTCAGTGTTGACCTTCTGGTTGACCAAACTTTGACTGGAAATATCTTGACAAGTGTTTCCAAGTTCTTACTAGTTTTCTATGAGCACCTGAGCAATTCAAACTTAGAACAGTAATTTATGTAATCATTTGGTTCTCGAGTTGAGTTCCAAATTTGAAATCACAATATCTCGTAATAGGACACTTTGATAAAAACAACAAGAACCAAAAAACTAAAAATAAATGAAGAATGCATTCGTAAACTTTAAAGTCCTTGTATTTTGAGTAAAAACATTGATGATGGCAGAAATAAATGTATTACATCATCACCATTCATTGTACCCTTCTCAAATTTGAAAATGAGTCATCCACATGGAAAAAGCCTTCGCTAACATGAGATTTGGGAGCACTTTTTACAATTTTACAATGTTTAAAAGTTTCACACTTTTGACAACTTTGACCCATCCGTCCACCTTTTTACTTTCAACACAAGCGTGACACATAGCCATTCCTTGATATTAGTAGATTTGTCGGCATTTTCTGCAATTTTACCTCCTCTTTTACATAAGACCCAAAAGTACCAGAAATCGCTTAGGTCCACTTCACCAATGCTATCCATCATAACAAATTTTCAAGTTTCCCATTTTTGCACATGTGCAAAAATTGTCAACAAGTTGTGTAGAGGAAAAGGAGATATTTCCAAAAAAAATTATTTTTTACAAATCCGGGCTCCTAGTCAAAAGTTATGGCCATCCTGAAGATGAGGGTGTCATTCTCCAAAAAATTCTAGTTGTTTACCTTCCCTTTTTCGCAATCCAAAATGCATCACAACCTCTAAAATTCAATATTTCAGACCTTCAGGGTTCAAAAATTTGGACCTTTCCATTTTAGAGGTTTAGTTACTGGTCATTTGCTTGAGTTGAAAAAACCTCTAAAACTTCGAAACCCTGAAGTCCATAATTCAGACTTTGGGTTTCGAACCTTTGCACTTTCAGGAATTTGGGTTTTGGGGGTTTGGGTTTTGAGGTTTCAAGATTGGGGTGGTTTTCTATCCATTTGGGCATATGAAACCTGTGAAACTACAAAAGCTTGAATTCTGAATTTTAGAATTTTTGGATTCAAAACTTCACCCCTTTTTTTGGGCACTATTCATCATGTGCTCCAAATACTCCGAACCCTCGAATGTATGAAGTCTGAATTTTAAACTTCATAATTTAATGTCCTTGGACCTTTTGAGCTTTCCATTTTTGAATTTTGACAATCGATCCCACCTCATAAGTCTGAACTTCAAACTTTATATTTTCTTCATATCCTGAACTCCTCTGCAATATGATCAGCATGCTTCATTTGTTCAGCCAATCTCAAAATTCAAGATTCCATTACTGAATAAATCCCTCCTTTTCCTCTGTTTCCAAGGTCATGTTTGTCCAATTTCTCTTGATGGGAAAAATTAGATAACAGTTATTTCATTTCATTCATCACTTGGGGGCATATAATTTAATACATACCGCCATCCACTCACTTTAACATCTATCATCTTAATTTTTTTATAAAAGAATTCTCATCATACGTTCTAGAATCTACCATTACCCATTGACGAACTCTTTTGCTTCAGTTCACACTTGACTGTTGAGGGATTACCACACATGAACCCCACACACTATACTATAGGACTCACACATTTCATCTCATCACATATTACAAGTTATATACCATACATTCTATATTTCATCTACAACATTTTGACATTTGTGCATCTTACATCATACTACTATTCAACATACATACTTGCATCAAGCACTCCATACTTCTCCTCATACATACTACTTTTAGTATATATTGTACATTACATCTTATACATCATACATTACACATTATAGTCACCACATGGTCGTCTTTCATCATTACATATACTACATTTTTTCTATGTGTTGCACTTACCACCCCATGATGGACTTTTGTTCCTTGGTCCATACTTGACTGCCGAGGGTTTACAACTCAAATAGATATTACACTCATCACAAATTTACTATTTTACATTTTATCATGTGATATTTCAAGCCTAGTAACATACTCTTTAGGCTAAAGCATCACCTACTCATTCATTTTGAAGTGGTATACATCTTACGTGACATCATCACTCCCTCTTTTCATCTTGTCATGATATATGCTTAGGGTTAAATAATCACCCATCCATTCATCTCATAGTGATATATGCTTAGGATAAATAATCACTTATATGTTCATCTGATCATGATATATGGTTCAGCTATAGGTTTCATGCACACATTATTGCTATGTCACATATCATCACCACATATACACATTCATCACAACATGCTAGAGACAACAAAAAATTAGACCATTTTTGGATGACACACTCTTGTTTACAGTTATTTATTGAATTTTAAGGGGGAAAACATAATGAACCTCATTGTATTCATTTTGATTTACTTGGGGGAACGTGTCTCTTATCATTCCATCCATCCACAACATATTGCATTGTGTTGGGGGCATTTACTCTTATTTACTAGTGTTTTACATGATCACTTTACTACACATGTTATATTGATTTCTTATATGTCATTATCTATACCATCCAAACATGCATGTCCATGAATATTTTTAGTTATTATCATAGATACAAATTTTTTACATGTAGCATGGATGATCATATTCTACCCTTCCTACACTAGTCGTTGGGGGCATCCACATTCATCTCTCACAAGTGTCATTATTTCTTTTTGTACTACATTTACTTGGTTATTCATTTTTTTACATATTGGTTATTTCTCTAGCATGCTAATGGGTGTCCCATATGCATCACTTATTTTTTAGGATTACATGTTTCCATGACTACTTGTTTTCTTGTTTGTTACCTTCTCTATCCTTGTTTGATTTTTGTCTTTGGGCCTTTCACTATTTTTGGTGTGCAAACTTGTTTATTGTTTTCTGCTATGATGGCCTTGTGTTTCTTACAACATTGTGAGTGATGTTCCATGTTTGCGACCTGGATTCTACAGCTTAATTGTCTTCTTGTGTGTTTACACTACTTTTCTTGGTAGCTTTTACATTGTCTATGTAGATTGCACATTGTCTTCTTACATGCATTCTTGATCATAATATCACATGTCTTTGGCTATCCATCCTTATTTATATGTACCTTGGTTTCTACGAATCCCATTCCCTTCCAACTGTAGGTTAGAGTTAGAAAGTACATGCGGTTGGCCCTATTTTGGGGTCATATTCTCCTATCAACAATTTCACATCTTCCCCCAAAGAGGGGAGCATGATTTCTGGTTTTACATACTAACACAACACATTTACATTGATCCAGTTTAGTGTACTTTCTACCCTTACCATTGCGTGTTTACATACAACGAGTGAGTTGAGACCAGTCTACAAACTCCATACACAATAGGTTTTACATGACATGGTGTTCTTAGCATTCTGGGGAATAGTTAATGGTTGGACAATACATCAGAATTCCTCCTAATACTTCTTCTACTGCTGGTGTCGGATCACCCAAGAAACAAAGACAATACAAAGATCTCTTCACACACATTTTAGGGAAGTAGTTAAAGGTTAGAAGACATAGAGCATTTCCTCCTTATAATTCTTCGGCCTATGGTTTCAGATTGTGCAAAAAATCCCGACAGTACATGATATCATTTCTACATTCTTTCTCTTGACATGGATCAGGTGCTCATTTTCCATTTACACTCCTTCATTTGCATATTTTACATCTACAAACTTTGACATACGTCTTTTACATTACTCTTTTTACACATACATGCATACATATTTCACTACTTGATCATTTTATCCTTAGAGGTCTAGCAATATAAGAAACAAGTAGTTAAACTAGGGGCAACAAAAACACCCACAACAAAAATAGAAACAACAACATTTCACAACGGCACACCTTACATACTAACCATGCAGGTACACATAGCAGGAGCTACACACGCGTTTCCACCTTAGGTTCACTCTCATCACTCTTTTTTCATTTTCATCTTTAGCTTCCACATTCCTCCATATTTTTATCATTACACGCTTTGTCTAGTGCTTTGATACACTTCTACTACACTTTTTATAGACATCAGGTATGCATATCTATCTACTTTATGTTACCAAGCATTTTTCTCACCAGCATAAAGTGGTGGAAAAATTTAGTCACAAAATCATGCACTTTAGACATTATTTGTCTCGGTTTCATACTACTATTGACAAAGGTTATCAAGTGAAGAAATTACTAAATAACCCCCTTCTTTTGGCCTTTTTTTTTTATTTCATCATTACCAACCCTTTACATCCACATGCCTAGTTAGTTTTTTTCATGCCTCATTCTTTTAGCCTTAACTAGGAAGACCAGATTAGTACTAGGGAACCCTTGGGTGCTATGGTCCCACCAAGGGTGTCGTGGTCCTTTCAAAACTTTCTTACCACTTATTGGGATCTTTCTAGCCATTTTATATCCTTATATTGTTGTGGTCAGACATTTTGGGGTTAATTACGAAATTAGGTCAAGAGAGCCCTATAAATATAAAGTTATGAGACCATAATGAGTGACCTAAAATCATTCAGTACTATCATCCATCTAGAGTTGCATCCATATTTTGCATTGGAGATCAGTAGCATCCAAATATCCATCATCAAGGTACAAGGTTAAGGCATTTAGATCACAAACTTTAGAGGGAGAGGGGTTCTATTCTATTCCATGCACACTTTCTATCATATTTTCTACATTTAGTTATTTCTCGCTAATTCACAAAGTGCGAATAGAACAAGAGAACCTAGGGAACATTATGCACACACTCACCATATCTACATTTGTGTATGAAATGTAGTGCATTTCTCAGTTAGTAATCCCATTATTTTATCAGCTGAGGTAAGTCTCACCCATTCATTTGCATCTTTCTTTTTTTAGGGTTTTGATAATTCTTTTAGTCTTTTGCATTTCTTTACATCATCTTGGATTATTGGAGAAATATGGTATGAGGAATAAAATATGATGTGATAGACAATGATGGTTCAATACTATCTCCCAACCCTATAAGATTAAGTTTCAGATCATTTTCATAGACCAGGGTGCCTAGTTTTGAGACTAGAGCACCCATGCATGCTTCAGTCCCTCTCCAGGTGCTACATTCCAGCCAGATACTTGATATCCATCATTTTTTAAGCTTCTGCATGGTCATTCCTTCTTCTAGATTCTCCTGTCATCTCTGCGACACATTCCGACAAGCATTTTATACTCAGTTGAGTTATTTCCTATTCTCTATTACACATTAGGGTTTTAATTTTATTACATTAGTTTCTTAATTCATTTATATGCTTCTTTACTATGTTTTTATGTCCTCCTAGATTAGATTAACTAGCATACATTATCTCCATATTTAGTTAATCCAGACCCAATTCTAGGTCTATTAAATTGTAGATGTAAATCCTCACATACACACTAAGCCAATCTACACAATAATCCTAAAGACTAATCAATCCATTTGTTTGAAATAACTGTAATGTAACCCTGAATGATCTTGATGAACTTAAAATGGTTTGCCAATCTAAAACAATGAAACAATGTTGTACATTGTCAGCACGTATCCCTTGTTATTCGTGGGTAGAAAATAGTTAGGGGAATTATAGTTTCCTTAAAAAAAGGCTACTACTTATAGGAATCAATGCATATATAGATCCCATATCCTACCTCATAGGTGAAGCTCTTCACATAGGTCAGATTCTTCACGTAATCCATTTGAACATATTTTGCACTCTATTTCTCCACATGCTCGATCTATACCTATCTCGTAAACTTTGCCTCATGCACTCTCTCATGAATTTTAGATTCTAGATCATATTTATATCCGTAGTTACATAAATTGATCATGAGCCCTTGGTGCATACTCTTATTGAATAGATACTTATGGTATTCACATTTAGAGGCATCTTTATTACCCCACACCTCCTAATGACTTACTCTTATTCCTAGTTCACACTTGACTATTGAGGGTTTCTTTACATGGACCTCAATTTACAAACACCATCTCATGGGCATCCTTATTCCTCCCTTGCAGTTGTTATCTTTCATATATTTACAATCAAAAAATTTAAAAATTTTATCTCAAATCTTGATTGGATATATTCTTCCTTTCTTATACTACTTTATGTTACACCTTTTCTTGTCATGTTATTATGGCTCACAATATGATTTATAATTTTTCATACACAGATAAACGTTCACATGGTAAATTGATGTGAATGTAGGTCACTTACAGATTATTACATGATGTATGATGTTTGGTTCTATCCATTACATGTCCCACTGAGGCTCCTGGGGTTATCTACCTTTTCTCACTTAATATCACGTGCTATCATTGCAATATTTCACATTTCTGTTCCTATATTTAGATATTACATTTTTAAATAATATTTATCTTTAATGACATGGAAACAAGTGCTTCATGTGTATAATTTACCTTGGAGGAATCCTTCTAATGGAAATCATGGTGTTTTGATTTTCTTATACCATGTTTACTATTATTTGTGGGCTATGTTCTATGTTTCCTTGTTTCATTATATGCACAATATTTAATGAATCCAATCATCTTTTGAAATCCCGAGTGATGTCCCATGTATGCAACCAACTAATCGATATGTCCTTGTTTTTTGTTTTCCTATATGTTTTCCTAGTTTCTATTTGTATGCACATTAGTTATTTTCCACTAACACTTGTATGCCAATTTATTTTACTATTATTTTTTATGCTTCATGGTAAGTACCGTGTGTAATCCCTATTCCCCCTATATGATTCCCCTATTATTTATGCACACAAGTTTCATCCTTCTTTGTTTGGGATCCATTCATATTTTTTCATCTCACATACATAAAATGAGTGGAGGAAACCATCGGGTGAACCTTTTCACCCTCCCATAAGTCACAAAAATTAGTTATAGAGTCATAGAAACCATGAAGAGAATAATAACTAGTTACAAAATAAGGATAGAAAAAAACCTGGCCAATGTTCTCAACATGGAATGAAATAGCTAGGATATAAAACAACACTTGGGGGCTAG
The DNA here is from genome assembly GCA_019776745.2 of Taxus chinensis. Lineage (NCBI taxonomy): Eukaryota > Viridiplantae > Streptophyta > Pinopsida > Cupressales > Taxaceae > Taxus > Taxus chinensis. The sequence goes on along the minus strand of CM034147.1, from coordinate 782,738,046 downwards.
TGACGCACATGGACATTCCCATCCAGAGGTAAAAATAGTTATAATGTAGTTTCACTAGTTACAATTTTATAGTAATCTCTAGTTTCATGAGTTATATTTCCAACTTCAGATTGCAATCAGTTACTAACAGGAACTAACGCTAACTCAAGAACCAAATAAGGAAACAAAGTAGAAACCAAAGTAGGAACTACATAAGTAAATGACACCTAGGGAATATGTAGGAAAAATATATTCCTCGAACCATTTTTTACCCTAGGAAAGTTAAAAATGGGGTTTGTGATCATTTGTAGTGGCACTTATCTGTGGGTAAGCATTAATGGTTCCAGGGAAAAACATAACGCTCTCCTAAAATTTTTTCCCTTAGTGGTGACATAATGCCTAAATCTAAATTTTAGCATCCAGATGGTCAAATCCCTAGTTTGGTGATAGGAATCCTAAATCCTTCATGTTAATTATACCAAATCTTAAGTATCAAGTCCATAAATAGGAACAAATTGATAACCCTCTCTCTTTCAACACTCCATTTGTACTCTAACCCATTGGTTTAGTTTTTTTTCCATTATACATTTCATTTTTTACATATTTTCTAAGTTAAAGTTAAATTGCATTCATCTAGAGAATTCAAAAAACTTGTTTTCTGTTGCATGTCTCATATTATCCTAAAATATGCAAAGCATATAAGAAATCATGAAGCAAATATCAAGGCATGCTATAGAAAATATAACATTCCAAGTTGCTACATTTACACATCATTACCATTCCACGTACACAAAGGTCTCCCCTAAGAACATTATGCTTCCATATCCTTAAAATTTTATGGTACACATTTTTTAAAATTCCACTCAAAATGCTACAATACTTATCCAACATGCTACTAAGAAAAACCTTCTATCAACTCCCCAAGATATGCTTTTCTTTTCTACTTTATTCTACAAAATCATTATTGACCATCGTATAGTGGGGGAAAATGTAGTCAGTAATTCACAGACTTACTATGTACATCTAGCCTCTAAATGATTCATTTATATGTATGATTATTAAGAAAGAAAATTACTTATTAACACACATTTTACTTTACTTTGACATTATTTTTCATCTTTATTGCTTGTTGTTTCTGATTAATAACATATAGTTTTTCATACCAACCGACATCATATTTATCTAGGATTTTATTTTATGACCTTTTGAGCACCCTCTACAACACCTCCCATTAGGTACATGAGCGACCAAGTGCTACTATCCCCTCTGGGTTCTTCGATCATGTTTATTTTTTTCTGAAATTTTAAATCTTATTTGTTTTTGTCCTTTATCACCCTTGGTCATCCTTTCGCTTGTTAATGAAAAAATATAAGAAAATGAATCATATATATATATATATATATATATATATATATATATATATATATATATACACACACACACACACACACATACATATACATGTATTATTTAACCACATCAAGGGGGAAAACATTGAAGAGACACATTCATCTACAAGGAGCTAATATTTTCTATTAACTACATCAACGAATGTGTTTTGGACTGCATGCTTCATTACATAGGGGGAGTTATTATGAATTATTATCACCCATTTTTTTTTGGAAAAAAGTAGTTATATCATGCTATCTTCTTATGCAACTGACACTAGGGGAACCTAGCTCAAGGGACACTATTCCAATCACACACACACACGCACACATTAGAAATTCATTGAATTTTAAACAAAGTTCAATGTTTGGTGACAATAACATTGGGGTGACCACCAAGGTCAATCTGACTCAATAGTATGCATATTTTTATTCATTTAATGTATTTATAAATACTATGTGTAGACACTAAATCACACACTTATGGTATATTTATAGTCCTGATCACATACCACTATTCATATGGTTCATAAGAGAGAAAGGAATTAATTGATCACTATCTTTAGCCTCTTTCCTTACGTTATGTTTTCCCTCTTGGTCTTACACTCCTTTCCCAGTATATCTTTCAATAACTAGGTATTTTTGAATCTGAACACCAGTGCTAAGCAAGGATGTCAACACCTAGGTGCTTCGATGTCTTTTTACTTTTCTCACATCTTTGGGGTCTTTTCTAGTCATTTGGGAATCTTGTTTTTTTACTATTAATCCTTTTAGAGGTTAATTACTAAATTCAACTAAGCGAATCATATATAGAAAAATCTATGTGATCATAATAAAATACCAAGCACTAAGCATCTACTATCACCACCTAAGGTTACATCCAAATCCATTTACAAGATCATTCAAGCATACATCTAGCATCGAGACAAGGGAAAGGGAATGCATTCTTCTGCATACACTTCATAGGAGGGGAAGTTAATTTTTCCATGCACACATATTTCTATATTTTATACATATAGTTAGTTTTTTGATATGAAGTGTGAATCCCACAAGAATCACTTAGGGCACAATTTCTTCACAACACACACAAAACTGCATGAAGGCTAAAATGTAGTGTAGTTCCTGAATCGTAAGTTCACTCAATTGGGTGACCGTTGGGGTCAATCTGAATCCCAATTTGCATATTTTAATTTTTATGATTTGATATGCTTCAGATTTTTATAGGTACATCTATATTATTACAGCTTTTAGGTGAATAACAATGAATTACAAATATATACAAGCAATCAAAGCAAACAAATAGTGTCCATGTAAAATTATATTTTCAGAATAGTTTCATTGATAGTAAAATGTGATTTTTATTGTTCTAATAAAGTATAGAGGTAAAAACCTGTGTAACTTATCATCGAATTTCATTCAAGGATTCATCCCCTATCTGGAGGAGGAAACCCATTTCCATGAGTAGCAACTTGAGAAAAAAGGTGTCCATGTACCTTGAGCAGGCTTCCACCCAGGTGTAATCTTGGTCAAGAAATTGAGTTACAAAGAATTTTTCATATTCAAAGGTGAAATTTGGAGCTCAAGAAGTGACTTGATGATCATCATATCTTGATATTGTCATTGTACCCAAATCTCTCCAAAGAACAAGCTCAAATGAGCTAGTCATACCACTAAGTTATTTAAGACCATCATGTGTGAATTATTAAGGAATCATATGAGAAAATATGTGTATGATAAGCATGAATTTTATTTCATCAAAGAATGATTTTAGATCCATGAAAGGTAAGTGGATGATATTCATATGGAGCACCCTATTTCCAAGAATGATAAATCATCTCAGTTCACTTGATGTAATTCACTTAGTGTAATACTTTTAAAAACACATTCAACACCTAATAATGTTATCGCACCTTAAGGAGGAGACACATTACATTCACCTGATTTTGGTCATAGGACAACAATCCCATTCAAAAATCAATACTCTACGGACATAGTGAGGACCCCATTTTAGTAAGAAGTAGACAAACATTGTAGAGTTGATTCATGGTTACTTAAGTGAATTTTGGACCAAATTTTAAAATCGGTACCAATTCAAGCAGTGGTAGGGAAAAAATCCAATCCAAAAGGTCAAAAACCCTACAAAATTACTATATGTTTTCCCAAAACAAATACTGACTACAATATATATGCCCTGAAAGCTTTATGTCCTTGCTAAAATCCTTAAAATTTCTAAGTACTGACCAGATTGGATTTTGAAAAACTATCTTCTAGATTATATTTACTAAAATAAATTTAAATTATAAAATTATAAGAAATAATTAAAGTATAAAGAGGTCACATTTATTTTTGTAACTATATTCCCCCAACAACACATATATAATCCATACTATACAGAACATGTACGAGTTATAGCGCATACATGTTTCCAATTAACTAAAACTTCTATGCATTTTACGTTCAAGAAATACCAAACCAAGAAAAATATAATACATGTTATTCAGAAATGCGTACTGATAATTCAAAAACACATATGCATTTTTCTTATTTTCATATTTTTGTCCATTTTTTGGCCCCCTAGATTGGTGCACTTACCCTGACTCAAAATTTAGGTCATATTTCATTTTGAACTTGGTGGGGAATTTGAAGAGTTTTGCAGTGCCTAAAGAAATATTTAATTGTTGAATCAATGTTGATTATTCCACCTTATATTATTCTAATAGCCTTGTAAAACTATTTTTTCATACCAAATATTTGTAGAACTCCTAGAATCATCTACATAAGCCAGCTTTCACCATTTTAACTTTTAATCCATTTACCTAAAAACCTGATATTAAACAGATTGCTCCTGAATGAGATTTAATTTCCTAAAAAATTCCTAAATTTACGTAGATGTCATTCAGATATTTCTAAAATCACCCTTAGATGCTTTATATTTTCTCTAAAAAAAATCTAAGGGTGTCCAACTAGCTACAAAATAGTCAAAATTGTCCTTTTTAGGCTTTTGGAGGAAGTAGTATCTCATCAAGACTAAATGATTTGATCAATCACCTTAGGCAGTATTCCCTATACACTGGATGATATTATTAGGAATTAACTTTGATCCATGGTAAATTTGGAGCTCATGATAGGATGAACAGATGATACACAGAACCTTGCAATCGTCTTCACATAACTTCATCTCAAATGACAACTTCCCCAATTCAACTTTCTCCTTTTCCCTTGTTTCAAGTATGTCTAATTACGGTTTAAAAGAAAAATTAATGGTTTAATGGATCATCAGTTGTTTCATCCTTACATCCACCTTTCAACACACCCATACACCTTACTCAAGCACACCTGAATGCTCCATTACTCATCTATCTGTCATCTTGCTAGTTTTTTACCTTTTAGATTTTTAACACGTCATGTTTTCTCAAAATCTAAACAATCTTATCAACTTCATTATTCACCTTCACCTTGAATTTTACTCAATATTATTTTAACTCATCTCACTTTGCTTACCTATCATCTAATCACTAATACAAATCACTCAACTCTTCCTCTTTTACTTAAGGCTTTTCATTAAAAACCTTAATCTCTCTAGGATTCTTTATTAAACTATGTAGGACAGTCAATAGGTCTACTTGATTAAATTTGTATAAGTATTTTCCCATGTTCCTCAAGGATTTGAAACATTATAACACCACTCCCGCAATGATATATTGTACATTGTTTTCTTTACCTACTACCCACTGAATACTTTGTATTTATGAGCTGATTTTATAAGTCCTTCATTCCATTACGATTTTCTCCAAATTTTCAAAGGCTCCACCAACTTCAAATGTATGGAATAAAGAATATTTTTGTAAAATTACATCTTACCTAGCCCTCAAATTGGGCTTTAACATTTCTAGACTATATTTTCACATTCCTTTTCTTTTATTCTTATTCCAACCTATACTAGGGATTTTGAAACTCTTCATCTTTTTATTATCTTCCTCCACGCTTGTCAAGGACTACCAGGCATAAGTATTAACTATTAAAATGAGTGTTCTACTATAGGCCCTTAAGACAAGGCACACACAATTAGAATATTGAACACAAATTTAATTTAATAAATACTCCTTCAGATGATGTATTACATTTTCTTTACTTTTTCAACACCATGTCCTTGTGATAAATTCCATGAAATAGACTCATAGATTCCATTGAAATATTATGTTCATATTACATACTACTAGACTTCTAAAATCAGGTGTAGTCTAGTTTGAGTAAGTGTTTCTATTTATTTTCCATTCCCTGGACACTATGAGGGTTCCGTGAAGCCTTCAACACCATTATAGATAAGAAGACAATCCAAAATCAAATATTTACACGTGAAAATGCTTCACAAAATAGTCTCTAACCTCTAAATTCGATATCTCGGTCTGAGAGGGTTTTTTCACTTAACACCTCATCATATAACATACCTAGAGCTATTTCAAATATTCAAATTAAACATTTGGAGGGAAACTCCATATTATTTATTATGGATCCCAAATGGAATAGTACAATCTATGACCTCTCAAGTGGAACCAAGATACCCATATAAACCTAAGAAATCGAAAATTGATTATTAACAAGATGTTCCTACATAACTAGATGAAGGATGCACAATTAGTGAGAAAATTTAATTTAAATTAAGGGCTTAGTTTTCATGCTTCAAAATTTTCAATTTCCATGCTAGTTATTTTTTCCATTCCAGAGCTATTAAAACACCCTCAAGGATAGTTTAGAAAATATCTTAAGCATCTAAAGGTTATGTCAGGGAATATTGGAAGTGTTAAAGGTAATTTAGGAAGATGTAGGAAATGTTTTATCATTCAAGTACTATATGCTCAACATCAAGTTTTCTAGGTGCAGGGAACAAACACTATAATGGTGAAGCCTAAATTCTCTGGAAGATTTTAGGAGCTCTGTAAGGAGTTAGAATGAAACAAATAGGCATTAAAAAGCTACGTAAAGCCTCTACATGTTGGATACATCCATTTTTCTCTAAGTCTTGAAGGTGTCATGAAGAATTTAAAAATAGTGAAGCTTCCTATTTTGGTTTTGTTATCACCGAATCACAACACCCCTATGTTTACACAAGTGCATATACTTGAACTCATGGTGTGATTGGATAACATGGGTACTATCTCCAAGTTGTGGGACTTGCTACTTGAGATAGACCTCCAGAGAAAGTTGATTCTTACTCCTAAACTACCTGCCACAATCTACTCTAATGCAGGGGAAACTAACTATTCTAATCTAAATTTCCAAGGGACCAGAGAGAGAGAATTCATAAAATGAAATCCTACACTAAAGTGGTGATACACCAGAAAAGGAGGGTGTGAGAGTAGTCTTCAAATGCGTGAGATACAGAAGCAAAGTGCACACTAGAAGGGGTGATGACGGTTCTCCACGATCTAGCAAAATGCATTCACAACAACATTTCAAACATGAAAAATGATAATAGATTCCCACATGAACATAAAGTAGAAACAATATTCTTGTAATCAAGATTGGAGGGGCAAGAAGAATGTAAGAAAACACAACAGGGGAAGATACATCCAAAAACTTGTATTTTATTGCTTCATGATATGCACAGTTCAACCTATTACAAGATAAGGGCCTGGATCACAATGCAAGGAGTCCACTACAAGGGTCTGCAGTACATTGGCTTCACAAAGTGATTTTGACAGAGCTTTGCTATCTGAAAAATCCCCCCTTACAATGAGCCCAACACTCCAATTTATAGAAAAAATGAGAAGAGAGAGAGAAGGGAAAATTGAAATCCCAAAATCTATCCCTCAACCACTTGTAAGAGGCATTAAATGGAGTAAAATGATTGTATATTACTTGCAAAAGGCTCCCCATACTGTCCTAGGTGCTGCAGTAGAGAAAGAATAGTGACCATGCCTCTTAATTACACTCCCAACTACCAAATAAAACACTGTTATGAACTCGGCCACGTTTTATGAAAAATCCCCACCTATTTATCATAAAATCAGGAATTTCTTGATTTCATGATTCCAATGGTACCAATTTTGTGTGATTTCGTTGAGAAATGCAAAAGTTATGGCCTTCTGAGTGCGGGCAGCTATTTTGGGTCTGGCAGGCATTTTCTGTCATTTGACAGGAATGAGCATTAACTGACTAGAGCTGAATATGTTTATTTCATTTAAATATATCTAACCTCATTAATAATAAGAAATCTAGTTTTTGTGGCATAGAGGATGTTGTGCTCATCCCAGAAAGTCCAATTTTGTGAAAATCGAAGCTCGGAGTCAAAAGTTATGGCCATTTAAAGTTCACGGGTCAAACATTGACTTTTCTTCTTTGCTACAGCTATTTCGGCAAAATTAGGTCCATGTATCCCAGCTGTCCCAGATGAATTCTCCCGCATCGGCCAATTCAGGCTTCCTTGTCCTCTTTTGCAGCCTTTTCACCTTTGCGCGTCCTGTGCGTACTTTTGTCTCAGCTGTCCTGGACAAAAATCTCCGCGTTGCCTGCAATAGACCGTCTTGTGGAAAATCGGTCGATTCGCTCCCCACGCGTACTTTTGTCCTGGCTGTCCCAAATCACGTGAAACAAAAAACTTGAGGATTTTTATTGCCTACGGCCGTTTCATCTTTTCGTGTCCCAACATCCCAACTGTCCCGCGGACCGCCTGGGCCAAAAATGTTCAACTTAGCCGATTTTCTTCCCTTTTTTGGTCCCAAACTTGGTACGATGAACCTCGATATGACCCGCACTAGTACAATCCGCACCCTTCAGACTTGAAATGCTTTAAAATAGTCCTCCAACCTTATCGTTTGCATTTTTCCATTTTTCTAACTCATTGGTATTTTTTCTTGGATGGGAGAGTTAGAGAGAAGCCGATGGGGCCCCAAAAACATGATTTCGGCCCTTGAATCAATCTACTTGCTCAGAACTGAAGAATTTGATGCACATTATCAAAATTACCTTGAGGGGTGAATTTTGGATAACAAGTTTCAAACCAACACTTCATGACACAAAAACAAGGAAATAGAAATCAACCTTCATGTTTCTTTATGGTTGACACCTCATGCTAATGCCTATGTCACACCCTTTTTCATTAATACAACTTAACATCAATGATAACACCAATGACACTATGTCCAACACATGTGTTTTGATTTGTTATGTATTATAAGGCATTTCATGAGTGCATATATTTGAGTAGTTATTGTTTCCTTCGAGAGTTGTGAGGTTATTATAAATATAATTTTGACACATCTAATACCGCTACAACTATCAGTAAACAATCCAAAAGGCCCCAAAACCTAAACAAAAACTATATTAATTGCCAAAATAGATATCGATTGTAAAATTTAAATGTTGAAAGATTTCAAGTGAATGCTGAAATCCCAAAAAAATACTTATGTATTGACCAAATTAAATTTTAAAAAACTATCTTCTAAATTGTGATTCATGGAGCTGTGAGACTAGTTCTATAAGGTGCAGAGTGACCCTAATTTATTATATTTACTAAAATAAACAAAAACAAAAATAAAATATAAATAATAATAAATGAAAAACTTATACTTAAACATTTATTTTTGTAAATAAAAGCATGCCAAAAAAATACAGTAACTATACTCAGAGTGCACATTATAATGCATGCACATTTTTTGTTTTTACTTTTTCCAATACATGCCTCTAGGTTTTGATCCAGTTTGGATCCCAAAGCCTGAGGCATTGACCTACCAAAACACAGAAAACCCTGTGTTTTTGCAGAAAAAAGGTAAAATACCTATTCCATCACAATAAATCAAATTAAAACAATCAACCAATTTAATAAAAATATGAGTATTCAAATTTTCTAACTATTATAAGGTTTCTATAATAATTATTTTCTAACTATGAATTTTTGTAGTTATTTTTTGGATTTTATACACGTCTATCTTTCTTCATATATCTTTTTTTCGACTCATTGAAATTAAATAAAAAAGTTTAGGCCCAAAGTAGTATTAATTCTATACATATTAGAAAAAACTAATTTTTGATATTTTTTAAGGTAGTTATGGGGCATGGCCGAAGCTCTGTTATTTTTCAAAATTTTAAATTTTTGTAATAGAAAATAGATTAAAAAAATACTCACTAAAAAATATGAAAACAATTCCTTGCCCAAACTAGATGCTCTTATCTATCTTTCTACTAGAGGATTTTTAAAAATTCTTAATAGTGCCCAAAAAATAGCGGGGGGGGCACGAAAGACTATCTACTATGTATTTAAAAAAAAAACAAGAAGACATGTTGGTATTTTAGTTATTTGACCCATTTAAACTAAACCTTTTTTAAAAAAAAAATAGTAGCTTAGAAACTAGACTCAAAATGCTATGATTCATGTTGTTATTACATCTTCCAATTTTGAGTGTAACTATTTCAAATAACTCATATAAGTGGAAGATTTTTATTTTTTTATAAAACAATGTCCACTTAAGACCCACATTTGGCCCACCAACCTTGTGCACTTACCCAACGAACATCTCACGATCCTGCAAAATTAGGTTTCACATCTTTTGAGAATTCACAAGTGCTCAGCATAGGTCTCTACTGTTTGTAGCCACGCATAGGATCCCTAGTCCTAGAATTTGCAACATTCCTGCATTTTTCAGGGTTCTTTTGCGATGCTCTGAGTTCTTGTTTCACCATTTTTCCATCTCGGCATAGCTTTGGAATCATTGCGAACAAGTCGAGTATTTTTGTCTCTTGATTTACAACTAGGGTTTCATATTTTCTATCTCATTTCCTTCTTTCAAATGTTTACTTAATTGTTGATATCACTAAGTTAGTACATATTTAGATTTATCACATATTTATTTTAATATTTTCTTAATCATTTAGTCAAACAATCACTCAACTCCAATCTTATTTCTAAAGTTTCTTCTTATGCATGTCACCCATAGTGGTTGTTTTGGGTCTCATGATCATATAAAGCTTCGTCTAGTTTCCCATAGGGATTTTAAATCAATGGCTGAAACTGATAATACAGTATCTAATGTTGAACAAGTTCCATTTAAAAACATTTTAGCTACTGATAGTGAGCAATCCTATGAATAAGACATAAATTTTGATCAAGAACAATCAGAAAAAATCAAAAAGTTTCGTCAAGCTTTGCATGAAAATCCTGACCATCTTCCACATATTCTTCATGATTTAATTGCTACCAAAAAATATTGTGATAGTGCTTTGGCACATCTTGTCAGTTCTTCCTTGGCTTCCATGGCCTTCACCCAACCTCTTAAAATTCCTTCCTCTATCCCCATTACTATTGCACCCATCATGGAACCTAATGATTATAATGCACAATATGGTGCTTCCTCAAATACTCATCATCTAACTTATTTATATCAAGATTTGTAAACTCAAGTTTGTCAACTTTAATTTGTTGTATCTCGTGAATCTCCATCTATTAATTCCGCATAAATCCTTAAACGAACTCCTTTTTCATGTGCCATTTTCACCAATTTGCTTCCTCTAAAAATTCATCACCCTTAAGATGCCCATTTTAAAAGGCCATAATGACCCTTAAGAGAATATTTGAGCATTTCATGTAGCATGTCTAGATTTTGTGGATGATCACACTTTATTACCAAAGCTCTTTCCTTGCACCCTTCAATATTATGCAATGTGTTGGTTCTATGACCTACCTATCCACTCGGTAATATATTTTATGTATATAGACAATGCTTTTCTTTCTCATTTCTCCATCAATATCAATTTTAAGATATCCTATGCCCAGCTTACACAACTTAATCAATGATATAATGAAAATCTAGTTGATAATGTTTTGCGATATAAGAACAAATTACATAAGATGTCTCATGTACTTTCTGACTCTAAACTTCAATATCTATTTGTCCAAATTCTATTTCTGCCTCTCTATAAGAGTGTTATTTTTGAGACATCTCCTTTATTTGATCATTTATGTCATACTATTTAACTATGTGAAACCAAACTATTACCTATCTGTAAACTTAAGTATCAAGAATAACCTTAATCTTCTATGCGTTCTGAAAATAAACCAACTTTCAAGCCATCTTCAAAACCTACTGAAGCTAAAGCTACTGTCAACATAGTGTCTAATACTAAAAATATGCAATGGAAATCTAAATAAGCGTACATATACAAAATTGACTATCGCTCCACATTTTCTATTACAACAACTTATTGAGAGAAACCTTATTATGCTTCCTCCTTTGCTCAATTTGGACCCATATCATCCTAAAGGTTGCAATTAAAATGAAAATTTCATATGTGACTATCATCAATGTGTTGGAAAATCTATAGATCAATGTTTCAAACTTAAAATTATTATTCAAGATCTTATTGATAATAATATTATGTAGCTTCTTGAGCCTATGACATCTTCTCAAGTGAAAGAAAATTATAGGATCAATATCTTCAACAATCATCTTGCAAAACATGATAAACAAGTGGCTGAATTTTCAACTAGTCATACATATTGCACAATTCCTCATCCTACATCGAGGGCTCTTGATTTTCTTGTTTCTCATTATGATACATCTCCACCACTCATTACATTCTCTATTCATGAATATCATGCTACATTCTCTTTTGACACATTACATATCAATGCTTATATTGGACCTTATACTATTAACAATACCAAGGTTAGCTTATCATCCTCTTTGCACATGTGTTCTATTACAATTCTTGTTGCTATCAATAATCCACTTTCACATACTTCATATCCAATGCCTAGATTGTACAACTATGTTAATCTTTCGGTCATAGTTGGTCTTATTAGCATTTTTTTTTTCATTCTTTGTGGCACCTTTAGTCGAAGGGTCTAACATGCTCCTAGGTCTTCCATGGCTCCATGTTACTCAAGATATTGTCTCTATGCATCACTTTTGTCTAAATTTCATTCATAATAGACAAGTCATTACTATTAGTGGTCTTCCACTCAAATCTAAAGCACAATCTTCTCCTAGCTCTCATATTTTATCATGGCCTATATAGTCTCGTCGATTTGCTAGTCTATCACATTATTATAGGTCCAAAAAATAGACAACTCCTACACATATATATACAACACCTCCTCACTTTATTTCACATAGGTTCTCATCACCTCTGCTCTCTCCTAGATATAGGAATATGTAACCTTTGCACTTTCCTCTATATAGGTTTTTGTCACCTATATAGTCTCATTCACATAGGTGTTCACCACATCCTTGCTCTCTTTCATATAGGTGTACATCACCTTCACGGTATCCTGTATATATGTTCACATCACCTTTGTGGTCTCCTTCACAAGCAGCTCATCACCTCCTAAGTATCACATATATAGCTCTTATTCACTGACTCAACATTTATCCCATACATCTATGCTATTTGAGAATGGTCAATTGAATTTACCTCAAAAAACATCAAATTATCCATAGGGATCTAAAATGATTATAATTCATCAAAACCATCAGTAAAAATAAGGAAAAATGATACACGGAGGATCTTTATTTTTAGTAATAGCACCACCGCTCTTTATAGAGTGGTGGTTACAAAACTGCTGCCTAACTAGGGCGACAAACCTGGGACCACCGGTTTGCATTAGGCAGCGGTCTTGGCTCTTTTGGATAGAAAACAAAAATATGAAACGAACAACCCATAATTTAGAAGGTTGTCTATGTCTCTTCTCCTCCATAGTTGTTCCCATTCTCCAGTGCATGGGATGACATGAGAAAGGCTATAAATACATGTTTGTAGAAGAGAAAAAGATCATCGAAGCATGAAAGAAAGTGAGAAAGAATTTCTTAGTGCTTGAATTGTGTCTTGTAGGAGAAAGGAGTGTTGAGATAAAGCAAGTAAGTATTTGGGAGGAAGTGTGAGATATTATCTACTTCTCTTTCATACATATTGTAAATTTTGTACTTGTTATTTTGAATTGGCAAATAAAAGTGGGAAGAAAGAGAAATTTCCCTTCCTGACTAGTTTTCCTCCTCTGGAGGTTTCCAGGATAAAAATTTGTTGGTGTTTATGAGCTTAATTCTTTCCTTTCCCTGCAAATTGTGGATTCTAAGCATAAGCATAATTCATTCACTAGCTATCTTTGTCATTTTCTAAATAGAAAGTAGAACAATGTTATTTTCATTTTTGATTATGTGGATAATTCCAAAGTTGAAGAGTTTACAGATCATTTTGGTATCAGAGATAAAAAATATCTAGGACTATGGTATTCGTTCTTGGATTTGTATGACAGTGACAAGATTGAAAGGTGAAGAGGATTTACCTTGTGATCCAGAGATTTCCATAAAGAAGAGGAAACAGAGAATTTAGGGAAAAATGGAGGAAGAGAACTTGGTCCGTAGCATTGATATGCTAGAGACAATGATGGATATGATGTTTAGAAGGAAAGAAGAGATTGTCAGTTTATAGAAGACAACTTCTATCAAGCATGATTCCATGGACTCAGTGGTTTGGGGCTTAGCTGAAAACTTTGGCATAGGAAGGAGCCACCATGAGGAAATTTTTAGGGAAGAGCATGAAGAATAGACTTCAACAACAAGAGAAAAGGTAAAATATTACCATACTCATTTCAAAGTTGAGACGAAAGTTGATACTACAATCTTTGAATGACAAGTAGATGCAGAGTTGCTGGATAAATGGTTAAAATAGTTATAAGTCTACTTTAGTGTCCATAATGTCACTGAGGCACAAACGATCACCTTTGCATGTCTGAAAATGGAGGGACATGCCCTGGTTTGGTGGGAAACTCATCTGACCACTTGTGAAAATAAGAAGCATCCTATTGTGAAATAATGACAAGAATTTAAAGAATTACGTAGAACTAAATTTTATCCTACAGGCTACAAGACTTGCCAAATGATTAAATGGCAGCATTTTAGACAAGGTAGTGGTCAAAGTGTTCAGGACTATACTACAGAGTTTCAGAGGAAGGACATGTTGCCAAACATGGACTTAGAGTATGAGGATAGTCTGACTAAGTACTTTGGAGGACTTCACACTCACCTTTAGAGAAAAGTCATCTCCAAGAAGCCCAAAGATCTCAATGAGGCATGTGCTCAAGAATACTACATAGATGATGAAAAGAATAAAGGAGAAGCAAAGCCAAGGGAAAAGCAGTCGACAAATCAGTAGAAAAAAGATTATGGGAAAACAAGTAACAAGGGTAAGTGGAAAGGGAAAGTTAAAAAAGCTGCCACTACTTTGAATACTTGTAAAGATCCCAAGAATTTTTGTAATAATTGTGCTATCAACGGTCATACTGACGCTACATGTTGGAAGTTACATCTGAAGTTACATCCGAAGAACCGCAACAAGGAATCAAAGAATTCTATGACAGCTATTAAAACATAAGGAGAGGTTAAAATCGAAGATGAATCTGATGTAAACGAAAGGCTTGGATGCACGGCCACCAACATGGACAACCAGGAAGAGGAGATGAGCAAACCATTCCAGATCAAAATCCAGATCAAGAGGAATAAGGTAAATGCTTTGGTTGATACCGTTTCTCATTCTAAATTTATTTATGAAGAATTTGTAAAGAAGCTTGGTCTTGAGACTTACGAGCATCCACACCCTTATCCTTTTGGTTGGGTGAAGAAGGGTGTTGAAATTCAGGTAATAGGATGATGTAAGCTCAAGTTTGGGATAAAATTTCAGTATATTGATGTTTGGGAAGATGATGTTATTCTACTTGATTTATTTGATGTTGTATTCAGGATTCCTTACTTGTATATCAGGGATGCTATATTTAGGAGAAGGGAGAACCAGTATAGATGGGTCAAGGATGGGATAAGCTACAACATCTAGGCACACAAACGTAAGATAGAGATTACTATGGTGAGTGCTAACCAAGAAAAATGAATTATTCAGGAAAATCATAATCAATTTTGTTTACTTTTGTTAAAGGATAAACAATATTTGGTAGAAGTTTCATAGATTTCTAACCGGGGAAAGCATGATTTGGATAGTATTATTCAATATTTTCAAGAATTATTTTGAGCTCCTAGTGGGTTACCACCAAAATAGGATGTAGAGCATGAGATTCAGCTATTACCAGAGTCCCCTGTACCGAACATCGGGTTGTATAGGAAATCCTTACTTGAGAGTATTGAAGTAAAGAAACAACTCCAGGAACTACTAGACCAAGGGATGATACATATAAGCACCTCACCATGTGGTTCACCTATTGATATGGTTCCAAAGAAGGATGGTTCCTGGAGAATTTGCATCGACTATCACGCGTTGAACAAGATCACCATAAAGAACAGATATCCACTCCCTTGCATAGTTGATCCCTTATACCAGCTTCAACATGCAAAATTACTTATGAAGGTGGATCTGAAGTCTAGTTTCACCAAGTCACAATGAAGGAGGAGGATATATGGAAGACTGCTTTCAAGAAACAACAGGGTTTATATAAATGGTTAGTACTTCCTTTTGGGTTATGTAATGCACCCACTACATTTATGAGATTGATGAATGATGTATTACGGGATTTCATAGATTCACGTGTCATTGTATATCTATATGATATCTTGTTTTTTAGTTCCACATGTGATGAACATCTAACCCATTTATAACAAGTCTTGCAAGTTCTCAGGGAGAAACAACTTCTTTGTAATATGAAGAAATGTGAATTTTCCAAACATTCACTTGTCTATCTTGGGCATGTGGTTGGAGGAGGAGAGATACGAGTGGATCCAAACATGGTGGAAGACATCAAAAATTGGCCAACACTAACAAGAGCCACCAAGACTAGGATTTTTGTGGGAGTAGTACAATACATGCGGAAGTTCATTCCAGGCTTCTTCACAATTGCAGCACCTCTACACACAGTGGCCACAAAGAGTAAGGGTTTTGACTGGGGTAAGGAACATGAAAAATCCTTTGAGTTATTGAAATACAAGATTAGTCATGCTGCAATACTTTCTCTTCCTAATTTGTAGCAGCCTTTTGAAGTTGAGAAAGATGCTAGTGATTATTCCATGTGCATAGTGTTGTTTCAAGGAGGTAAAGTTGTCTATTATCATTCTAAAAATTTCACTTCAGTAGTTACAAGATATTTAGTAAATGATAAGGAAATGTATGCACTAGTTCAGGAAATTAGAAAATGGAAGCATTATTTATTGGGTAAAGAAACTATTGTGCACACTGGCCACAAGCCTCTCCAGTATTTGCAATCATAGTCTAACTTGTAGTAGGAAAGGCACTATAAATGGATGGGGCTCCTTCAGCAGTTCTAGCTAGTGATCAAATACAAGAAGGGTAGTAAAAAATTGGTGGAAAACATGTTGTCTAGGCCACCCACATAGGAGAATATTTCCTATTAGGCCACTATCTCTCAGATTGAACCCTTCACAAGGGAAGCTTACAAAGAGGCATATGCCCAGGACAAAGACTTTGGAGTGACATTTCAGAAGTTACACTCTGAAGGGACTGAAAGGATGAGGATTTAAGATTGTTATCTCAAGGATGGGACATTGTATGGATGGGGAAATCTTTGTATGCCTCAAGAGGAAAGACTTCTATTGATGAGGGAAGCACATACCTCGAAAGTAGTGGGACATTTCAGTGTTGGTAAGAACCTAGCCCACTTGCAAAGGTACGTGTATTGGCCCAATATGCAAGAATAAGTATCAAAATTTATACGTGGATGTAAACTTTGTTATACCATCAAGCCTAAGACTAGGAAGGAGGGTTTGTATATGCCTTTTCTAGTACCTACTCATCTGTGGGAGGACATTTTTATGTATTTTGTATGAGTATTTCCTATGTGTAAACATGGCCATGACTATCTCTATGTTGTTGTTGATAGATTCAGTAAGATGTGTATTGTTATGGCATATAAAAGACAATAAAAGCACATGAGGTAGTAGGTCTTTTCTTTTCTAATGTATGGGTGCATTTTGGTTTGCCAAATTCTATTGTTTCTAATAGAGATACCAGGTTCTTGAGGAATTTTTGGACTACTTTGTGGGACAAGATGGATACCAGGTTACAGAGGAGCACAACTTCCCATCTATAGACAGATAGACAGGCAGAGGTGGTGAACGTGACTTTGGTATAGTTAATCAAAGGGTACAACAACAAATACAAAAGGATTTGGGATGCATCCTTAGCCTACATTCAACATTCCTATAACAAGGTAGTATACACATCCACTGTGAATTCACTGCTTGAAGCATCTTGGGGATATATAGCTATAAATCCACTGGACATAGCAGTTGGATAGCAGGATGAGGAGGAGACATGAGACACAAAGGTGACTAGAGAAAAAAAATTCACTGAGAGGATTCTGAAAATCTATCGCAAAGTCAAAGAGTGGCTAGAGAAATCTCAATCCAAGTACAAAGCTAGGCATGATCAACATAGGAGAGAACATAAGCTACATGTTACCGATAGAGTTTTCCTTTACTTGAGCAAGAAGATATTACAAGGTCAAGCACGAAAGCTCAAGCCACTACGATATGGCCCCTTCACCATATTGGAGGAGGTTAGAGAAAATGATTTTCGACTTGACTTGCCATCATTTATGAGGATGTACTTTATAGTAAATTGTGAGAACTTGCACCTATTTGAGCCATCGATGCTAGATGAAGATGAAGGATTACAGTTGCTACCTTCCATCGAGGATTGCATCTTGAACTCATGGGGTGAATTGGAGGAGGATGTAGTGCTGCAGCATAAGGTCATAGAGACTAGGAGATGTCCCCAGGAGTTCTGGTAGGTTGGACTGAAAGGGAAGACACCAAGGGAGGCCCGGTGGTACTCAAACGAGCAAGTGAGGGAATTATTTCCTCATCTACTCCCCCACTAAGCTTTTGTGGTACCAAAAGCCTCGTAAGTAGGGGAGGGATGATCCATAGGGATTCAAAATGATTCTACTTCATGAAAACCATCAGCACAAAGAAGAAAAAATGATATGTGGAGGTTCTTTATTTTTTGTAACAGGACCGCCGCTCTATGAAGAGCAGAAGTTACAGAACGGCCACCCAACTAGGGCAGCGGTCTTGGGACTGATAGTCTGCATTGGGCAGCGGTCCTGGATCTTTTGGATAGAAAAAAAATGAAACAAACAACCCATAATTTGGAAGGTTTTCTGTGTCTCTTATTCTACATGGCCTTTCCCATTCTCCAATGCATGGGAGGAAATGAGAAAGTTTATAAATACATGTTTCTAAAAGAGAACAAGATCATCGAAGCATGAAATCAAGTGAGCAAGAAGTTCTTAGTGTTGGAATTGTGTCTTGTAGGAGAAAGGAGTGTTGAGACAAAGAAAACAAGTATCTGGGAGGAAGTGTGAGATATTATCTACTTCTCTTTTTCCCTATTTTGAATTGGCCAATAAAAGTGGGAAGAAATAGCAATTTCCCTTCCCAATAGGTTTTCCTCCTCCGGAGGTTTCCAGGATAATTTTTTTTGGTGTTTATGAGCTTAATTATTTACTTTCCCTATAAATTGTGGATTCTAAGCATAAGAATAATTCATTCACTAGCTATCTCTGTCATTTTCTAAATAGAAAGTAGAACAACAACGTTTTCATTTGTGATTCTGTGGATAATTCCAAAGTTGAAGAGTTTACAGAAATCTGTAAACTCTTCAACTTTGGAATTATCCACAGAATCACAAATGAAAACGTTGTTGTTCTACTTTCTATTTAGAAAATGACAGAGATAGCTAGTGAATGAATTATTCTTATGCTTAGAATCCACAATTTATAGGGAAAGGAAAGAATTAAGCTCATAAAGACCAACATTTTTTTTCTTGGAAACCTCTGGAGGAGGAAAACCAGTCAGGAAGGGAAATTGATCTTTCTTCTCACTTTTATTGGCCAATTCAAAATAACAAGTACATTGCTATATTTAATTATCCTATTTGATAGATAGTATGTATGCTTTAGACTTTTGGCATGATGCAACTTATATGATGGATTAGATGTGTGGATTGACATATTAGTATTTGATGATCTAGAGTTACTACTATACTAACACATTGGATTTGATATATTGATTTTTCTAGATGATTTAGTTCGTTTTGTGATCTTATCGCTAACTGATGAAATAAAATAATCAAAATATTTGAAAATGTGAACAATTAATGAATTACTTGATTTTAGTGATGATTTAGTTATGATATTTGATGATGCAAATTGACATGTATATGTGTGTTTTATTGTCTTGATGTCCTTAATATGACCATGAGGTGAGAAAGATATTGTTATGATTTTTGTAGGAAATTGTAACAAAAAAATCGGGGATATGAGACCAACAATGAATGAATTTCGGGTATTGACAACAGGTCACCTTGGCAACTTCTGTAATTATATGTTATTTTTTTTGTTATCTTATTAAAATGTCCTGATTAAGGGTGCCCTGAAATGTAACCTTGGGTAAATGTGTGGTTTCCCTTTCTTCTTTTTTTATTTGTGAGTATTTGATTTATTTTAGTATTTAGAGTCACCTTTATTATTTTTAGTTAAAGTACTCAATTTAAGTTGATTAAACTTGATTAATTAGTGTAATTTGAGATGTGACCAAAGGCGGGTATTTAATGTGGGTACGTGGTTCTTGAATTGTGTTGGATTTGAAAGGATTTTATTACTTTTAACTATTGTGTACTCAACCTTGCATGTCAATTCTGGATTTGGGCTTAAGGGCCATTTTTGGAGGCTTGTGGGAAAAGTTAAGCTTGTCACAAACCCCTTAATTTAACCTACTAACTACCCCTATGGGTTAGGGGGTCAAAAATAGACCCCATTATTTGATTGTAAGACAAAAATATTTTGTTTATTCCACTTTCTTACATAAGTTTTTAATTTTTTCCTTTAGAGGTGTGGGTAAGAGGTTATGTTTGTAAGAGGGTTGTCATTTCCTCAACCACCAATTTATTGAGCTTTGGGTTGGGGTTTGACCATGTGATGTGGAGTGGAGGAGAAATTATTTGGCATCCTACATGGATCCACATCACCTTTCTCTCCTCTCTTTTCTATCTATTCTAGTATGTTTGATGATTTGGAGGTTACTTTTTTTCTTTGGACTCTTGCATTTTTTGAGGATTCTACTTTTGGAGTGTTTGTGGAAGTTTTGGAGTTAGGATGTGATTTCTTTGTACTTGGAAAGGTGTGGATCTTGTGTTTTTTGATTGGATACTCTTGCAATGGAAAGGCAGGGACTTCACCCATGTATTCTTATAACTATTTTGTTGAGCAAATGTTTTTCAATTGATGATTATTCTATGTTTGTGATTTTGGGAGATAGAATGGACTTTTGGTTCTGTAGGATAAAATGGAAATGGGGTTATTTTGGAGGGAGGCATAAGAGTATTATTGTGTATCTTTGGATGGAGTTGGGTTGTGGAGTCCCACATTGTAGATAAGTGAAATTTGTGCTTATCTTATATGTTTTATTGAGGGAGTCATAAGGTTTGAGGGAGACATAAGAGTCTTATTTGTATGCGATTGAATTCCTTGAAGGCTTTAAGTTGGGAACCTAAAACCTTCGGATGCATAATTAGATCCCCATGTTTCTTTTCTCTCTCTTGGCTTGTTTATTGAGCCTTTAGGTTTGGGAAACTTGCATGTTTATTGTGATTTTGATTTATTTCTTATTGTGTTGAATGTTTGTTTGAATGCTGATTTTGGAAGCCATGTAAAGTTTCTTTGGTTGTCTTATAACCCTTATTGTTTCATTGTTTGGGCTTGGGGACCAATGAGGAAGAAGGCCTCTCTTCGTTGTTGGACTATTGGTTTGGTGAATAGTATTTCCTACTCCCCTATTTTGTTGTTGTGTTTGGATTTTGGAGAAGATGGTGGAGCTCACGTAAAGATTTGGTCATAGTTACACTTGAAGAAAAAAAAGAGATATCGCACTTTGTAAAATATTTGCCATGTTGTCTCTACCTAAGTGGAGAGCTTGTAACTTACATTTTAATGATTTTCAACTCCTTGTAAATGTGTTGTGAAAATTTGATTTGTATTAAGCTTTCAAAATGTATGTATATTTGGAAGGTAGGAAAAAGAAATTGTATTTGTTTCTATGAATATCCCTTAAACTTGTCAACTTTACCAAGAGTGTATTGAATGAAAAGTTGTATTTTAAATAGGTTGGTTCTTGTAAAATGAAACTATCAAGTCTTGTATTATTTAGATGAAATAATAACCTCAAAAGTTTCAAGGAAATTAAAAAGAATCTCTCTCAATATAAGCTCATATTCAACTTAAATACTTGTCTTAAAGTGTAATATGTTCATTTTAAAATATTGGTATGCTTGTATGAAAATACACTTGTTTGATGGACATGGATGTCATTTGCCCTATTGTGAAAGAAAGGAAATAATTTCTTGTTTTTATTGAAAAAGTAAGCATTTCAAAAATATTTAAATTATAGTTACATCTCATGGTATGTTGTAAAAAAAAGAAAATAGTTGTTTAGAATTTTTAGAATAAGGAAAAATGTTCTCCTTGCATATTATATTAGGTTGAATACTACATTTTATTAGTTTTCTTAATTTTACCCTTATATGAATAGGTAGAAAATTTATAGTTACTTTGACTTGTATTACACTATGTCATATACCTCAATTGGATCATTTAAATATATATATATATATATATATATATATATATATATATATATAATAGAAATAATCATATGAAACAAGTTGAATAAGTTGCATGGCTTAAGCCCTAACGACGACTGTGCATTTTAGTGTTTGGTATTATGTTGGGGGAAGGAGGGGGGAGGTCATCGTCCCCACCCCATATGTATATGGCATGGGGGTGGGGTCGGAAACCTTCCCCCACTAAATACAAAGCTTGCACATGTTCAAGTGGCTGACTTAATACAAATTTACGGTCTGTGCATTCCTTAACCACCACTTCTACATTATTTTAAACATTGCGTTTTCTTCTAATATGCGGCCAACACATTATTGTTTATATATATAATAACAATAGTATATATATATATATATATATATATATATATATATATATATCTATGTGTGTGTGTGTGTGTGTGTGTGTGTGTGTGTGTGTGTGTGTATCGTTTTATCCAAGTCTAAAAATGGGGGAAAATGCCCATACCCAAATAGGGAAAAATGAAAATAAAATACACAATGGAAAATAACAAGATCAACAAACCCTAGGAGAGGGTTACAAGTGAAATACGCAACAAAATGTGTATATCCATCCTTGATCTTGATAAAAATTTCCTTGGCCCCCATTCTTCTTCTCCTCTTAAAACTGCAATATGAAAATGAGAAAATAGGAAAAAAGAATGAATAAGAGCACTTCATAAGGAATTTTAGGGTTAGATTGAATAATTATGATCTAAGGGCTCTAAGTGAATTCATCTAATGGTTGAGGATCAATCCTAAAAAATTAGGCGAGGATATTTTTTGTTGGAATATGTTTTGAAATTAAATTTATGTGTAACTTGTGAATGGGGCCACTGAAGGGGTGTTAGGATGTAAGATTAAAATGTGACCTTTATTGTGTTAGTTTAGTGCCTTTTATAAAGGACTTGACCTTAGGAATTAATGTAACTAATTTTATAAATGGATAACTATATAGTGCTTGATAAGGATTAATATTGTTGAACTTAATCATTAAGGGTTAGGGTGAGTTCGACCTTAGCCACAGAATATTAAGTTAATAAATAACATAACAAATATAATACTAAATTAGATAATTTTATAATAGGGGTATCTTAAAAAATGCTTCATAAGAGTTAATTAATGAGAATTAACGGGAACCCTAGGAGGGGATTAACCCGAAATGAATGAATTAAAATAATAATAATTAATTGTTAGTTAAACCAAATGATTTATTAATCATGAAATAATTATCTAGTTGGAGGTTATTCCGTTGCAACCCATTTAAACAAAAAAATAATATTTCGTAAATTTCACTAAATAATCATTGGGTTTTGTATTAGAAATTTGTGGGCATTACATTTGGTATCAAATCCGTGGGTTCAATGCTTGGACCCTTGGGAAAACTTGGAAACACAAATAGTTAACGTAGTACAACCTATAACTAGATCACACAACATTGTATGATATTTTAAAACGTAGAAAACCTAGAAAAATGAAACAAAACTGAGATGATGATAAAGTAACTCCCATTTTGGCTTGTGTAGGAGGTGTGAAGTAGTCGAGGGAATTTTTCTCCTAGAGTTAGATGTAACACCTCCATAATAGGTAGTTTCCACTATATTACCACATATACCACAAGCATTAAAGGATGTCAAGACATCTATACGAGGTGGAGTAGTATGGGAATGACCTATCCAGCATGAGAGGGAGCCATCACATAAGGCTCAACACCCTTTGAGAAATAGTGATGACCATAGGGCAGATAACTCCCATGTGGATTCAACTAGAGAAGATTCACTTTAGATGGGGTAGGAAGATAGGGTCATAGGACACATAGAAAAATCTAAGAGCCATAAGCCGAGGGATAAAAATGTATAGAGACCTATGGGTCGACAATCATTAGTTACAGATCATATTAGGGAGATCCTAAACACACCCATCTCTTTATGTTGGCAATACAGGGTGTTTTTCAGGAAAAGGCTTAGTTAGTGAGCTTGAGCGGGTGCTTCAAGCTTTGACCATGCAATAGCAACATGAAGGCTCGTGTTGTGATTCATATTCTAAGGGATAGACTAGTTGCTTAGTGGAGGACTGAGGAGAAGAAGCTACATGTAAACTATGAGATAATTACTTAGGATCTCTTCGAGGAGAAGTTCAAGAGTAGATACATATCTAGGAGGTTTATTTAGTAGAGGATAGATGAGTTTCATGTCCTACGCCAGGCATATATGATAGTAGCGGAGTAAGAGAGTCAGTTTCTAGACTTGCTTCAGTATGTCGACTACATGCAGGATGAGTAGGTTAGGATTCATAGGTTCACCAAGGGCCTAAACTTGGATTTGGAAGGTGTAGTACATATTCATTATCTGCAGACCTTATATGAGGCTGTTGATAAGGCCTACATTGTAGAGGTGACCAAGGGGAGGACGCAGCAAGCTAGAGATATTGTGAAGAGCAGAATTCAACATATGCAAGATAGTAGGTCAAGGGGGTCATATCCTCCTCCTCATGGTGGACATGGTTCAACATAGTATTCCTTTAGGCCACTAAAATTGCCACCTCAGTAGTAGCAGAAATAAACTCATAAACCGTTTAGACCCTGACAGAGATTTGATACTTAGAGAGGAAAGAGTATGTCACCTCCTCCTAGAGGACCCATTAGGACACAAATAACACACAGAGATCTGTCAGTAGGAGCTCGTCAGTGTCAACCACAACAATCCATGCCAGGATCATCAAAATACATGGGACATACCACTAAAGTATGTGTTAGAGCTTGAGCTAATTCGAGGTGACCAAGTAGTTGCTATGAATGAGGTGTACTTAGACACCATTGGAGAGAGTGCCTATAGAACCCTAATAAAAAGAGTAAGACACGTATTTCAGAGCCTACAATTTGTGACATGGGACATAGCCATCAGATTTAGGTAGTGGCAGAGAAAAACCAAGAATAGAAACAAGGTACAATGATAGAAACTATAGGTACCATTAATGGTATCCTTACCTCTATATTATTAGATTCTTGCTCTTTTGATAATTTTATCGCACCATATTTAGTAGAGAACTACAAGTTGGTAGCTGTTAGGCATGGCCTTAGTTGCGATGTTGATATTTATTCTAGAGTCAAGCTCTCAGTAGAATCCTTAGCTAAGGATTCCTTAGTGGAACTAGGACCGTTCACCACTACCTTGTATAATTTTATCCTTCCTTTGGGTACTTATGAAGTTATTTTTTGCATGGATTAGTTATCTGCATACATATCTAGAGTTGATTGTTACACCAAGGTTATATCTTGTGTATATGACTTTGGCAGTTGAGTCGGTGATAGTTGGAGTTAGGAGACCCATATCTATTTTTACAATTTCTATTATGCATCTTAAGCAATGTGTGCGGTGTGGATGCCTGTTGTATGATATTACAGTTATTGATAGGTTGGAGGATAAGGCAAGGTGACAATCACTTAATGGTCATCATATTTTGGAGGAGTTTTTAGATGTCTATGCAGGTGCATCACCAGGGTTACCTCCCCCACGTGAGATAGACTTTCATATTGATTTGGTTCAAGGAGCAGAATCTATCTCACGTGCTCTACATAGGATGACCACCCCTGAGCTATGTGGGATCAAGTTGTAGCTAGAGGGCCTTCTTGATAAAGGTATAATCCATCCTATTTTATCTCCTTGGGGTGCACTAATTATTTTTGTGAAAAAGAAGGACGTATCGTTATGCTTTTGTGTGGAGTACAAAAAACAGAACAAAGTAATGATCAATAATCATTACCCCCTTCCTCTCATCAATTATTTTTTTGAACAGATGAAGGGGGTTACAATATTTTCCAAGATAGATATTAAGTCTTAATACCATCAACTAAGGAATGCAGAGGTAGATATCCATAAAATAGCTTTCTGCATGAGATATGGCCACTACGAGTTCACAGTTGTGTCATTCAGTCTAATGAATGCCTTTGTAGTGTTCATGAGTTTGATGGATGGGTTTGTTAGGAATTCTCTATACTCCTTTGTACTCATCTTCCTTATAGATATTTTGATCTACTCATGTGTGGGTGAGGAGCACAAGGAGCACCTTCATCAGGTTCTCTAGTGTCTTCATTAGAAGCAACTACACGGGAACATGTAGAAGTATGCATTCTTTTAGATAGATGTTCAATATTTGGGCCACATTATTATGGGGAATGTATCATAGTTGATCTACCCAAGGTTAGATCTATCATGGATTTGAAAGGACTTACCACTGTGACCAAGGTGCATAGTTCCATGGGATAGGCAAGTTATTATAGGAGGTTTGTTCAGGATTTCTCTCATATTACACATCCCAACACTTCCATTCAATGGAAAGGGAAGAGTTTTTTTTGGTCAGATAGATGTGAGTAGGCCTTTAGGAAACTTAAATAATGCCTTATGACTACACCCATTCTAGCAGTGCCATATATGCAAGGAGATTTATTCCTATGCACATATGATTTTTTGGTAGTATCGGGAGGTGTTGATGCAAGAGGGTTGTGTCATAGCCTTTGAGTCTCACAAAATCAAGGATTATGAGCTCAATTATCTAACTCATTACTTTGATCTTGTATTAATTGTGCATGCTTTGGTTCAATGGATATATTTCCTTTTAGGTAGGAGGTTCATTCTTAGGACATATCACTTGAGTCTTTGTCACCTCTTCACGTAGCCCAATTTCAACACTCATCAATGACATTGGATGAAGTTTCTTTGTGAGTATGACATTGATATAGATCATGTGAATGGTAAGGAGAATGTGGTTGTAGACACCTTGAGTCTTTGGAGACATTTGGTTATATCTACAACAGTTGGTACAGACTTGAGGACTAGGATTTTACAGTAGCTTCTATAGGACAACGTCTATGTTTCATCTAGAGAATATATCGAGTCTAAGAAACCCCTTGAGGGGAAGTTTGATCGATTTTTATTAGAGGTGGATGGTTTTCTTCAGCACAGAGTTTGGATATATGTACCTAGATATGAAGGATTCAAGTAGGATATCCTTGTTAAGGCACATAGTGCGCCCTATTTATCCCATCCAATGGTGAGGAAGATGAATGCCACTTTGAGATAGTTGTCCCATTGGTGGGGGCTTTAAAAAGATGTAGTTCATTTTGTGTCTTATTTTTTAGAGTGCCAAAAGGTGAAGGTCGAGAATCAACATCCAAATTTCGTTCTATATCCTCATGCCATACCAGAGTGGAAATGCGACACCATTTCCATGGATTTCATTGTAGGGTTACCTACATCGAGATACCGCCATAACTCCATTATGGTCATGGTGGATAGATTGACAAAAGTGGCTAATTTTTCTCCAATGAAGACTACCTAGACAGCTAGTGCAATGGCATGAGTATATATGGATCAGACTATCAGACTACACAAGATTATGTGGAAGATCAAATTTGTGAATAAGATCCCTTTTACACCTCTTACTTTTGGACTACCGTGAAATATGTTCTAGTAATGAAGATCAACTTTAGTACAACCTATCACCTTGAGACATATGGATAGATAGAGCATGTGAATCTGATCTTAGAGGACATGCTTCAAATTTACATCATGGACCATAAGTCGAGGTGGGAAGAGTATTTGTACTTGGTGGAGTTTGGTTACAACAACAATTTTTAGAGTTCAATTGGTATGGCTCCATTTCATGCATTGTATGGCAGGGAGTATAGGACACCATTGTGTTGGGATTGGTTAGAGGATAGGGTATCTCTTGGGCCAGATTTATTATAGGATATAAAGCAATAGGTTTTCATGATTCAACTGAGATTAAAGGAGGATTATGATAGAAAAAATAAGCATGCATATCAGCGGAGGAAATATCATATTTTTGAGGTGGGAATGAAGGTTTTTCTTCATGTCATGCCTCATAAGATCCCTATCCATTACAAAAAATGATCTAAGCTAGATCCCAGGTTTGTGGGTCCCTTTGAAATCTTGGACCAGATCTGTCCTTTGGCCTACCGTCTAGCATTGTCACCATGGTTGTCTCATGTCCATGATGTATTTAATGTTTTTTTATGATTAGGAGGTACATTTCAGATACTTCTCATGTATTATATTGTACTGGATTACAGGTGTAGGATCAGCGGTAGGTGATGGTAGAGCATATGCATATTTTAGACCATAGGACCCTGGGCCTTCAAGGTAGAGGGATTGATCAGGTTCGCATCAAGTGCAATTGATACGATGAGACAATAGCTACATGGGAGGATGCCACACCTTTGAGAGCACACTTCCCACACCTGTTCTGGGGACTTCTAGAAGGAAGTCAATTTTAAGGGGAGGGTATGTAGTGGTCACTCCTCTTCGACGTTGATATTCCTATAATTTTACTTACTTTTGATTTGATCCATATACATTGTTATCATACTTGATCTTTAGACATTGATAGATGGACATTACTATATTTGATTAGCCTATTTGATAGACAATATGAATGTTTTAGACTTTTGGCATGATGTGAATTATATTCATGGATTTCCATATGAGTATTTGATGATTTAGACTTACTATTGTACTGACACATTGGTTTTAATATATTGATTTTACTAAATGATTTATTTGGTTTTGTGATCTTATTGCTAATTAAAGAAATGATAGAATTGAAATATTTTAAATTCTAAACAATTTGTGAACTGCTTAATTTTAGTGATGATTTAGTTATGATATTTGATGATATAAATTGATATGTATATGTGTGTTTTATTGTCTCAATGTTGTTAATATGGCTACGAGGCCAGAAAGGTACTATTTTGATTTTTGTAGGAAATTGTAACACAACAAATAAAAAGGGGATAGGAGACCAATAGTGAACAAATTTGGGGTATTGACAATGGCTCACCTTGAGAACTTGTGTAATTGTATGTTATTTGTTGTTGTTATATTGTTAGGAGGTCCCCATTGGGGGGTGGCCTAAAATGTAACCTTAGGTAAATGTATTTTTTCCTTTTTTGTTTTAATTATTTGTAGTATTTGATTTTTTTACTATAGTGAGTCACCTTTATTATTGTCAATTAAAGTGCTCAATTTAAGTTGATTACACTCGATTAATTAGTGTAATTTGAGATGTGACCAAAGGGGGGTATTTAATGTGGGTACGTGGTTCTTGATTTTTATTAGATTTGAAAGTATTTTATTACTTTTGAGTGTTTTGTACTCAACCTTGCATGTCAATTTCGGATTTTGGATTAAAGGAAAATTTTCGAGGCTTGTGGGATGATTTTAGCTTGTCCCACACCTCTTAATTTCCCATACCAACTACCTCTATGGGTTAATGGGTCAAAAATAGACCCCATTATGTGATTGTAAGAAAAAAGGTGTTATTTATTGGACTTTCTTATATAAGTTTTTAATTTTGTCCTTTAGAGGTGTGGGGAAGAGGTTGTGTGTGTAAGAGGCTTGTCATTTCCCCAACCACCATTTTATTGAGTTTTCATTTTGGTGTTTGACCATGTGATGCAGGGTGGACGAGGAATGATGTGACATCCTACATGGAGCCACATCACCTCTCTCTCCTCTATTTTACATTTTTTTTAGTATGTTTGATGATTTTGTGTTTACTTGTTTTATTTGGACTCTTGCATTTTTTGAGGAGATTACTTTTGGAGTGCTTCTGGAAGTTTTGGAGTTGGCTTGTGCTTTCTTTGGTCTTAGAAGAGTTGGAGATTGTGCTTGTGGATTGGATACTCTTGCAATGGAAATGTAGGCACTTCACCCATGTTTTCTTATTTATATTTTGTAGTGCAATTTTTTGTGAATGGATGATTGTTGTATGTTTGTTATTTTGTGAAATAGAATGCCCTGGAGGTTATATGGGAGAAAATTAAAATGGGGGTATTTTGAGGGAGACATAAAAGTATTATTGTGTATCTTAGGAGGGAGTTGGTTTGGGGTTCCTCACCTTGTAGATTAGTGAATTTTTTGCTTATTTTATATGTTTTTTTGAGGGAGGCATAAGATTTGAGGGAGACATAAGAGTTTATTGTTTTGGAGGGAGACATAAGATTTTTGTTTGTATGTGACTGAGTTTCTTAGAGGTTTTAAGGTGGGCATGAAAACCCTTAGAAACCATAAGTATATCATCATGTTTCTTTTCTCTCTTTTGGCTTGTGTATTGAGCCTTTATGCTTTGGAAACTTGAATGTTTGTTGTGATTTTGATATTGTTGTTATTGTGTTGAAATTTTTTTGAATGTTGATTGTGGAAGCATGCAAAGTTTCCTTGGTTGTCATATACCCCTTATCGTTTCATTGTTGGGGCTTAGGGGCCAATGAATAAGAAGGATTATCTTCCTAATTGGATTATTAGTTTGGTGGAAAGTGTTTTCCACTCCCTTATTTTATTGATGTGTTTGAATTTTGGAAAATATGGTGGAGCTCAAGTGAATATTTGGACATAGTTACACTTAAAGAAAATAAAGAGAGATCCCACTTTGTAAAATATTTCCCATATTGTCTCCACTTAAGTGGAGGGATCGTAAATTTCATTTTAAATATTTTCAACTCCTTGTAAATGTGTTGTGAAAGTTTTATTTGTATTAATCTTTCAAAATGTAAGTATATTTGGAAATTAGGCAAAATAAATTGTATTTTTTACAATGAATATCCCTTCAACTTGTAAAATTTACCAAGAGTGTATTGAATGAAAATTTGTATTTCAAATAATTTTTTTCTTGTAAAACGAAAATATAAAGTCTTGTGTTATTTAGATGAAATAATAATCTCAAAATGGTCTTGGAAATGAAAATGTAGCTCTCTCAATCTAAGCTCATATTCAATTTAAATAATTGTCTCAAAGTGTAATATGTTCATTTTAAAAGATTGGTATTCTTGGATAAAAATACACTTGTTTTCTTGACATGGATGTCTTTTTCTCTATTGTGAAAAAAAGGAAATAGTTTCTCGTTTGTATTGAGAAAGTAAACATATTGAAAATATTGAAATTATAGTTACATCTAATAGTACGTTGTAAAAAAAATAGTTTATAATTTTAAGAATAAGGAAAAATATTCTCCTTGGAAATTATATTATGTTGAATAATTTTTTTTTTAGTTTTCTTAATTTTATCCTGATGTGAATCGGTAGAAAATTTATAGTTACTTTGTGGAATGCCCGCAAAAATAACGTTCAAGGAACACGCTGACACCTAACACTTATCTCAAAAATTGTGACTAATTTTTATTTGTTACAAGATTAAGGATATAGGTAAAAGAGTTTACACAAGGTTAATCCCCTATGGTGCAACAACTAACTTATACCACTATACTCAACTCTACAGTTTAAAAACCAGGTCTAGTTACAAGGTTAACATAATTTCTAAATCACTCTAGGATCCATTAAACACATTTCAACTAAAAAGGTATCATATTTTAATTACTTCTCATTAATAATATTAAATCCTAATATGGTTAGCCTCTTGCTTAATTAATATAAAATTATTATCTTATTAACATAGAGTCTTTTCTATTACTAACTAAAGATTGATAAGGACTAACAAAGGTTTAACACTCTAGGGCAACAAAATGGCCCCATTCCCAAATTACGGATACCCCTAAGGTTTTAAAAGTAACATCAATTAAATTCATTTTCACCTAACAAAGGTAGGGTTGATCCTCCACCCTTAGATCAAATAAATTTCAATCACAAGATATTAGGGTTACAAGCAAGCCCTAAAATTCCATAAGAAATATTATTAAACTCTTCCTTTATTCTATTCTCATCATTTGGTCCATTTTCCTTTGAGAAAAACATAGGTTGGAGAGGAGAGGGCCATGGAAGAAAGAAGGGGGAAAACATGGAGGACTCTACAAGGACCAAGCTTTAGAAGGTTTAGATTATAGGTTTACTTTTATTAACATTTTCATTCAAGGATTGGGAGGGGTATCCTTCCCAAATCTAGTTTTATTTCAAACCATTTGTATTTGGGTTTTTTAATTTGGGGTAAACCCTACCCCATTGTTATAAATGAAAAAGAATAATTTTAATCCACCATTTGAAGGTTTTATTGCCCAATATAAGGGTTTTACTCATTTTTTTTCTTGCTGGTAGTTATTAGATGAATTTTACATCTTACAAATTAGATTGAACCAGTAAAAATTTACGCACAGGAACATATGCAGAAAGTTATGTCGTAAGTGACAGAATCACCACCAAGAGTAGACTGGCGGTCTTGGGACCGCCGCCCTGCCTGGGTGACAAACTGTGGACCGCCGCCCTACTAAACGGTTGTTTTGAGACCGCTGCCTTAGCCTGAGCAGCAGTTACGAGACTGCTGCTCTACACAGGGTGACGGTCCTACTTCAGAAAAATAGAACCTAAAACCAGAGAATTTCCAAAAAACTAA
The DNA here is from genome assembly GCA_019776745.2 of Taxus chinensis. Lineage (NCBI taxonomy): Eukaryota > Viridiplantae > Streptophyta > Pinopsida > Cupressales > Taxaceae > Taxus > Taxus chinensis. The sequence continues at coordinate 782,705,693 of CM034147.1, read as the reverse complement.
AAGTTAATAAAATGTTTTGAAATGCATTCCGAGCCTTTTTTGAGCATCTAGAGTTCCTAGTTTTGAAATTTAGTTCTATTTTTTCATTCCTTGGTTAAATATACTCTTTTTAAGGCATTTTTAACTCTATTAAACCACGTCTATTTACTAGAATATTGTCATTTGTACAAATAAATTTTTCTTTCCATTTTAAGAGAAAAAGGATCGAAATATATTGCTTTACATTGTCATTTTCTTACTACAAAAGGGTAATATATCCATACAAAATTATACTTTAGATTTTTTGTTTCTTCTAATTCAAATAAATACCATTTCTAGATTCAAAATGACTATAATAACTTCATTGGACATTCCAAATAACTATAGTAACTTATTTCTCTGTACAAGTTTACTTTACATACATTTTCAACCTCTAGAATCATGTATTTCTTCTTTCTCTCAAACAACATTACAATTTCACAATGAAGGGGACTTTATTTTCCATTTCACAACTATTTCAACATAAATCTTTCTTTCTCTTTTCAATATACAAATATTTTAATGCAAACTCTTCTCCACAATATTATTACAAATTCATCAACTCAAGGTGGAAAATAATACAAGAATGTAAGTAAAGGAAACTACAATAACACAAGTTCCTCCACTCTAAGTGGGAATACAATAAGTTTCTTCACAAGGATAAGTTCTCAATCTCTCCAAAAAATCTCCAAGCTCTACAACTTTGAGCAAGTTGGCTCCTTCAAGATTTGTTTGATTCACAGCAAAATGGGGGGAGAGGCAACAATCTCCACCCAACCAAGACATCCAATGAAGAGGAGAATCCATCCTCTTCATTGGCCCCTGAGCCCAAACCACATCTCAATGGGAGATGATTTCAACACATGGTAACAAAAAGCTTCCACACACTTAAAAAAATATTTTCACAATCATTCCAACCACAATCAAAACAACATAAGAAAGAAGAACAACTGAACAAAAAATAACAAGGATTAAATGAAAGCCAAAGGAGAAAGAGCTATAGGAAGGTCACTTACGCCTCCGAATGGGAATGGGTTCCCACCTTAAAGCCTCCAATGCATATCTCAAATCCCCTACATACTATTATGCCTCCCTCAAGTACCCCTTATACCTCCCATACACTCTTATGCCTCCCTCACACAAGAAATAAGTAATAATGCAAGCATTCATAAACCAAGGTGGGGTACCCAACTCAAAGTACCTCCAAACAAGAAAGTAAATTATTGTCCCTCCCTACATGAAATATTCCCATAGTCTCCTTCTACTCCATACTCAGGAAATATACCCACACCCAACAAGCACTCCAAAGGAAAACAAAACCTAACACAAACATATAAACACAAAATAAAAGTATAAATAAAGCAAAGGTAAATCTCATACCTCTCCATAGTAGAGCTTGTTCCAAGAATGAAACTCAAAGATCCTAAAAACCAAGAAAGCATCCACAAGCACTCCCAAAAATCTTCTAACTCCCCAAAAATTAAAGAGTCTAAAATGATCAAGTAACCCCTAAACAAGCAAAAGAGCAACAATAAATAGAAAAGGGAGGGAGGAGGATGAGGTGGCTCCATGTAGGATTCCACATCACTCGTCCTCAACTCCACCGCATAAGTCAAACCTCAACCCCAATGCACCATAAATCGGTGGGTGAGAGGAATGAAAAGATACTTGCACACAATAACTAATTCCACACCCTCAAAGGCAAAATTAAATATTTAAAAGAAAGTGCAATAAACATTTCATTTTTTTTGCCTTCTTAAAACACCTAATGGGGTCTAATTTTGACCCCCAACCCACAATTGGGGTTGGTATATCAATTTAAGAGGTATGCTACAAGTTTAATGTTTTCCAAAAGCCTTCAAATTTTTCTCTTAATGTCAAATTTGAGTTTCCCATGAAGGTTATAGTGTACAACAATCAAGATCTCAAGCATTCAACACACAAAACAAAATCCAAGAGGAAATCAAGTCTAATAAATGATCTCCTTTTGGTCACATCTTTAATTAGTTTAGGAATAGGTGAATTTAACTCTAATTAAGACACTTAGACCCATTAAGATAAGGGGAAAAACTTACACCAAAATCTAAATAAATAAAACAAGTAAATTACATCACTAAAAGAACCACATACTAACATTAATAAAAGGGAACAAAATAAAAATAACATATAATCCCTTGGTCACAATTACCCCTTAACAAAAATTCTAACACACACACAATTACATGTTGCCATGGTGACCCTTATTGAATTCATCTAGAATTCCAATGTGGTTGGTCTCTAATCCCCCGATGTTTGTTGTGAATATATACCTCCTTTGGCTTCACGGCCGTATCAAAACATCCAAAATGAATATGAAATTTAAATATAGAATCATTGATATATAAACCAAATCATCATCTACAATTTCTAACATTTTATCTCTATTCTACATTTCATCCATGTCAAAATGATCACAACATTATTTCAATTATCAAGGCCTACGCAGTGAGGCGAAAGACATTACATGTCAGAAATATATATATATATATATATATATATATATATATATATATATATATATATATATATATATATATATATATATATATATAACCATGTCCACAATATTTCAACATCAAATATAACATATCTCTAATAATCCAAATGCATTGTATATGAATCGAAATCAACAACCATCCAATATCTCTAGCATCTAGTATCAAGCTAAAAAAAAAGCTACAACAATGTCCATAAGTGTAGTCGATAGTATCATAATCAATAACAAAAAAGTGTCGAAGGGAAGTGGGAACTACACTGTCTTTTATTACACTATGCCATATAACTCAATTTGATGATTTACAATAAACAGAACAATGTGTGTTTGTGTGTAATTATAATCAAGTTTAATTATATAACCTTTTTTTAAAATAAATATGTGTGTGTGTGTGTGTGTGTGTGTGTGTGTGTGTGTGTGTGTGTGTGTGTGTGTGTGTACACACACATATATATGCATATATATAAATATGTATAGATACGCCCAAATAACTTGTGTGTGTGTGTGTGTGTGTGAATCATATTAAATAGATCTAAAAATGGGGTAAAAATGTCCATACCTAAATAGGGAAAATGAAAATAAAATACATAATATAAAATAAAAGGATGAACAAACCATAGGAGAGGGTTACAAATTAAATAAAAAATAAAATGTGCATATCAATCCTTGAGGTTGAGCAAACTTTCCTTGGCCTACATTCTTATACTCCTCCCAAACCTACAATATGAAAATGAGAAAATAGGGTAAAATAATAAATAAGACCACTTCATAAGGATGTTTAGGGTTAGATTGAATACCTAGGATTGAAGGGCTTTAAATGAATTCATCGAATCATTGAGGATCATTCTTACAAAAGTTAGATGAGGATATTTTTGGATGGAATATGTTTTTAAATTAAATGTATGTGTAACTTGTGAATGGGTCCACTGAAGGGGTGTCATTATGTAAGATTAAAATGTGACCTTTATTGTGTTAGTTTAGTTACTTTTATAAAGGACTTTACCTTAGGAATTAATTTAACTAATTTTATAAATGGATAACTAGATAGTGCTTAAATATGGATTAATATTATTGAAATTAATCATTAAGGGTTAGGGTGAGTTCGACCTTAGCCATAGAATATTAAGTTAATAAATAACATCAGAAATATAATACTAAATTAAATAATTTTATAATAGGGGTATCTTAACAAATGGTTCATAAGAGTTAATTAATGAGAATTAGTGGGAAACCTAGGAGGGGATTTAAGCACGAAATGAATAAATTAAAATAATAATAATTAATTATTAATTAAACCAAAGGATTTATTAATCATGAAATAATTATCTAGTTTATTCCGCTGCAACCCATTTAAACCAAAAAAAATATTTTGTAAATTTTCGTAACTAATCATTGAGTTTTGTGTGGGAAATTTGTGGGTGTTACATGCACTTTTTCTCCCCCCTTCTAGCATTCTTGAGTGTTTCAATCTTCTATCATATCACTTATTACTTCACATCTAATCATATCACTTATTACATCACATCTAATCTATCACTTGCATCTTGATTGTCAATATAGTAATATTGTTTTTACAAAATGTCATGCCTAGATAAGTAATAAAGAAAAACCAATATATAATAAACAAAAGGAAGTCACATACCATAAAAGGAAATCACTAGTTATCCAAAATATAATTTTAATAAAATGAGAAGTGTAACATTCATTACAATATATTTAGAATCCAAAGGGATTCATATTTAACATTTTTTTGGAACATCAATAAAAAAAATTTTGTAGCAACAACTTTGCAAACCCAATATCAATAAAAATAAATTATTTTTAACTTCAACAATTCACAAAAAATACATGTATCTAATTGAAAATAATAAGGTTCATCTAGGTCATCATAGTTAAACTAGTCCTTAGTTTCACCCTCTCTATTCATCAATAAACACGCAAAAGAGTGCATGTGTGGATACCAAAAAATGATAACTTAGAATTTAAACAAAACGATTTAATTCCCTTTCTTTTCATAGCATACAAATAAAATTAATTTCTCAACCTCACCACTCCAACATTAAAAAGGGACATAAATTACATTTTTATAATGGTTTGTGGAAGGAGTTACCATCTAGTGCAACAATTGATACACACATGAAATCCCAAATATTATTCATTTTGTTGGCCATCAACACCAAGTGATTGCCCTATTTCTTCAATATTTTTCTAATTTTAAAATTCCAGAAAAATTCTGCAACCTAATCCAAATAGGGTAAGACTCCTCCCTATAAGAACTGTAAGTGTCTCAGTACTGGGATATACTATTGTCATGTTGTAAAGATAAGACATAAATTTCCTTGGTAACATGTCCCCCCAAATAGGGGTTATTGTTTCACTGATCATCTTAATGTGAAACCATCTTATGAACATAATCCTCACATATTATGTTTTATCCTCTTCCGTATATGAAAATAAGAACTACTTGAAATCAAGTTATAAATGATGAAGCCAATCTACCTCATGTGATATTAAAGAAAGATTCTTGGAGAATTGGAGGATAAATTATGGGAGGGGCATCACAAGAAGATGATTGATCCTAAATTTCATAAAACAAACTAATATTTTCATTTGAATTTCTAATAATAGTTTCCTCTAAATCATCCCATGCCAGAAATTTACAAACACAAATAATTTATTTATTTCCCAAAGATCACATGTCCAAATGAAAATTTCCAATAATATCATTCAAATCACCAGTGAATATTTTTTCTTAGAAATTTTTTATTCCACCACAGGAAACCTAGATATATGAAAAGTGGACTATTTTTACAAAGGACCTAATGAAATAGATATTTTTCATTCTAAAATTATGAAAGAAAAATATTATCCACCAGACCATTTATACTATCTATTATTTATTTTTAGGGTCCTAAATTTTTATTGATTGAAACAATAGTACCAACAATAGTAGACAATATAGATAAGTTATCCATATTCATAATATCATCCATAGGACTCAAAGAAGTAAACAACAATTCCAATCCAGATATTCTATCCATTGTTTCTATCTTAGCATCGTAAATATTTTTGAAAACAACATCCTCATCACATAGTAATTCATCTCCAATAGTTTCCTTATGCAAATCCTCGTGTTGAACATATATCCCTCTATAAAACCCACTCACACAACCTTCTAACTTATAAACATCACTATTTAATGGTTGACTAGTATGAAACAAACTAAATCTCAATAGGGCCACACTACATGTTTTTATTCCCAATCATTATATCAACATTCTCAACCTCCGTACTATTATAATGCCCATTCCTCTTTGACACTGATTATGCAATGATTTTAGTCTCGGTTGATTAGAGACATGGAACTTATTGTTATATTTTTGTTAGCATGTTGTTAAAATACGAGGGACATCATGATTACTCTTGTGTGTTGATTGTTACTTTGGACTGTTGGGATGTATTGTGGACCTTGATGGATATTTAACGATATGATGATGATCTATAATGGTTACTTGTTATATAATGACATTTGGATTCTTGTCGTATTGAGTATATTCAGAGTATTGAAATAACCATGTGGTCTCACTGATTTTATGAATTGTTAGCAATATGATGGTATTAGGGATCACTAATATGTTGTTGAGTGTATCTAGTAGTTAGGAGTTATACTAAATATAGAGAATTTCATTATTTTTGTAGAATGTGAATTGGATTATTGATGATTGTAAAATGTTTACTAGAGTAGGATTGCAGAAATGTGAAGTTATTTAAAATAATTTATAAAAAATAATAAATTGGGTGATAATGATTTAGATATGTTAAACAAGGATGTAAATTGATAAATATATGTGTGAATTATATTTCTTGATGTATGATGAGGGATGTATGATGGATGTTTTGTGTGCAATGATTTTCATAAAATATTGATATGGCCTTGAAGCTAGAAAGGTATTATATTGTTTTTGATTGTAGGAAAACTATATCATTATACACTGAAAGGGGATGTGGGACCAACCCCCCCAAAAAATTGGTTGTTTTTAAACATGGTCAAATTTGACAACTTGTGTATAATGTATATGTTGTATTAATGCATGCTTAGTTAGGAGGCTTCAGATGGCGGGTGACCTCAGATTTGTGGTCATCAGGTGCAGGGCCAAATTAAGGTTTCTGAGTGCCCTAGGCAGTACTCGGAGCATGCACCCCCCTCCCACCCAGGACCAATGACCCACCTGTATGTGAATGTTTTTAAAACAATTATAGACTTAGTATAACTCTTGACACATTTTGTTTAAAGCTATACTTGTTGATAATGATGCAATAAATTATAATCAATACTATTCCAAAAGTGAAATAATATAAATACAATCAATTACATAATAATAATAATTAAAAATTTAAATCAAAATGTAATAATATAATTGATGCAATTGAAAACAAAATTAATGCAACATCAAATGGAAGATGCTAGAGCAGTTACTGTTAGGGTTTGAATCTTGATCACTTAGCTATTAGGGGACTGTGGTGAACCGTGAGTGCCAGTGGCCCATGGGAGATATAGCTAGGGTCGGCCATCGGGGTTTGAGTCTTTGAGTTTGACTTGAAACTTTGAAAGTTGACTCGAGCCTTGAGGCCACCAGCCCACCGCCAGAGGGAAGAAGTGTAAACAGTAACAGTAAGGTTATTGGTCACTAGGCTTGGAGACTGGAGTGCGACTAGAATCAATGCAGGGTAACAGACAACAGGTGCAGTGCAACAGCCTTAGGAGTCAGAAATCTCAGGAGAACAAAAAACGAATGAGGGCTCCGTTACCCGTACCTCGCTGCTGGCCCACCATGGATTCTGGATTTGGGATTAATCATGGATTCAAATTTCGCCGTTCACGAATGAGAATCATGAATTTCTAAATTGTAAACTGTAGTGATAGACTGATAGTTTGTAATTTGTAAACATTATTTGTTAACAGGCTAACAACGATTCACAAATCCATGATTCACTGTTTCATTAATGCATTATGCACGCAACATAGAAAGTTATGAGTGCACTGAAGACTGAAGATCTGAATGGTTATGTGGGTTTAATATTAATTTTTTTTTGTAAAATTTTAATGGACAGCGGACTGCCTAGTCGCCGACTTGGAAATTTTTTCTGGAAATGTGGCGCCCTCCATTTTATGCGCCCTAGGCAACTACCTAGGTTGCCTAGGGTAAGACATGCCCCTGATCGGGTGTAAGTTTTTCGTTCCTTTTAAGTTTGTGTGTTTTATTTTGTTGTGCATGTATTTAATTATTGGGAAATTTTAGTCACCTTATTAACACTTGTGAATGTGTCTAAATTAGCTAATTTAAATTGAATTTTAAACTAAAAGGAAGAGGTGACATGTGGGTAATAAATAGAGTAAATAGTATTTGATTTGTGCTTCATGTAGAATGAATTAAATACTTTTAGGATGTGTGTACTCTTCTTCCCTTCCCAAACTGGAATTTTTCTTTGTAGGAAACTTTTTGAGACTTGTGGTAAAAGTTAACCTTTTCCCTTTCATCTCAAATTGCTATACAAACCATACTTATGAATTATGGGTCTTATTTTGACCATTTTAATGCATTTGTTGAATGTAAAAGGGTAAATAATTACACTTTTCTACTTACTACTTTTTATTTTTCCTTGATAAGAATGGAGTGCATATTGGAGTGTCATGTGTGCATGTCATAAGTCTTACATGTTCATTTATTGCATTGGGTTTGGTGTGTTAACTTATGAGTTGGAATGGATAGAAGATGAAGTGGCATCCTAAATGGATTCACCTCATCATCCTCACCTCCTTTTTCTATTTATTGAATTAATTTGAAGGATTTTCGGTTACTTGCCTTATTTGTTTCTCTTGCACTTTAAAAAATATGGTCTTGCATGATTGGATATTTTTGAAGTTACATCATGGAATTGTGCCTGGTGTGAAGGAGTTAAAGATTTTTGAGTAAAGTATTTTGAAGCTTGATGGAGAGGTAGGATCTCTACTTGTTTTCATTATTGTATTTATGCATTTAGATGTAAAATATGTGCTTTTTTGAATATTGTATGAGTGTTGTGAATGTGATTTATTTTGGTTGGGTAGCTTACCTTAAGAAGGAAGTGGGAGATGGAAGTATGGGACCATTAGGGAGGGAAACGGTAGTTTTTAGGCATGCATTTGTGAATGTGATTAGGAGTTCCACTTATGAGGTGTGAAAAGCAAAAAATGGACATATTTTTTACATATTTGCAAGGGGAGAGATAAGGATGTATTTGAATACTCTGTATTGTGCACATGGAGGCTTTTGGGTGGAACTCCTACTTCACTTGGGAGGAAAAAGAGGTGGTTCCCATATTCTTTGCTCTTTTGGGTTGTTGTCAAGCCTATGTGCTGTTGGAAAAATTGTAAATATTATTTGAGTGTTTTTATTTGAATGTGTTGTTTATGGTGGAATGCATGTATTGTGCAATCCATTTTGTAAAGGTTGTCAAAGTTGCATAACACTCCCAATTGTTATTTGGTTAGGGCTCAGGGGCCAATAAGGAGGATGGTTTCTCCTCTTATTGAATTAAAGGTTGGGCAGAGAGTGTCGCCTACTCCCCTTTCTTTGTTGGTGATTCAAATTTGAAGAGATGAAAGAGTGCAAAGTTGAAGCTATGAAATTGGGAGATAATATTTATACAAAGACTTGTATGTTTGATCCTATAGAAGAGTCTTATTGTTGTAAATGTTATTATGTTGTTATCCACCTTGAGTGGAAGGCTTGTAGATATTTGTATTTTAAAATGATCTCTTGTAAATGTTTCCTCAAGTTATGTATTGTGAAGTTTAAATGAAGGAAGTTATAATTTCTATTTCAATAGAAATGGAAATTATCTTTACTTGAAATGGATTGATAAAGGAATGCAATTTTTGGTGCTACTGTTAAAATGGCTTGTTGTATTATAAATAAATGTTAGATAAAACAATGTTGCATTTGGATATGTCTCCATCCTTACACTTAATTTTTAAATTGATCTATTGGTAAAATTATATCGAGTATTGTTACATTATAAAAAGTATTGTAAACTCAATTTGTTCATTAATTAGAGAAAGAAAAATTGTTTTCCATTTTATTTGTGCAGTGCTTTCAAACAAATTAACATACCCAATATTTAGAGCCATATGAATATGTGTATATTCATATATGAATATGTGTATTTGTATAGATTTAAATAATACTTGTTATACAAATAAATAAATTTAAACTTATTATTTAAATATAAATTCACAAAAGAAAGAGAAAAAAATAACGATATTTATATTTACAATTATTAAAATCATATATGTAAATACATATATCTTTATTTAATTAGAAATTATTTTACTAGATAATATATATACATATATAAATTAAATAAACATAATATTAAAAACACATAACGTAATCGGATATGTGAACATTTATTAAAGTAATGTAATGAAATAAAAAAAGGTAGTGTACATCTCACATGGCTGTGAGCGGCCTCATCTAATTTTAAACTATGTTTGATTGCTTTTTAAAAAAAATTATAATTTGGGAGGGTCTCAACCCCCCCAACTATATATTAAAACCTTGCACCATTTTTTATTTCCGCGGCCACTAAACAATGTGCGTGTATTTTATTTATTTTGCTTTGAGTAAATGTGTTTTTTCATAGCCCTAATTTAACACACACACACACAAACAAATATATAAGTATGTAGACACCAAATTTGTGTCTTACGACCCCTTATGACCCGCATCTCATCTCGCAACTTAACCTCATCACCTAAACCTTACACAATTATTTATTAATTACCTTGTAATTGATAAATCCACCATCACCTTACCTGCCACCTCATTTTGCCACCTCATCATGACCTAGCCCTAACCCTAAACTAACCTAATTAAGACCTATGACTTGGTCTAGACTCACATCCATAACTAATGCCTCCTTACTCGCACCCAAAACCGACCTTCTAGCCACTTGACCAAGCCCGCAACTGATCTCTCGGGAGAAAAGCAGGGAAGGTGGGCTATTTTACTAAAAATAGCCTACTTTTTCCTTACCGATGCCGGTTCCTACTCGACCGCCGTCGGTTACGTAACCGCCATCGGCTCCCTGTAAATGGGCTCCCCGAACCAAAATCAAGGGTCGAATGATTTTTGAATCAACAGAGATCATTGGGAGCGAAAAACAGAGTCCAGATCTTCACTTGACCGAGCAGAGACGAGTGAAGAAACCAGAAGCGTTTGCAGCAAAGGAGATCAACTTGCATCTTTGTCAAAACCAGTAAGTCACATCTTGCATGTCCTCTGTTATAACATTTCTTATGCTCTTTGAATCACAGTCCTCCTAAATCCATTTCTGAATCCACTACCCAACGTGCCATTGCATCTAACTGTCATTCTTTTACCTCTCATCATCTCATTTCCTAATATCATCCATAAACCAGCCTTACAAACACCATAGCTACCAAGAAGGTCCTAGGCCCAACCGACGTCGGTTACCAGAAACCGGTATCGGTTACCCTGACTATAACCAGAAACCAGCCTTCTCCTACCCGTTTCAACCAAGTAATCTAATTGATATTTTGCAGTCATTTGTGTTAATTCATATTAGCAGGGAAACTGACCACCTTCGAAAGGAAGTTTTATATTTCCTGGGCCCAAGGCAGTTTCCTCATTTATTGTTTAATCAAATCTTGTGGTCTTGTGTTCTTATTTGCAGGTAGTCCTTCCAAGACAAAAAGGAGTTCTTCACAGTCAACTTGATCTTTCTCCACGGTACGCGCACACCATCTCGACATTTAACAGGTATTCCTCCTAGCCCTAACCCTATCTGTTTCTAAAAGGAATGAAAGGATAGAAACAACTCTATTCCTAGAAGCCGAAACATTCCGAGCGAAACATTTTGGCACGCCCGGTGGGACCCATTTTGGGTTTCTTTCTTTCTTACTTGCTTTCATATAGGGAGCATACCTGCTGTTTTCTTCTTCTAAAGATATTCATAAGTTTTTGTATTATTTTGGTAAAAGAACTTGCTTTGTTTTTTCATCTTGCATTAGTGAAAGTCATCTCTTTTGCTTCATCGAATATCATTTTTGATTTGGGTTTAAAACACGTGCATTACATTCCTGCTTGTTGTTTTTCAATTCTAGTGAACGTAGATTAAGTAACATGTCGTACACGTGGGGGTGATATCCATGGTATTGATAGGAAATTATTCTTACATTCACTGCACAACACATACCGAATCACTTCACAATTAACACAACAGCTCAAACATCCCTTTTTTTTTCCGCGGTATTCCTCCGCCCGATTGAGGTAACCTTATAAGCCAAAACAAACTTGACATTTCCCCTAGGTCTTGTTGTTTAGGATTCTGACAGCATTCTACGTCTAAAGGCATAAGCCCACAATAATTAAAATTAACCCTAGGGTTAGTCTCTGGATTTGAGTGTGCATCTTGCTTGTTTTCAGTTCTGTTTTCTTTGTCATATTTTGTCTTCTGTGATCAATAATTTGACAAATATACTAAACGTTGTTAAAAATCAAATTAGCAGCCTTTTATATCTTGTTAACCCAGACTTCTTACACTGACATCGGTTACCTGACCGACGTCGGCTATAGTATAACCGACATCGGATACTAGACCGATATCGGTTACTGTCTTCTACAACCCCTGACAAACCAGCAACCTGCCAATTTCACCATTCTAAGGCTGTTTCTGTTCTGGATAGATTGAAACCCTACTGTGAACACCTGTCCATGGTTGTTATCACTCGAAAGCAAGCCGCCGCCATGGTTTCACATGCTTGCTCTGTTTCTTTACCTGAATCACCCCCTTCACATTCTGTGGGGAATCCTACAGACACCAGTGAGATCCCCCAAATTCCTGTAGGAGACAAGGACTTTGCCAAATTTCTGGATGCTAATCCTAGCGCTGTACAATACTATTTGTCTCATGCCCCTGACCGTACGCCTGATGGTCAGCTCTTTGTTGGCATGCCTATTAGTATAGCTGCTCATTTAGCCCCCACTCCGCCTGATAACACCGCCTTGCTTCCGGCACCTTTAGCCCCATCTCCCAATCCGACAGCTTCAGAGGTTCATACGACTCAGATTGGCTTTTCTTTGGCTAATCTTGGACCCCACATATCATTACCACCGACTGCCCCTACCTCATCTCTCTTGCAGACTACTCCATTCATGACTTGCTCTCTGCCACCTATCCACACGAGCTTTCCTTCTCAAGCTCCGCCTACCTTTTCATTCCCATACACGTATCCAGTAACCTCAACACCTTATATGGGACATCCCTATTCTATCGCCTCAACATATTCATCCTCCATACCTTATCAACACTTAACCCCACCATTGTCCAGTGGAGGCCCTTGGCCCAATTTGCCTCCGTTTGCCACAACCGCACCATCATCTCATCCAACCACAGATTTCATCAAACAAATGATGGACAAAATGCAAAATCTGGAGGCTTCTGTGTCGGGAAGTCGTAGCGCCTTGACATACGAGCAAGTTTGTCGGGAGCCCATTCACCCTTCTGTTCCCCTTCACTCATATCCTCCTCAATGGGAACTACCGAAATTTACTCGTTTTAATAGTAAAGAGGATCCTCAACAGCACTTGCGATCATTTAGACATGCTTGTTATTTGATTGCCCATGATGATGCCTTGCTACTCCGCACATTTCCCATGTCCTTATCAGGACCCGCCTTGGAGTGGTACAGTGCTTTAACCCAGCACTCAATCTTCTCTTTTAACCAACTAGCCCAATCTTTCTTGGATCACTTCTCCATTAACATTGCTAAGAAAGTATCCATCACCGACCTTTATGCCATCCGACAATTCGAAGATGAATCTATCACAGATTTCGTTGGACGATGGCGTGGCCTTATCAACCAACTTACATATGCCTTGCCTCAGGCTGAACTTATCAAACTTTTCACACGGGCATGTGCTAAGCACATTTCTCCTACTCTTCAAATTCAAACTTTCCGCACATTTGATGAGGCCTTTACCATGGCTCGGAAACTAGAAATTCGAGCCTTAGAAGAAGAGAAATTGCGGTTGCGCAACAAAAACCCCAATTTCCGAACTCCTGATTCTACCAATAAACCAAATACCACCACTCCTCACGCGTCCACTTCTTCTAAATCAAAAGGAGCTGTCCACGCGGTGATGGTTAAATCTCAAACACCGTCTAATGCCCCACCAAAAACCACCTATAAGTACAAAGCCGAGCCCATCAACTACACTCCCTTGGGAGAAACATATGGTGTGATATTGGAAAAATTGCTCAAAGCAGGAGCCATTACATTACCTCCTGTTAAACCTCATTCTGGGTTTGATTCCACTCGCGCCATACCTTCCTGGTACAAAGAAAATGACTTCTGTAACTTCCACCGCGTGAAGGGACACAGTCATGAGAACTGCAAGATGTTGAAAAACATAGTGCAGGAAATGGTTGACGCAGGGGATATAACCCTCGATAATCCTAATGCCCCTGCCAACCGAAATTTGAAAATCTTCAACAAACCATTCCCGAATCACTCTCCCAACAGTAACACAAACCAGGATATCTTAGCCGAGGAGAGTGTTCATGAGATCCATGCAGTCTTTGATACCCAGCCCAAAGCCTCTATCAAGAAAATTTTGAATCAAGCCTCTTCACTAACACAGGAGCCCGAACCTCCTTTACCACCATCGAACCAAAGCGAAATCATTCCTTTACCCATAAGGGAGTTAACTGCCCAGACTCCTCTTCCCATCGATGAGTCTGCTTATACCACATCCCTACAAGACTGCGAACGGATGTTATCTAATCTATCTATTTCCCAGACTTCCCCTTCTACCACTCTTGTTGCACAAGAGGAAGGTACGCCACTCCTTTTGACATCCTTAGACGAGAAATCTCTTGCACCGACATCACCAAATTCTTTAACCATGACGGATCCTCTCGAACATGCCCTCTTACCTATTAGTTCTTCATCGCCTAAATCTTTTCAACGACCGGTTGACCTCTTAACATCTATTGATACAGTGCCTCATTTACCCCCTGTATCACACCCACAGTGGACTGGAAATCACAACCCACCTTTCTTCCGTACAAAATTTACAATTCACACCTGAAGACTGTCATTCTCCAGAGGATAGACAAATCCTATGGGAACGTTTGAGTACCCCATATTCTACTCAAATGCAGATGACCGATCCTGAGACCTCCACCATATACCCGAAGTGTTTACAGAAGCTTAAAATGCCCATGTTCTCACCTTCACCCCCCTCACCTCTACCAAATGCCTCGTCCACTTCTATTAACTTAGCCAAATCTTCCCCTACACTTGGGACCTTACCCATACCCAGTCTAACACACCCGCCTAAGCGACTAGATTTGTCCAAGAATAAAGCCGCCCCGCCACCTAGGAGACACACTCAACCCGTGCCTCTATCACAATCAAAACCATCATCGTCATACCTACCTTCCATATTGGGACCTCATCCTTCCACCTTGCACCAATATATCACACCTCCTGCGTTTTCTCTAAAAAGACATACGCCTTCTGCACCTATACCGAGATCTAAGGGTATATCAACATTATCACCCCACGTATCCTGTCCACCCATCAACCCTAAACAAACTCCATCATCAAAGGATTTATTTTCTGTCACTCCCCTTTCTCCGTGGTTGTTTCCCGCTACCATGTCATCTGTAGCCTCATCATCTAACCAGCCGAACGTAGCTCCTGCGCCAAAGAAACCACGTTTAGTGAAAACCACGTGTCAACACCCCTTGGCTAAACCACCACCCATACGAACCAGCCACGCCCAAACATTACCGAAACCCACACAACCAATACCCTCATCCTCCTCCGATTTTGACCCACTCAAAGGATCTTACGCTAAAATCCTTGCCATGTTGGTAGAGAATGCGACCATTTCCCTACCCCCACTTAGACCTTATGACCCGTCTAAACCTCGGCCTGTAGGTTACGATGAGTCTAAAATCTGCGCTTATCACCGCACACCAGGACATGATGTGGAGGGATGCAAAGCTTTAAAAACCATCCTTCGTCAGTCACCTCTCCCAGATAGAAAGGTTAAGAAAGACAACTTACGAAGGGAGAGACCTTTAGCTTCAATTCCCTCTCCTATACCATCTATCCCCGCCTCACCACGATCTATCATTATTACAACCCCACCTCTTGAAGACCATAATTTATCCCAACCATCTTCCTCATCTCAGGTTTACGAGATTAATATGATTAGTGTTGCTACTCGAGCGCAGAAAAACAACGAGAAAGCGAAAGAAAGCACACCTGCGTCCTCTCTTTCTCCGTCTAGCATCCCGATTGCACCACCACCCAAAGTGGTTATTCGTGGACCCGCTTACCCCGTCTCTAATGGAGTTTCCCATCGAGCCATGATCAAACAGCTTCACCAATCACCCGTCAAAATGACACTATATGATCTCATTCAGACTTCTGAATCTCATCGACAAGCTCTCGTTGAAATTCTTCAAGGGATCGAGGTCTTACCTAATGAAACCCTGCCTGTTGCCTCCATTCTAACACCCAATCACGTTGCCTCTCTCACCAAACAACCCACCGCCCCAACCACTTCTGTCTCTGTACCACAAGCTGCTGCAGTCAGTTTCTCTGAAGATGAAATTGTCGATTTTGGTACAGAAGATCCTGACCCTGCCCTGTTCATCTCAGCTTACGTCCGGGACATTCGTGTACGTCGTGTTATGATTGACGGGGGTGCTAGCCTAAACATCATCTCTTCAAAAGCTTTTCAACAAATGAATATCCCTTCTAGCTACATGTGTGCCAACCCCATCATGTTGCGGTCATTCAATGACGCTATTACCTCTACCTTAGGCACCGTGATCCTCAACATTCGGGTAGGACCACGTACTTTACCCGAACTCTTCTATGTCCTTGAGGGAGAGTTCCAATATAATATATTGCTGGGTCGTCCTTGGATCCGGGCCATGGGATGCGTTCCCTCAACCTTACATAGATGCATAAAATTTGAGTACGAGGGGAAGTCCTACACCGTAAAAGCTGATCCTCCCCCCTTTAAAACCTGCAATATGTTATACCGCCCAAATGATGTGCTGGTACCAATCAAGACACCCGTTCATTCAACCCAACCATCTTCTTCAACTATGCCTCAACCATGTACCTCAATCGCACCTACGCCTTCAACTGATGAAACCACCGTCGCAAAAACCACTTCCCTTCCCGCAGCTAACATCCCAACCGCGGACCCCTTAGTAGATGTTTTTCAGCGCCTTACACTGGGGGAGTATCGCCTATATAACGTTAGTTCTTTCCATACCCCACAGGAGTACGGACAGGTACATGCCCATCCTAACTATGACCGTCGTGTGGGGGAAGTAATCTCCTACGGACCACCTCACTGCCGCACTAACCTAACGTATGGGGGTGTCGACGCATCTTCCGTTGCCCCTGAGCCTCCTCTTGGTGTGGTTCCTTTCCAGTCTGATTTTCAATACCTTACCAATCGTCGCTTTGCCCTCACCTTCTTGACTCGCTGTGCTTGGAAAGGCTTTGGTTTTGGTCTTTATGAACAAGGCCGACATACGCTCATCCCCATCACCACACGCAAACACAATGATCGTAGTGGTCTCGGATTTCTCGGAAACACTTACATCGAAAGAACCTCGTGACAGTTGCCTTCTGGAAGAGAACGACGTTACCCCTAACAAACCATCATCACCCACTTTGCCATCGTCACCCACTGAGTCGATAGATCACGAATCTATCCCTCCTAACTTTTTTTTTTCATAAATGCTATCTTCTTAGGCCCTCTCACTTATCAACGCGATAATGAGGACCCCTCTTCTATCCCCCTTCTATATCCAGACATGATCGAAGAGGACTCGCCTTCAATTAACGTTGTTGAGTGCCAGGATGATGACTCCATCCTCACTTACCTTGGCGCGGATGACTCTTATATTCAACGAGCCTTACCATCTGAAACCCAAACCATGCTGAACGAATCTACAATAGAAATCAACATCCACACGGAGGAGGATCCTCACATTGTGAAGATCGGACAATCCCTTAACGCATCAGAACAAGTCACCTTTACTACTTTCCTCCGTGCTCGCAACCAAGCTTTCGCTTGGTCCTACGCTGACATGCCAGGAATTGATCCTGACATTGCTGTCCATAACATTACACTGAAACCCGATTCCAAGCCAATTAAACAGAAATTGAGAAAAATGCATCCACGCATTGCCCTCTTGGTCAAAGAGGAGCTCCAACGACTCCTTTCTGTTTCCTTCATTCTGCCTATTGACTATCCTCAATGGATTTCTAACATCGTACCTGTCACTAAAGCGACGGGGGGACTTCGGATATGCACGGATTTCCAGGATCTTAACCTCGCTTGCCCTAAGGATGACTTCCCCCTACCTAGCATTGACCAACTTGTTGATCTCACTGCAGGCCATGAGATGCTCTCTCTCATGGATGGCTTTTCAGGATACAACCAAATTTTGGTTGCCCCTGCCGATCAACACAAAACTGCCTTCATAACTCCTTGGGGAACCTTCTGTTACCGTGTAATGCCATTCGGCCTTAAGAATGCTGGTGCCACCTATCAACGGGCTATGACCTACATTTTTCATGACATTATGCACACTATCCTTGAAGATTACGTCGACGATCTTCTTGGCAAGTCTAAACATCGCAGTGAACATCTCGATGTTTTAACCATTATTTTTGACCGCCTACTACAATATTCTGTCCGTCTTCAACCAAAAAAATGTGTCTTTGGTGTCCTTTCGGGAAAACTTCTTGGCTTTATCGTCTCTTTGCGTGGCATTGAGGTCGACCCATCTAAAGTCAAAGCTATTCTCGAAATGCCCCCACCTACCAATCTCAAACAATTGCGTAGTTTACAAGGTAAGCTCCAATCTATCCGACGTTTCATCTCCCAACTCTCGGATCGATGTCAACCTTTCCATCACCTCCTTAAGAAGGACATTGATTTTCAATGGAGCCAAGAGTGCCACCAAGCCTTTGAGGCTCTTAAAACTTATCTCTTACAGCCACCCGTGCTTATCCCACCTCAAGACGACCGCCCTTTCTACCTTTACCTTTCCGCCACTGACCACGCTGTAGGGGCCATGCTTGCACATCGTGACTCTGAGAATCGAGAACAAGCCGTTTATTATATAAGTCGTACTTTGGTGGACTATGAGACTAGGTATACACATGTAGAAAAGTTGTGCCTAGCCCTATCATTCGTGGCTACCAAACTCCGACACTACCTTCTGAATCACAAAACTTTCGTCATCACCAACACGGACCCCATCCATTACATGTATGCCAAACCTCATCTAAACCAACGCATCGCCCGATGGCTCATGCTCCTCGCCGACCTCGACCTTGAGTTCGTCCACCAGAAATCAATCAAAGGACAAACCATCGCAGACCAACTTGCGGAAGCCCCTTTACCTGGAGAACAATTTACCAATTTTACATTCCCCGACGAACTCATCGCCACTCTTTCACTCAAGGAGGAGTCGTATCCAATGACTCTCTTCTTCGATGGATCCAAATGCCAACGTGGTGGAGGAGCTGGCGTTGTTCTCGTTCCTCTTGACGCCGAGCCTATGCCTCTTTCATTCCGACTCGATTTCCCTTGCACTAATAATACAGTGGAATACGAGGCCCTTGTTCTGGGTCTCCAGGTTGCGCTGCACTTAGGTATCAAATCTATCAATATTTTTGGCGACTCTCAATTGGTAGTCAATCAAGTTATGGGCATCTACCAATGCAAAAATGAGGAACTTCAAAAATACAAACACTACGTGGATTCACTTCTAGCCTTATTTACTCACTATTCTATCCAAACCATTCCACGCTCTACTAACAAATTTGTGGATACTATGGCTTGCTTAGCCTCGCAAATTCCAGCCTCATCAACTGACTCTGACATTTTTGTCTTGGTCCAACAACTCTTTGCCCCATCTTATTCAGCCCCGGTTGTTTGTACGATAAATACTGTGTCTGCTAACTCGCAGGATACTTGGTATCACCAATTCCATGACTACCTTACAACCTCTGTTCTCCCTTCTGACCTTACTAGTACTGGTAAACGTGCTTTTCTTAAACGCGTTTCTCGTTATGTAGTTATGGGGGGACTCCTTTATAAACGTGGCTTTGATGGCATCCTCCTTCGATGTCTCACCGGTGCGGAGATCACCCATACCATCCAACAAGTCCATGACGGTATTTGTGGTGGACATTTTAGTGGCCTTGCCGTGGCCAAACGAATCCTTCGCCTTGGTTATTATTGGCCTACTCTCAATAACGACTGCTACGAATATGTTAAGCGTTGTGTTATGTGTCAACAACATGCCAACCTTCAACATACTCCTAGCCACCCGCTCCAGGTCGCTCGAGATCTTTGGCCCTTCTCACAATGGGGTTTAGACCTTATTGGTGAGATTCACCCGTCCTCTTCACAACGTCACCGATGGATTATCACAGCAACCGAATATTACACAAAATGGGTGGAGGCTATTCCACTCATTTCAACTAAAAAAGAAAAAATTGTAGAGTTCATTAACCACCACATTATCTGTCGTTTTGGTGTTCCTCATCGCCTGATTACAGATAATGGAAAATCTTTCAAAAATAGGTTGTTGCAAGACCTTTGTGACAACTTTGGTATCAAACTCAGCTTCTCATCACCCTACTATCCACAAGCAAAT
Source organism: Taxus chinensis (assembly GCA_019776745.2). Classification (NCBI taxonomy): domain Eukaryota; kingdom Viridiplantae; phylum Streptophyta; class Pinopsida; order Cupressales; family Taxaceae; genus Taxus; species Taxus chinensis. The sequence continues at coordinate 782,685,358 of CM034147.1, read as the reverse complement.
GGACAAGCCGAATCCTCTAATAAAACCCTAACCAAAATCCTCATGAAAGTTGTCAATGAGTCCGGACGAAATTGGCACGATCACATCCCCTTTGCCCTTTGGGCTTATCGTACTAGCATCCGTACCTCTACTAATGCCACACCTTTTTCTTTGGTATATGGTACCGAGGCTGTTTTGCCTCTCGAAATACAAATACCCTCCCTTAGAATATCTCTTCAGGATATTCTCACCAACGATGATTTCCGCCAAGAGCGGTTAGCCCAATTGGAGCTCCTTGACGAACGTCGTCTTACAGCTCTTGATCACCTTCAAATCTATCAAAAATGCATCAAGCGTGCTTATGATAAGCGACTCCATGAGCGTACCTTTAAGGTTGGTGATCTTGTCCTCAAAGAGAATCAACATGTCACCAAACTAGAAAAGAGCAAACGTGGAAAATTTGCTCCCAATTGGATTGGGCCTTACATAATCACTCACACCTATGGATCAGGCACTTATCGTTTAGCTTCGCTTAATGGTAAGCCTGAGCCTGAACCCCTTAATGCCTTGCATCTTCGACCATTCTACTGTTGAATTTAGTGTTATATCACTTCTTATCTACCTGCCGCTCGTCCCTTGAGCTCACATACCACCACATGCACTTCGTTTCCTACACCTCATAATAAAAATCAAGCTCACATAGTTTGATTCTCACCTCACCTAAACGATGCCTTCCCCTTTTTAGTCTAGTCCATGACTTCAAAGTATTAAAATAAGCCGTATTCTTATGGGATTTTCTTGAGTCAAACTTCCTACCAAACTAGATGCTTCACGCCAAAAGAACATCTAGCTATCTAAATTATATATAGACTGTTCCCTCGAAGGACAGCTATATGCCAAATTATTGCTGCTATTCTATATAGACTGCTCCCCCGAAGGACAGCTATGCACTAAAATCATATCTGCTACTATAAATAGACTGCTCCCTTGAAGGACAGCTATACACAGTCAGCCTTTATCAGAAGCTTCTCGCATTGATCAGCTTCGTGAAGACCTCAAGAATAGCACAATCAATATCCCTTGTAGACTTCCCGCATCGATCAGTCTATATTCAGTAAAATAAAGGCCTCATTCAAAAGAACTTTTTGGGTCATGGACTTGTCTATTTAGGGTAGGTTCTCTTTCGTCAGAACACTCACTTTGTAATAAATTCTCTATACCTCAGCTATATCATCCACCTCACCTCACCATTTGTTTCAACTCAAGGGACGTAACGTTCACCCGATATATTGTGATCATACAACTCTTTTCACCTATGGACTTCTCGTCTATGCACGGTACCTAGGGCTTCAAGCTCGTTCTACGTTTGGTGGTTTGTTTAGCTCTTTTCACCTACGGAGCACTCTTTCCGCTTTGCCTCGCATCTAGGATTGTGTGTTGATCTTAATCAGGACATGGTTCCCTACCACTTGGGTAGGCTAACTTTCACTTCCCTTATACCTTTTACAACATCACCAATTCATTTCCGACACCAACAACCTTACCTTACCAATATTAATATCAATATTCTTACCAATCAACCAATTGCCTAAACCGTACCAAATTGCCTGAATTCACCTCTCCCTGATCCTAAGGGAGAACTACATCGGTCTGAGGCCCCTCCTTGCTTTGTGCAAAGGGCTATGTAGGCAGCACTTCGGAGACATGGGGTCTCCCAAGGTTAGCTCGACCATCCCCTACCATAACCTATCATGTGTGGTAAATATAAATATTTTTGTGTATTTCTATTTAATCACATTCCTCTTTATCCTTTTTCAAAACACCGAAAGTCAAAACGAAAACATTCTTATTATTATAACTCAAATCAACATACATATCTCGTTTTATTTAGATGTTAAACAAATACATCTTCTCTATCATCGACACGCAGGTCGGTACTCTTATTTATTCTTATACCTTGCTAACATTTATTTAGACCCTCACGCCTCATCCCGAACTAGGCGATGATCGTGATCGTCGACCCCTCTCGCCAGGCCTCTCTGTCCTCAATGGTACCACGGCTATTGGTACCACCCACTGATCTGCCAATCTCTCCTGTAACATATGAATACGCCCTCTCGCATGGAGGACTCCAGCCTCTAGTCTCTCCGCCCGTGACTCCGCAACCACTAACAATCCTCTTGTCTCATTCACCTGCGTTTGGAGCTGCTGAACCAAACGCTGCAGACGATCCCTCTCTGCTGTAATCACCGCTATGTCAGGACGATCACGTACACCTCGCAGTTCTGCTACCCACCATAATCTATAGGCCTCTGTCGTTCCTGCATCCATTACCCTGCGATCGGCTGCTACCTCTTCAGGCCCTTCTGGAGGTGTTGGCTGGGGAGGTGAGAATACTGCCTCTGCATCGATCCTCATATAGGGTCTATAAGCCTGGGGTATATCCTGCACAAATCCAAATTGTCGCCGCACGCGATCTAGAGGAATCCTCTCATACTCACCTGGCCTGTGCCCTGCGATCCACCTCAATCGCTCTACACCCCTCAACTCCTCAGCTATATTCTCTGTTACCATATAGTTCCCGTAAGGCCGCCAACAGATATCCGCAATCGTCACCCTCTCCCATACCTACCTATAATACTCAATGTCACCCGTCACAGCCTGGGATCTTGCCTCTTGTTCTGTTTGGACCCATCGTCTGAATCCCAACCTCTGTACTCCGGTCTCTCCTGACTGGATGGGTCGGCCTATTGGTCGCACACAAACAATGTGCTCATAGGCCCAACAGTGTAATAAGTATGAACAATCCAGTGTCGTTCTGTGATTTCACCTACAAGCCCATAAACCCCTGTATAGCTCCGCCAAATATGCAGGTGCCCATGCAAACGTCACGTTCCTTTCTATCATCTCCCAAATAACACACATCAATGCCTTTGGAAATCTTCCCCCTTCTGCCCTCGGTAATGCATAATACCCTACCGCTATCATTAATATTACTGCTAACCTTGTCTCCTCAGGATGTGCTGCATACATTATCCCATACGTAAATGACAAACCTCGCTGTGTTAAGTCTCGTGCGTATGGACCAAATACTGCTGTTATCGCTCCCCGTGCCGCGCTAGGTAATGCCTGATATACTGGTTTTCCTGTAATTGGGAGTCTCAAAATACGGAACACATCTTCCAATGTTACTGTCATTTCCCCTGTTGGCAGATAGAAGGTATTTTTCTCAGGATTCCATCTCTCAATCAACGCCTGTAACATAGCATGGTTCCGTGCAATTCGTGAATAATAGCGGATCCCACTTAACCCCAAACGATTTATTTTTCCATTCAGCTGGTGTTACATCCGCTCGGATTCGTGACAACAACGCTGGTACACTATCATTCATCCTTAGCCCTGCCTCTGCCTGCATATGTCACAAAAACCAATAACTGTTCAATAAATCAAATCCCCACGGGTTTTTTTTCTCACATTCTGGAAATTCCTACAGCAACCGGTATCGTTTATAGTAAACCGGTACCGGTTTAGTAACTGATACCGGTTATTCCTAACCGATATCGGTCACTGTCACCTTCATACCGCCTGCCTAAACCTACTGCCTACGACAATAATTTGAGCGTTTATTCCTTTCTATACCTACAAACATACCTGAAACCCCTGATTACCTACCCCGTAACACTTATAACCCTTGCTATCATGTTTTCTTTTTCATATCTACCCACTTAATCTCTTATTCATAACACATGCAAAAATCAAATCACAACCAAAACGTTTACCTCTTGGGTTGCAGCAGCTTGCGGTGGCACTTGTCTTCCCTCTCGTCCCTGCCTGCTGGATGCTTCTCCTCGTTCTGCCATGATCACCACTCTTTTCAAATTCACCTTTCTACTTTCTGAATCTCAGATCGCATTCACTTTCCTGTCTCTTTTCTCCTTATCACTCAAATCTCTCATGCAATTACATGTCTCAGTCGTCAAAAAGCGTCGCGTTCACGTATTTAACTTCTTGCATGGCTCTCAAAATTAGAACTTAAGTTGCCACCCTAGCTTTTTTATTTTTAGAAAAGCTCATACCTAAATAACCGGTATCGGTTATGTAACCGATATCGGTCTACTATCTACCGACGTCGGTTACCTAACCGATATCGGTTATACACCTGCCTTTTTGAAACATGGTTCTTTTCTTCGTTTTTTACCTAATTTTTGTCGCGCCCGCCTCTTTTCCTGCATCTCATCACCATTATCCATATTTGTCCATCCACCACACATATCATTACAATTTCATTAACATCATCTATTTTACAAAAACAAACAAGTCATCAACTAAGGATACCAAAACAAAACAAAAAACTATCTATCTATACATCATTTGGATCCAACTCATCAGATACATATATAACAATGTCATAAAACCAGCCCAAAACATGCAACATTTCATCATATAACACATCATCCATATATCAACATGTCAATTAAACTCATCATATATTCTATACCACAAACCATTGACGAAATACTTAAAAACATTTTCAACACTGCATATGGATCAAAACATCATCTATATATATATATATATATATACAAGTTTTCAAATATACACTGTGCCCTACATCGGGGCCTCTGTGATCTCATAATCCAACAAAGCCGGCACGCAGGCCGCAATAACTATCAATAATCTCGACTCGGCTCGCAGGCCGGTCCCTCATATCAAAAATATACTCGGCTCGCAGGCCGGTACCAACTGTACAACCCGTACTCGGCTCGCAGGCCGGTATACAATAAATGAATGAATGAATAAATGAGTAATATGTAGGCACGCAGGCCTCTATAAACATAACCGGTTCGCAGACCGGTGCCCATATCCAATATACAAATACAAAAACAATGCAGGGATCCCTCAGCTCTCCCCACCGCCCTCGGCACCTCTCCCTGCTGGTCCCTGTGGCGCCTCTCGCCTCCTGCCTGTAACAGACACGCCGGCTGTGGCTGCACCTCCCTGCGATCTCTGACTACGCGAGGTCTCCGCTCGGTGTGCCGCATATGGCTGATACTCAGCTCCGGTACTATCAAGAACATCCTGATAGTACCGGGCCTCCGCTCTCGCCTCCATGTATCTATCCCGTGCCACCGTCGGTACTGGGGCTGGTCCCCGGACTCCTACTGCCAGTACCCCCTGTGCCTGTGCTGGTGGTGCCTGTGGCTGTGCTGCTGCTGGTACTGCTGCCTGTACCTGTACCTACACCTGTGGCTGTGCTGCTGGTGGTGGTGCTGCCTGTGCCTGTACCTGAGCCTGGGCTAGCTGCCCCTGTAAGACCCCTATCTGTGCCTGCGCAGCAGCAAGCTGCCCCTGTAAGAGCTGCACCTGACCCCTGAGCTGATCTCTCTCTGCCGTCACAGCTGCCAAGTCTGGCTGTGCGGGCTGTGCTACCCTCGCCGCTCTCTGACCAGCCCACCACACCATGTATGCTCCTGTACAACCAGCATCATCTACTGTGTCATCTGCTGGCCTCTCAGCAACCCAATCTGGATCCAAGGGCTGTGGTGCAGGCAGTGGGGCCTCTACATCATCCCTCCTGTACTGAGGGAAGGGAGGTGGCTCGTCCTGTCGCAGCCCCATCTGCCTGCGTACCCTCTCTAGGGGTATCCTCTCGTACTCTCCCGGCCTCCGTCCTGCTATCCAGAAAGTGTACTGGATCCAGACGTAACTGTACTCGGCCTCCTCTGTGCGGGTGATGACCTCTGTAAGGTCTCCATATGATATCTACCGCTGTCAGGCCCTCTAACAAATGCCTGTAGTAGGCAACGTCTCTCCCCACAAGCACTGCTCGTGGCTGCCCCATGACTCCCAACCACCTCTGAAAGCCGTATCTGTATATAACCTGTGGCCCTGGCTGCTGGGGCAGCCCTACTGGTCTGATGCATATGATGTGCTCATATGCCCAACAGTGAAGTAAAAATGTCGAACAGATACCGAATCGCCTCATCCGGCGATAACCCCAGAGCTCTCTGTATAGCTGCACCAGATACACTGGTGCCCACGCATAGCAAGTATGCTCCTCAATCATCTCAAGCAAACACCCCCATCAACGCCCGTGGAAAGCGGCCTCCCTCTGAGTCCGGGAGGGCGAAGCAGGTGATCCCAATCATCATCAGCACAGCCAGCCGTGTCTCGTGTCGATGCGCACGGTACATGTCACCATACCCAATGCTCGCGCTGTGATAGGTAAGTAGCGCGGCTGCATCTCCAAAAACCTGTAATATGCTGTCCATGGCAGTCTCTGAATCTACCTGGAAGACTGCCTCTCCCTCGATAGGTAGTCGAAGGATGCGATACACATCCTCCAACGTGATAGTCATCTCCCCAGTCGGGAGATGGAACACATTGGTCGCCGGATCCCATCTCTCGATGAGGGCGACCATCAGGCTGTGATCTCTCTCTATCGCTCTGTACCTCTGGACTCCACCGAGTCCCACCTCGCGCATGATCGCCCAGTGAGCTGCGGACACATGTGGTCTCATCCGCACCAACAGCGGGGGCATCCTATCCCGCATCGTCAACTGCTGACGTGCCTGCAAAACCAACCCACATCCTTAGACCTACTTTTTATCACAACATCTACTTTATCCTCTAAACCCCCTTTTATCCCCCCGACCACACCCCGACTCTCTACCACCCCACCCAAAACCCAAACTCACCCCACCTACAAAACCAAACTCACCCCACCCAAAACCCAAACCCACTCCACCTAAAAACCAAACCCACCCCACCCAAACCCCTACCCACCCAAAGCCCAAAATCTACCCAAATCCAAACCCAAACCCCAAACAAAACAAACCCACCCCACCCAAACCAAACCCACCCCAACCCAAAACCCACCCCACCCAACACCCAAACCCACCCAACCCAAAACACAAAACACGCCCAACCCAACCCAACCCACACTCACCCAAAACCCAACCCAACCCATACCCATACAAACCCAAACCGACGCCGGCCGACATACGACCGACGCCGGTCCAGCCCAACACACCCTGTCCACACAATTTGCGACCGATGCCGGTCGCTTAGCAACCGACATCGGTCGCTGTAATTGCCAGGAGCCGAACCCCCGCGCACGGCCCCCCGCCCATATTTTTGCATTTTTATACTTATCTACCCACCCAAACACCATAAAAACCTACCCACCCAGCCGACTTGCCCTATTTTACCCATCTATCCTCTTCGTTTTTCAAATTACGTCAATTTATTCATTATTTCCTAAAACATGTAAATTCCTACCCAAACCCCCAATTTAGCTTAACACCATTCAAATGCACACAATAAAGAGTTCCGAACATACCCGAACGACGACACGTCGTCGTGGTGGGATGGGTGGTGGTGGTCCAGCTGGTCCAGCCCCTCCTGCTCCTCCTGCCTGTGCCATAGCTCCAATTCTGATCTGCTGGGTCCCCGGCCAATCAACTGCTGCCTCCTCCTCACTCGGGCCCGCAAACAACTCACTCCTCCAGCAAAATAGCTCCACCTCACTCAATAAACCTCCAATCTCAACTCTCCACGTCAGACAAGTCAATTTGGTTTTCAAAATAACAAAGTGACAATGACAAGCCGTATTTTTCTTTTTATAGGTTTTTCGCCCTTAACCGATATCGGTTTCATGTTGCCCTAATGAACCGGTATCGGTCCCTTAACCGATATCGGTCACGTAGAATCGACATCGGTTTTTTCTTCCAACTTTCCCCCAATTTTTTGCCCTTATTTACCATTTGCCCCTTTTTAACCACATATCGCCTATATCCACCTTTGCTGAACACCATTTGTTTACAAACCGGCCCGACCCAAGGCCTCGCCCTAACAAACCGGCCCGACCCAAGGCCCAACAAACCGGCCCGGCCTCAAACCGGCCCGACCCAAGGCCTCGCCCTACCCTACCAGCCCGACCCAAGGCCTCGCCCTAACAAACCGGCCCGCCCCTACCCAAGGCCTCGCCCTACCCTACCGGCCCGACCCAAGGCCTCGCCCTACCCTACCGGCCCGACCCAAGGCCTCGCCCTAACAAACCGGCCCGACCCAAGGCCTCGCCCTACCCTACCGGCCCGACCCAAGGCCTCGCCCTAACAAACCGGCCCTACCGACCCAAGGCCTCGCCCTACCCTACCGGCCCGACCCAAGGCCTCGCCCTAACAAACCGGCCCAACCCAAGGCCTTGCCCTACCCTACCGGCCCGACCCAAGGCCTCGCCCTACCCATTTGGCCCGACCCAAGGCTGCAACCCAACAACTCGGCCCGACCCACGGCCGTATCACTCCAATACCTTACCCAAAATCAAAACCATCCACTTTTATCCACCCATCCTGTAGTTTTTTGTTCAATCGAGCTCACCTGTTCGTGTTTTAGCATGATTAGGGTCCTTGACTTGATCTGTCGACCAACTTTGCTCAGACCTAGACCGTGACGTTTATCTCAACCAAACCAACCATTTGGTACTGCCGGACATGCCTAAACGTTCCTGTACCTTACCTGTTATATACCCTGGAGCTACTTCCTATGCCTTGGATACCAGGATTATATCACCCTTGTTTGGATAAACTATCGACCTTTGCCTATGCACTGCTGGTTTGCTCGTCAAATCATGTACCCTAGTCGTACTATTGCATTTTACCATGCGTCTGCTTCCTTGGACCTACCCCACCATCTTACCATCCCCTCTACCCCATTTACCCTTTATCAACCCTATCCCTGATTTCCCGTTCACTCAATCTGTGATAGATTTGAGGGGGATTACCTATACCCTTAACAGGGGAAACCACTTCATATTATTGTCCGTGCAGCTTTACAAAACAAGCTACACGACAATAAGGGGCTAATGTAGACACCAAATTTGTGTCTTACGACCCCTTGTGACCCGCATCTCATCTCGCAACTTAACCTCATCACCTAAACCTTACACAATTATTTATTAATTACCTTGTAATTGATAAATCCACCATCACCTTACCTGCCACCTCATTTTGCCACCTCATCATGACCTAGCCCTAACCCTAAACTAACCTAATTAAGACCTATGACTTGGTCTAGACTCACATCCATAACTAATGCCTCCTTACTCGCACCCAAAACCGACCTTCTAGCCACTTGACCAAGCCCGCAACTGATCTCTCGGGAGAAAAGCAGGGAAGGTGGGCTATTTTACTAAAAATAGCCTACTTTTTCCTTACCGATGCCGGTTCCTACTCGACCGCCGTCGGTTACGTAACCGCCATCGGCTCCCTGTAAATGGGCTCCCCGAACCAAAATCAAGGGTCGAATGATTTTTGAATCAACAGAGATCATTGGGAGTGAAAAACAGAGTCCAGATCTTCACTTGACCGAGCAGAGACGAGTGAAGAAACCAGAAGCGTTTGCAGCAAAGGAGATCAACTTGCATCTTTGTCAAAACCAGTAAGTCACATCTTGCATGTCCTCTGTTATAACATTTCTTATGCTCTTTGAATCACAGTCCTCCTAAATCTGTTTCTGAATCCACTACCCAACGTGCCATTGCATCTAACTGTCATTCTTTTACCTCTCATCATCTCATTTCCTAATATCATCCATAAACCAGCCTTACAAACACCATAGCTACCAAGAAGGTCCTAGGCCCAACCGACGTCGGTTACCAGAAACCGGTATCGGTTACCCTGACTATAACCAGAAACCAGCCTTCTCCTACCCGTTTCAACCAAGTAATCTAATTGATATTTTGCAGTCATTTGTGTTAATTCATATTAGCAGGGAAACTGACCACCTTCGAAAGGAAGTTTTATATTTCCTGGGCCCAAGGCAGTTTCCTCATTTATTGTTTAATCAAATCTTGTGGTCTTGTGTTCTTATTTGCAGGTAGTCCTTCCAAGACAAAAAGGAGTTCTTCGCAGTCAACTTGATCTTTCTCCACGGTACGCGCACACCATCTCGACATTTAACAGGTATTCCTCCTAGCCCTAACCCTATCTGTTTCTAAAAGGAATGAAAGGATAGAAACAACTCTATTCCTAGAAGCCGAAACATTCGTTCCTTGACTCTCCCTTAGCCTACAAAAGTGAAATGAGATGTATTAGGTCAAAATGAGAATAAAAGGTAAACATAAGGATTTTTAGGGATTTTTAGAAAACCTAACATCGTAGAGCCCAAAATGAATAGATCTAATGGTTGAGATTGTATCCTAGATCTTTTAAGTTATGAGTCTTTTTGTGGGATTGGGTATTGCTCGATTTAAATAAAGTGTATTGGTAATTGGTTGAATAGAGCCACTTAAGGGTTACATAAAGTTGTGATATTTTGGAGTAAGGATTAATTAAGTATCGGTGCATGGGTTTGATAATGAATTAAAAAGGGGTTTTTAAATAATTAATAGTAAGTTGTAGTTAAATAAATTCAATCGATCATGATTATGAAGTAAATGGTACTTTCTCTAAATAAGTAAAGGAATTTAATGGAAGGGATTTAAACTATAAAATGTTTCAGGAAATAAATTAAGTAATATTTAATTATTAATTTGAGTTCGAGTTATTTATGAAGGTATATAACTTTATTCGCGAGAACTAAATTGGTCGCAACTAATGTTTATAACCCTTCCTTGTGTGTGTGTGTGTGTGTGTGTGTGTGTGTGTGTGTGTGTGTGTGTGTGTGTGTGTGTGTGTGTGTGTTTATAACCCTTCCTAGGGAAACATGGGAACACAAAAACCAGTTAGCGAAACTTAAATCTAGGACACTTGAGGGCCTCTAAAATTAAAATAGTTATAAAAATAATTCAATGTGTTTGGATTGTTGTATTCCCCTAAGTGGGGACAATGTCAAACCTGGTTAATGGGAAATATTAATTTAGTTAAATATTCTTGTGAACCTATTAAGTGTTAGATAAAGGGGGGGTTTCCTTGCAAGGATGGTTGTTATTGGGTTCTTAGATCTTGGTTATGGTCGTGTGATGCCATTGACCCTGTAGAGACCTTTACCTATCGAGATTGCTATTTAATTTGATGTTACTCTTGTGGATTGGTGCGAGAGGTAGCTTTCAGGGGCCACTTTGGAGGGAAAATAGAGTTTGATTAGTTGTTTAGAGATTCCCCTTTTCTTTAGTGGGTTAGACAAGTTCGTTTTGGCTATAGCTAGTGGACTTATTCCCCATATGGGAGAGTAGATGTTAGGATATTGTGTCACACTTGATAGAGTCTTGTACCTGCTGTTCTTAGATCTGAGCTCAGTGTATAGTAACCCCTACCGGCAGCCCATGAATGGTTGCTAAAGTGAAGGTGATGTGGAAATTTTTATGTGTTTTATATTTGTAAATTTAAGTTCCTTTATCAAGGACCAACATTTTATTTAATGATTTTTTCATTTTGCGTGATGTAAATTTCTACAGGCTCTTGATTCATATGAAATAATGATTTATCTGATTGAACATGGTAATCATGTATATACAATAAAATCCCTAAGCCATTTTCTTCTGTTATAGACCTAAAATTTCTTAGATTACTCATACTTATTCACTTTAGAGAGATCGGAACTCTTGTGTATCCTTAAATGGCCACTTCGCTAAATTTTGTCAAGAATGTTACATGATCCTATTCTTTTTTGATGATAAGTTGGATTAATTGTTAACATTTTCTCATTTTAGTTGTATTTTGCGATCATTTTCATCAAAATGAAAAACACCCTAGGTGTCTAGATTGTCTTCTTATGATTACGGTTCTAGTCATGTATTCTCAGTTTTTGACTTGGTGACATTTGTGTTTCGAAGGTCACCCTGGAGTAATTAATTCAGGTTTGTAAAAAATCATAGGGAGAGTAGTGTATCCTTAATCGTTGTAGACAAAAAAGTGGTCGTAAGTTTTGACTTTTATTGTGAATCTATATGCACCCTGATAATAGGATTATCTTATTTAATCCTACAGTCTAGGTGTGGTAATTCGCTAATGGAATTATGGATTTTTTTAGGGATCGCATTCAATTCTTGAATAATGTTTAAGTCTTTAGTAAAAATGTATTGGTTTGGAATTTGATGGACCCACCAGTTGAGCATGTTAAGGTTCTAAATTGTTTGCCTTGTTTTCTTTAAAGTGAAGATCGAAAGTATAGGTTATTTATGTATCTTGTGGGTATTTATAGTTACACTTAGGCCCCTTTGGACATTGTTTTTTTTGGAAAGAAAGTGGGCTTTTTTAACCATCCCCATAGAAAATGACTGTTTTCTAATACCTTGATAAAATCATAGTTATTATCCGGTAAGATATTTTTGGTATCCCACTTATGCCCCTGTAAATCTGGATTAGTACTAAGTATCATGTTGAGACATATATGCAACTCCCATGGGGTGCTAATAGCATGGACCTATATATGCTATAAATATATTTAAGATTTATGGGTCTTAGAGGGATCAACCTTAGCTACAGGTATGCCTATGATATTTCTTATAAGGCTATAAATCCTATCCATAGAGGCTATGTTTGATTTATATAAATCTATGTAAGATATGTCCGAGAGGAAAAGTTGGTAAGGTGCCTATATGATTAGGATAATCTATAAATCCCATGGGGGTAATATGTCCACCTTGTTGGCATGATTTTTTGGTTCATGATATCTTATATAGGTATAGGTATGCTTGTTTCAAAACCTAACTCTTAGATAATTTGTCAGGCAGTGAAAGTTTATTAGGAATTTTAGGACCCATAAGATTTTTCTTTCTCCAACATACCTGTCCAAACTGCTTGAACAATGTAATATGCCACACCATTTGGGGAACTATAATGTCTACCATTCAGTCAAAACTCCTTAAGAGATAATTGTATGAGACCCAATAACTCGAGGTGCTTCGAATGATCGGCCTGTAATGATTTTGAAAGACTCTTGCCATTAACTATGAACACTGTCCCATTTTTTGTTAATGATCTCCTACGTCTACCAAAGCTCGGAAAAATGTTTTATGCTTGAAAATCTCGCCACTCATTATAGTAAAATTAATAATGTGATAAAGCTAAACATATTGACAACTCTAATTTAGGGGCTTTGAATGTTTGAGACTTCAAAATAGGGTAAACTAGTGTTTTTTTTATTTGTTGTCAAAAAGGTTCCTTACCCCTAGCTTTGTAGTTTTATAGAAGAAGTTTTCTTGCTTCATCCAGATAAAACTATGTGAAGATTGCAAAGTAATCCTCTTTTAACTTCCATTGAAGAAAAATAAATAGTTTTATTATCCTAAATGTATGGAAAAGAAATGAGGTCACACATGTGAAAATTGGTAATTGGTCCTGGAATGACACAAGATATGGGATTTCATAATGTAGATGGAGACTACATAAGATAAAGAAACTAATTTTGAGATCATATGCTTAGCGGATATACACTATCAACTTGTACATCTTATAGGTTCGCTGGCTCAAGAGTAATAAATAATAGGTATTTATTAGATTTATGGACAAGAATATTTTTTTAATACAGATAACCTGGCTATTGTATTATTGTTGTTCCATGCACCTAAAATTGAGTTTAAAGGATAGAGAATCTAGAAGTTTCACAAAAAATTTAAAGATAACCTTGAACTACTATTCAAAAATATCTAAGATCATTTTCTGACTTGAGATTTTCTGGTTGAGACATGATGGAGTACTTTACATCGTCAAATCGCATCCTTGCTCACGAGTCAAGGGATAAAACATTTGAACAACGGTTACAAGCCCATCACAGTATATGCTAGGTAATTTTGGACCTCTCTTTTGGTAGTACAGAATCTTTAGGTAAGTGTGTCTTTATATTCTATCACCTTCTTACAGTGAAGTTAATTAAGTTATGTTCTTATTGATGCAGCCTAGGTAGTTCAGTGACAATAATTGAAGATGGAAAATAATATCAACCAAAGTGCTTTGATAGAGATAGCTCCCAACAAATCAACCCTATTTAGCTGAAGTACCTTGTTGATAGGTAATTTATTCGATTTGTGTTTTATTCCCTTGAAGATATATGCATGTGAGTTTCCTTTTAGGAGACATGAATTATGTAAGAGGTCGTAATACCCTTTATCCCTCTTGGCTCAAGTGAGTGTCACTTACATAAATGTCAGTCTATGAGTGTAGTCTATTTAGAAAAATTTAATAATGGAACTCCTCTCTATGAAATGCATCATGTTGATGGGTCATTAGTGACCCTAGGAATATTGGAAAGCTCAGGAAAGCATATGGTAAAATATAGAGGACCATTTAGTGGTAATTCCTATTTCTCTTATTGTGGAAACATAATGTTGTTTACCTTTCCCTTTAACGAAGAGAATGGTTCTATGTTTTTACTTCACAAGTTTCAAATAAAAATGGCATGTGTGTTGCTTTTGGAACATTTGCTTATAGTAGATAAGTATATCTTGTTTCCTAATTCTCCTAGCACGTGTGAGTGTTCATTATGAAGTAATGGGAAATTATGCATGTAAAATGTTTTATAGATCTGTGAGATACTACCAGACTAAAAAATATAGTCTGATGTCAACGTCAAAATTGGATCTAAAGAGATCATGGTCTCTCTTGTGTAGAACTCATGGGTAGAATTTTCCATACTAAGATTTGAATTTGAAATCTTCCTAGTGGAAGTACTTGTCTCAGTGTCTGAATTTCCTGAATCTTGAATATTGGTTGAAGTGTTCAACTATTTTTGAGCTTCTATATAATCACTTAGAGAAAACCTAATTTTGTCCAAAGCTTTAAGACTTAGTGTTACCATGAATATTCATTTTTGTTCTGTTGAGGTTATAAACGTATCTCCCAATTGAATATTCATGCATCGGTGTAAGGGCTAGTGCTAATTTAGGTGTATTTCCTTCACAGTCAAACCTCATCTTAGGTAGCCCTTCAAATTTGATCCTAGACCTCACGACCAGGTGTGTTGCTAAATATCAAAAATTGATGGTGATGTTTGGTAGTTGCTCATAGACCCTTGTCTAAATATCAAACAATTAATGTCTACACTATCAATCTAAATGGATGTTTTACATGCCCTTAATTGCTCGTGATGTTAGAGTATTTATGTGTTTATTTATTACGTGGACCCCATATTTTGCGTTGTTTACCAAATCCTTTGTTTAATGTATGCCTTTTATGATATTTGATGTTTTTAGAATTTGGATTCTACTGGAAATCTATCAATTCTCTCTCCATTTTTCTTCCTCTATGTAACATTGTTAACCTCGTAGATGGTTTTACTCTCTTCTCTTTTATTTTTCTAGCCTTATTTCGAGAAGGTTTATAGTTCTAGGATGTCATTGCAATAATTATCTCATCTTATCTCTTCGTATTCTATACGGAGCATTGGTCAAAAAAACTTGGGGTTGTGGGAACTCACTTTTGCATCTTGATTTAGAATTAGATTCCGGATAGGGAATTTGTACTTCTTTTAATATACATTGATTTCCAATGGAGGATCACTTTAGTAAGGTGGTCCATGAGCACATGTGATCATATAGGGGGGAGGGGGATTTTTAATGCGCCGCTCCTCTTTGACACCGGTAATTTTCACTATAAATTGGGGTCTAGTATTGATAAAAGGGCATTGCCCCTCGTTGATATATCTGTAGTGGTAGCATCTTTTAAAGATACGAGGGACGTCATGGTCTTTCTATCCCATTATCACATGTTACTTTAGAAATTTATGGATGCAACCAACTGACCCCCTGATGGAAATCTATACTCATATGATGATCAACTTGGGCATGGTTAATGCATGTCATGAGATTTTCAATTAAGGAAAATATGAATGTATTGAGTGATATTCATAGTAGCTGGACTAACCATGTGGTGCCCTTTCCTCTTTTGTGAACTATTATAAAATTATGATTTTATTACTGGATTGGATTGATACTTAGTCATTTTGAGTGTATCTAGTATTTTAGGAGTCAATAGATGATGGACTATGTGCGATATTTGGACTATTGACATCTTGTGATTTACATTTTGATTATTGATGCACTAGATGACACAAATAGACAGTTATATATGTTGATTTGTAGTATTCTGATTTCATAACAACATGTTGTATTCTTGATGTATTACCTATGTTAGATGTTTTGATGTAAGAATTATGATTTTATGGATGTTAAATTCGAATTAATTGCTAAGATGATAAATGATAGAAATGCTATAGTTTGTATGATGGATTATTGATTTTTATATGTATGTTATTCTTCTAAAATTGTTAATACAACCGTAAGGATAGAGAAGGTATTATTGTTTTTGGTTGCAGGGCAATTATAGCATTATACACCGAAATCGGGATAGGGGACAAACCACGAAAGGATGTCAGGTGTTTTGTTGCAACATGGCCAAAATTTGACAACTTGTGTATAATGTTTATGTTGTGTTGTTGCATGCTCTTTTTAGGATTTTTTCCCATAGGGGGGTAACCTAATTTATGTGGCCATGGGGTTTAATGTGTCACATTTCTTATTAAATTTAAATGTGTCTGAATTTGTTGTTGTATGTGTTTAAATATTTGGGAAATATTATAGTCACTTTATCAACACTTATTAATGCATCTTAATAAGCTAGTTCTAAGCTTAAACTTAAATCTAAAAGGGAATAGGTACGAGCACATGGGAAATAAATATGGGTGGATAGTTCTTGCTTTGTTGCATGATGTGGGATTGAATTAAATGCATTTAGGTGGTGTGTACACCACCATTCTATCCCCCAACTCGAGATTTAGCCTTCTTGGCCACTTTTAGAGACTTTGTGGGATAAGTTAACCATTGTCCCTCACATATCCAGCTATTCCTACCAGCCCTACTTATGAAGTATGGGACATATTTTGACCATTTTAATATATATTTTAGGGTAATTAATTGCACTTTATTACTTAACACAGTTAAGTTTTTCCTTCATAAGTATGGTGTGCAAGTTGGAATGTCATGTGGGCATGTCATAAATCTTACATATGTCATTTATTTTCTTGGAGTTTGGTGTGTTGACTAGTTGTGTGGAAATGCAAAGATGATGAATTGGCATCCTAAATGAAGCCACCACATCATCCTCACCTCCCTTTTCTATTTATTTATTTAATTGGAAGGATTTTGGGGTTACTTGCCTTATTTGTTTTCTTCTCTTGCTCTTTTGAAATTTGGCTTTTCATGCTTGGAGCTTGTTGGACTGACATTGTGGGATTGTGCTTTTTTGTGAAGAAGTTAAATCTTGTTGAGTAAAGGATTTGGAAGCTTGATGGAGAGGGTAGGATCTTCACTTGTTGTCATTCTTTTATTTATACATTTTATATGTAAAATTTGTGCTTGTTTGAATATTATATGAGTGTTTTGAATGTGATTTCTTGTGGTTAGGTAGCTTGGCTTAAGGAGGGAGTGGGAGATGGAAGTATGGGACCATTTGAGAGAGAAAAGGATGTTTTGAGGAATGATTTTTCGGAGGGTGTTTGATTATGAATTCCACTTAACAGGAGTGAAAAGAAAAACATGAACATTTTTTTTCATATTTGCAAGGGGAGAGATAAGGGTATATTTGAATGTTTTGTATTGTGCACATGGAATTTTTTGGGTGGAACTCCTATTTAACTTGGGAGGAAAAGGAGATGGTTCCCATCTTCCCTGCTTATTTTGGCTTGTTGTCAAGTTTTGTGTTGTTCGAAAACCTGTAAATATTGTTTGAGTGTGGTTATTTGAATGTGTTGTTTATGGTGGAATGCATGTTTTGTGGAAGCCATTTTTTAAAGGTTGTAAAAGTTTCATAACACACCCCATTGTTTTTTATTTATAGCTTGTGGGATAATAAGAAGGATGGCTTATCCTCTTATTGGATTAAAGGGTGGGCAGAGTGTCTCACCTACTCCTATTTCTTTGTTTGTTATTCAAATTTGAAGAGATGAAAGAGTGCAAAGTTTAAGCTACGAAGTTGGTAGATAATATGCATATGAAGACTTTTGTATTTGATCCTATAGAAGAGTGTTATTATTGTAAATGTTATTATGTTGTTTTCCACCTTTAGTAGAAGGCTTGTATATACATGTATTTTAAAATGAAATCTTGTAAAAAAATTCTCAAGCTATGTATTGTGAAGGTTAAATGAAGGAAAATGTAATTTTTATTTCAACAGAAATGGAAATTATCTTTACTTGAAATAGATTGATAAAGGAATGTAAGTTTTGGTGCTGCTATTAAAATGGCTTGTTGTATTATAAAGACATGTTAAAGAAAACAAGGTTGCATTTGGATATGTCTCAATTATTACCCTTCCTTTGTAAATTGCTCTATTGGTAAAAGTTGATCAAGTATTGTCACATTATAAAAGTATTGTAAACTCAATTGGTTCCTTAATTAGAGAAAGAAAATTTTCCTTCCCTTTTATTTGTGCAATGCTTTCAAACAAATTAACATACGCAATAGTTATTCCCATATGAATATGTGTATATTCATATATGAATTATATGTATTTGTATATATTTATATGATACTTATTATACAAATAAATAAATTTAAAATTAATATTTAAAATAAATTCACAAAAGAAAGAAAAATATAAATAAATATATTTATATTTACAATTTTTAAAATCATATATTTAAATACATATATGTTTATTTAATTAAAAATGATTTTATTAGATAATATATATACATATATATTAAAAAAAACTTAATATTAAAATCCTATAAACTAATATGCTATGTGAAATTTTATGAAATTAATGTAATGAAATGAAAAAAGGTAATATACATCTGACATGGGCCTAGGAAAACTCATCTAATTTTAAACTATGTTTTAATTCTTTTAAAAATAAATTTATTTACTATCCATGTAAACCCCAGATAAGATATGCAATATATTGAAGAGAAAATACATAAAAATACAATCCTAATATACACACAAGTTTTGTGTATCCACCCTAAAAGCCAAATAAACAATCCTCGATAGATTTATTTTGCTCCTTAGCTCTCCCTTTGTGATGCCAGCTAAAAGAACCCACTTGAGACCCATAGAAAAACCTAAGATTAGATAGGAAAGTTATGGAATAGATTTTTTTTGTGTTGTTTTAAAGAGTCGACAACCAGGTAATAAGACAACAGTTGTTAAAAATAGGTTCCTGATTAATTCTAATCTACTAGAATATAATTTTATTTTGTTAGCAATTATTTGAGATCACAAGGTCCAAATTTAGGGTTAGAAGATTCAAAATAGGTCAAGAGGGTAATTCCTCACCATACCCACTCTCTAACAGGCTTTAAAGTTTCAACTAGATTTTTCTAAAAATTAACGCATTCAAAATTTTGCTAAACCATTCCCATTGGAAAGGAACTTTCCTTACCTTTTCAGTGATATAAAAAATTCTACCAAACTCCCTGTATTTCAAAAGTTATGGGCCGACGGGCCTTGGGGTGAAAATTTTCCTCAAGAGTGGGCCTGCGGGCCTAGGGGAGAAAAATTTCCCCACAGGTGGGTCTACGGGCCGTGGGGAGAAATTTTTTCCCACGGGTGGGTCTGCGGGCTGCAGGGAGAAAAATTTTCTTAGTGGGAGGAGTCAAGTCAGTGGAGTGGGGGAGATGTTTTGATTAGTTTTCCCACTTAGACGAAAAGTCACGTTTGTTCCCACGCACACGCATGTCCGTAAGGGACACGTGGCGCATCTTAAGCCAACGCAAGGAAGCGGGGCGGTGGGGAGAAAGGGATTTTAACAACCAGATGATGAAAATGGTGAAATTCACTCACGCCTCTACCGACACCTCGCAATGCCATGTGGCAGCTTCTAATTGGCTGCGAGGCGGCGGGAAAAATTTAGAAAATTTTCCTAATTTTTTTTTTATCACTCAGTTAAAAAGGAGATACACCCCTCTGCCAATGCCTCATGGTGCCACATGGCAACATTTGATTGAATTTGGGCTGGCGGGATAGAGGGAAAAATTTAGAAAATTTTCCCAAGATTTTTTTTTTGACAGTTAACATTATTTATATTTGTTTTGACGTGAAATGAAGAAAAACTTCAAAATGCCATAAATTTTGATAGAGAGCTCCGTTTTGGGAAAACGAGGAATTTATGGAAATATCTCGACGGCCTCTTTACACAAGAATCACTAAATTTTGATTTTGATAAATTTTAAGGTGTCAATTTTATGAAAATGTTCTGCAGGATTTTTCGAGTGCAAACTGGTAAATTTTAACTTATAAAATTTTGTTCAATTTGATCTTCTTCCACTCTCAACATGTCAAACAAACATGGAGAATTTTTCTTAGATGGGTTTAAGAAGGATTTCAATATTCAATTGGTCTTATTGAGTTATAGTTTGAGACTTTACAATTTTGACATTAAAACGACAGCAAAATAGTTTGAGCCCGATTTTGCTAAGTTTTCTAAGAAATTCCTTAAGTGTTTGTCTATTTACCGACCTGGTGGAGCGTCTTCTTTAGATTTGAATCCCTCCACCAACAAGAAACCTATGGCTCCTCCACCAGTACATCATTCCTTCATTGTGGCATCCTTAATTTCCCTAATGCCAGTGAATTCACAGCCTAGTTCCGAGGAAAATTTTGAAACTTCTGACAAAATTCCACATGCACGTGTTCTTATAGGCCCTCTCCTCTAAAGGATGGTGAGTGTGTTTTTATGTAGAGACATCCCTTGCAGATGGGTGATTACATGTAGTGTCACCATAAATTTACATTAATTTTTTTTTTTCAAATATGTGAATGCGTTTGGTGAGGGGGGCGGTGGAAGAATTTAAGGAGAATGGTGGAGGATGTGGGCTGACTGGCTGGTTGTAGGAGTCAAAAAATGCGTATGGGAAACTTGACAGGGCTCATGGGTGTCTGGATAATCCTTATCACCTTTGTTTTTTCCATACACAAAAATTAAATCATTTAATCTGAGAGTCAAAGGCATAAACCAAGCCGAAACCCTGGTTCGCGTTGAAACATTTAGCAGTATTTGGATAGTTACAGCGGTGGCAGTTCAGAAGACATGGGTTTCCTCATGGGACAATCACACTATTTCTCCTATGCAAAAAACGAGTCTCTAGCTGATCAGTTTACATTTGCTTGCACCCTCCCAGCCTGTGCCAAAATGTGAGCTCTGCAACAGGGTATGGACATCAATCAAAGCATAAAAGAGTGAGGAATATTGTTAGATGTTGTAGCTATAATGGCCCTAGCAGATGTGTATGCAAAATGTGGAAGCATGGACAGGAACATGAACTTGCAGACGATGGCTTACAAAATTGTTGTTTTGTGGGTTTTGTTCGGAGTCATAAGCTCTCTTAGGATTTTCCTTTCCATGAATGCTGACATAAATGAATGCAGGAGGGCAATCTTAACAAGCATGTGTTAAGAGCATGCAAGGATTCTTTAAAACTAGGTTGTCGTGAATATGAATCATGTCAATGCCTCGGTGATTCTTATTTCAACTTTCCATCGTAAGCAACCCTCAGCAATGATCAAATTTTTTTCTCATAATATGCTCTAAGGACTTCATTTGAGAGGCCCTTAGTGAGTGGTGTTTCATATGCTCAAAGAGTTCTTGATGAAGATAGAGAATAGTTTGTAAGACAACAAGATTGGAGCAAAAATAACATGAAAATCAGCAAAACATCAGTTGAGCAAGATCAATGTGCACTTGTCATCTTTTCAAATGAAACTATTTCATATATTACATCTCTTGATATGATGTCTCGGAAGGAAGACAATGAAAACATTTTGCATGCCAGAGAAAGTGGAAGGGAAGTCCTTATCAGTCCATTTAGATTATTGAACTCTATGCATCTTGGGGTTGTTCTTACCTTTTCCGTATATACAACATGTCTTCCTTCTGTTTCTACACCAGAAGAGCGCATTCAAGCCACTGCAGGGTACTTTGGTGGATCCTTTGATGTTGCATCAGTAGTGAAGAACTTGTTGTGTTAACTTGCTGGTAATAAGGCTATTAATATGAATGTGTATGATATGACCGACAATTCTGTGCCATTAAGAATGTATGGTCTTGAAGTTAGAGATGATGAAATTTCACACTAAAAAAAATATGATTTTTTTCAGTGTTGTTTTGGTGTGTGTAAAATGTGGGTGTTACATTTGGTATCAGAGCAGAGGTTCATGCTTTGGAACCTCTAGGATGGACTTGAGTTGTGATTATTCTGCATGGTGGGGGTGGTTATCAGAAGAGTAATGTGATATATGTTGTTATGTGACCAACATTGTAATTGTAATATTATGAATGCATATGTTGTGCATGTCACTTAGTGCATGATTTTTATCCTTGTTATGTGTTTGTGATGAGAGTATTCTCTTTCTTTTTCATGGATTCAATGAGGATTTCACGCATGATGTGTCACCTTTATGTGTGTGAAAATAATGTTATTATAGATTGTAGAGTGTTGGACCATCCTATCATTTTGTGATATGTAGGTGTGTTGAAGTGTTATATGAAAATATTAGTGTACCTTTAATTATATTGTATCATGATGTTGCCACCGTGTTGTAATAAAACTATGCGTGTCACCATGTTCTATTGCAATTGATTTTATGTTGTAATGTTATTCACTATGTTCATAATGCATATAACTCATGTAATATGTGATGATTCATGTCGTGAATCAAGGGGAGATGGCGATCTTGTGACCCCTATTGTATAGTACTTTCACTTTGGGTGCACTATGTGGAAACTTGATGTATCGTAACTCGTGAAAGCAATGATTTTGTTAGACCCTGTATATATACCATGTGTAAGACACTATGGTTAATGTTTGGTAATCACCATTGTGTTAGTGATGTAGTTATGTGTTATGATGTGAACCTTACAATAGATAACCCTAAGAGGAGCAATTGTTGAGATGGGATGTGTGGAGAGAGGTAGCATAGACCAGGTTTTCATAATCTTGAGATGAGTATGATTTAAGAAGTGGAGTCTCATATAGACTGAAAAACCACTTCAATATATTTAGTATGCTTCAAGCTTGCTCAGTATATTGTGGATGGGCACCACCTTAGGCTCAACTTATGCAAACTAGTGTCCCCTACTCTTTCCTATGTGGGTTTTCCATTGAACAATCCAATGTGATTTTGACTATGTTGAGCCTCATGGGAGTATGGAGGGATGATACGGGAAGATATTATGACATTTCTATTATTTGATTTTTTATTTTACGAGCCAAGGCTTGATTTCTCAGTTCGAGAAACTCGATGAGTACCCTTTGGTGGTCATATGAGGCCATATAGTTTTTGTAATGTGTTATTTTTCTATAAGTATTATATTTATAAATTGATCATTATCTCTTTTCTTGTGAGACCCAGCAGTTTTCTTGATTGATTTTTTCTTATTTTTTGGAATTTTATTTGGTTGTTGCACTAACATGAAGATTTTTGCACTAGCTATGGCTATTTAACAATTTCGTTTGCTTAGTTTTAAATTTGCATATCAAACTTAAATTTTTTATAGCCTACCCCAAGGCTTGGGATTTTTTCCACTTGGCATTTGAAACAGATTGTTATGTTGGTTCTAATGTTGTACAATGTTGGAATAGGGTCATGCGATCCACCATGGAGTATTTGAACCTATGGACCTATTTCATTATATGGGGGTACGCCTTAGGGAGTTGCAGATAACTAGCGGGTTATTGAACAACTAGTTATTATGTCACTTGGGTTAGAGGTGTTTAGACCTTATGTGCCTAGGGCCATAGGGTGACCGACCTATTTTGTGGAGCTAAATGGAAAATTTATTTGTATTTTATTTATTGGGAGGTATATAGAGTTGTTTTGTGACTCTTGGGAGGTATATGTAGTTGTTTTGAGATGCTTGAGAGGTATATGGATTTGTTTTGTGATTATTTGAGAGGTATGTGTAGTTGTTTTGTGATGCTTTGGGAGGTATATGGAGTTTCTTTGTGATTCTTGGGAAGTATATGGAGTTTTTTGTGATGCTTTAGGAGGTATATGGAGTAGTTTTGTGATGCTTAGGAGGTATATCTAGTATTTTGTAATGCTTTGGGAGGCATATGGAGTTGTTTTGTGATGTTTGGGATGTGTATAGTGTTGGTATTATGATTTATGTGTACTCATGTGAGTCCAGTTGTGTTTTGTAATGTTGATGTTTGATGCTCCTTATTTATGGTAAGATGTTTATTCCATCTTGACCCTACGCAGCTACAGTTATTGTTTGGATTTACGTGAAACCTTTATGTGTACATGTTGGGAATCCCATGTTGTTATAGTCTTCTTATGTTACAAGTACTTTTGTGTGAAGAGAATGTACGTGTTAAGTACTATGTTGTGTGTGTCATGTATATTCCTTCCATGGTTTGGTTTATTATTTGTGATGTGATACAGTCGTCAAAGTATGTAGAGATATATCTTGTGGACCATTAGTGTTTTGTTTGGTTGTTGTGTCGCATAGTGATGTTAGTATCAAATGGGCACCCATAAAATATACATAAACTAAAATACTAAGAGTTTGAGATTAATAAATACTTTAAAGGAAAATACTAAGTAATAAAATAAAAGAGAATTGCTAATCTTCATAAAACATTAAAACATAAGATATTGCAAAATTTAGTTTGCTTCCTTGTGGTTGTGTTGTACCGACAAGTTGTTTTGCTAAATGACATGTCTCATTATTGACTTTATTTCCTACCTACCCTTTGATCTTTGGTATTTTGTCACATTGAGGATGATGCTCTTATATGGGGACAGAAATGTATTGCCCAATTTTTTTTTATAATTAAAAATTAAAAATTAAATAATAATAATAATAAAACAAAGGGTTGAAATTGATATTTAGCACTGGTTAGGGAAAGGACTTGGTGTGTTTGTAATGGGGAGTGGGTGGGATTTGGCATGGAGACATAGGGGTGGCGTATCACAAGGGTCTAAGAAGGAATGGTTGCCTCAAAGGATTTTTCAGATTTGTCATTATGCTTGTTTAATAACACAAGCACTTTATTCGATACCCAAAGGCATAAACCAATTTGAAATCCAAGGCTCCTTTGAAATTTTAGAAGCATTTGGATAGTTGTAGCGACTGGAAAACTACTACCTATTGTTGTTATGTTTATTGTATACAAAAGAAGAAATGAAAATAAGAATGAGGTTTTAGGGGCACTTATTTGAGGTAGAACTTTGGCGTTATAGTGTTTGAAAAAATGAAAGAGTGAGGAAGATTCTCATGAGAAATGGTTACGAAAATGTACAGAATACATGTCTTTCATCACGAGAAAATCACATTGTTTCACCTATGCAACAAATAGGTCTCCAACCTTTGACAGTGTCCGCACAAGCCATGCCAAATAGGGAACATTGAAACAGGGTATGGACACCCACCAAAGGATAAAAGATAGAGGGATTTTTTTAGATGTTATAGTTGCAAATGCTTTGGTACATGTGTATGAAAATCTGAAACCTTACACAAGGAAGGTAAACTATTTTACCAAATTCCTAAAATAGGAATCCAACCTAATCACTTTTCCTTCATTAGCATTCTGCCTACTTGCGCTGGCATGTAATATTTTTGTGTCAAATGTCCTCTTGGAAATTTATGAAAAACGGAGAAGTTTAAATAATGCACAGAATGTGTTCGACAAAATGTGTAACCTAGAAATTTTCTTATTAACTAGTATGATTTCTGGATATACACAACATGTATTTTTTGATGAATCTTGGGAACTTCTAAAAGAAAATTCTGCAAATAAATGTGCACTCATGGAATTCTATAACTCCAGGATATGCACAAAATGGGTTTGTTAAAAAAAGGGGGCCTTAAAAACTTTTAGGCAAATGCATTTGGCAGGGTAAAGCCAAACTCTGTGACCTTTACCAGCATTCCCTCAACTATATCAAAATGGTAGCTTTACTACTGGATAGCTTTTTGGAAACATTCATGAGGAGTTGGTGATATGCCTCTAATTTTTGCTCTACTTTGGCAGTGTATTTTGCAATGTAGTTCAAAAGTACATGACATGAAAGTAAATGTTGGAAATCAATATTTACACACCAGATTAAAAGTGTGCTTGGATAATGAGTTTTTAGCCTCTCATCATTTATAGCAGGAGTGTAATTCTTTCTTCCAGAACTATTAATGGCTACAGTATATAAATGATGCAATCCCCATGGGGCATTGTAGAGGAAACGAAGCGTTTGATCTTATTTATACAACAAAGTATGTTCACAACATTTGGGTGCTCCTTTAGAATCGGTTAACTAATTCTTGGTAGGTAATCAGAGGGTCAATTTGAAATATGGAACCTGTATCCAACAAACATATATTGTATAATAGGGAATGGAACATCTTTTTGTAGACTTGGAATCAAGTTTTGGGTTCCATGTAGAAATATAGGTGTCAAAGATTATTTGGGTGTTTCAATGGTAGCAATGTTTTCCCATTGCATGCTATCAACATTTGGAGTATTGAACAAAAGGCATCTGAAGAAATGTCATCTCATGGAATGCCATGGTTACGGGATATATACAAATAGGTTGAGAAAAGGGTCATAAAACCATGAAATGTGCTTCAATATGTCTACATGGTGTAGTAATGAAATAAGAGTCGGATCCTCCTAATATTGGATGTGATACCTTGATCCACTTATTTGGTGAGATGAGTTGGCCCTTTAAAGGCTTGACAACCATTTTGGACCCCTGGTAGCTTGTACACGTTGTGTTTGCTTTGAGCCGCGTTGGTTGATTCATTGTCCGTCAAGCATGGTGTCCTTACCTTCATCTTTTATAATTTTTTGTATATTTGGTTTTTTAGTTGCAATATAATAGAAATTTTAAACCATTAGATGCTTAAACATTTGGTTATTTTAAACAAAATATTTTGTAAAACAATAAAACGTCATATCGTAACTTGCGTAATCCAAATAATCCCTTGGTAGTCAACCATGGACTTAAACCCTCATTCTGATATGATCTAACAAACTTCATAATGAAACTAGATTACTTCAGAATCCTTGTTATTCTCAATTTGAGGTGGAGTTTCTTATAAAGATGTCGATCGTTTCCTTGCCAAAAAAAAAAACCAGTAAACCGTGATTTTTGGAGACTCACAAAACCTCCTTCGGAACCCCAGAAAAGAGGTGTCAAGCATCATATGTGCTCCTTGTTATGAGTTTAGTCACATCAATCTTTATATTTCCCCCAATTATTCATTTTTACTCTCTTTGGCGCTCCTCTAAGAGCCATGTTACCCCATTTTGCACTTGTAGGAAGTTGTTAAAATTAAAAAGTTGGGTTTCATATATGCTCGTCGTGTGGGCCCTAAAGAACGAAATGTTTGTCCGCCTTAGCAAACCTCAAGTATTTTTACTGGATAATTTCCTAGACCCTTCAGTTATGGAAAAACATTCTTGGTTAGTTTGGAAAATGGGTTTCGTAGGCCTGCAGTCACTATTTGACTAGGTCAAACTTGGTTGATTACGACCGGGGGCTCTGGAAAACCATTCACCAATTATGCATTGTTTGTCAGTTCTAAATTCCATCAGTCACTATGGATTTTTGGTATATAGGTGGATACGTAGGAATTATTCCATCACGAATTTTCTTATCGGAAGACAATTTTTGAATGCACTTTCCTAGCCTCTGAGCCAAAATTGGGCATTTTTGCAACTAACGGGAAAATGTAAGAAAAAGTTGTAGGACCCTAGTAAAGTTAGAAAACTATTGTGGAAAACTTATTAACACTTGTAAATAACTATTTCAAACTCTATCTTGTGGCTTGACGTGTGAAATTTTACTTTGGAAAAATAGTGTTTCTCTCTCTTCCTTAGCTTTTTCTCTCTCCTCTCTCAATTAAGTGGAATGAAATGAAATGAATATATGCCCTAACCCTCTCTTGTCATGTGTGCATTATTACTAAAATGTAAATGGAAAACCAATACTGTTAATTATGCTAGATCTAGGTGGATTGCATGCCAACGATTTATAACTAATTTCATGCTCACATGGTTTTGCATGATGCATGTAAGATGGAAAAATGGCGTGGTTGTAATTCATTGTGTATTATTGCAATTTATGTGAATAGAAAAAATATGTATTTCTATATTATAATAAAGTTTATTATTGAAATTTGGTAATATGTATGAGATGCTAGTTTAAGGGGTTCTTTGGGAAATGTGCATTTAAACATAGGTGTCATTACAATTCAAGTATATGTATTGAAACAAAGAAAGAGTTGGACATATATGTTAAATGAAATTAAAATTAATATCTTATAGTGCATTTCCAGTGTGAAAAAATGATTTAATAATTGGTGTGTTGTGCTCCTTTTCTCTAAAATTTAATAAAGAGATATAAAGGAAAAAGTCAACCCTAGTATAAAATTCATGTGAAACTACCCTTCCTGTGTATAGAAAAATAAAACCTTATAATAAACTTATATCTTTAAACTCGATGGCACCTTCTAGCTTAAGGAAATAAGATCCCAAGTTTGAGTTTATCACCATATCATGTATGCTTAACGACAACATCATGAACCTGTCAGTTAGAAACAACATGGTCAAACATTATCTAGAGTCTGTGGTTCCCTTGTTGGATTACTAATAATGTGTTTAATGAGGATAATGTGTTCTCTTAAGGTAGTAATCCTTTGGAACCAACATTAAACATAGTGTAAATCCTCTTGGACTAAAATACATGTTGAGTGGCGAAAATTTCCAACTAACCTTGGAAGTCACCTTTAACAGTTGGCATCATAAATGAAATCGATACTCAATCTCATTTATTGCTGGGTTTAATGGTGCAATACTAAGGGTTAATTTTCAAACTTAGGAAATTATTAAGTTATGATTACTTGGTTAAAATGTAACCGTAAGATGATGTGATTAGAGAAAGCTTAAAATTATGTCACCCATATAACATGCTTAAACCATCTTGCAGTGAGAAAAGGGATCCATGTTGTGTAAACTCTAATGTGGACCTTAACCCTTTAAACAACGAAGTACTCCATCTTACTCTCACACTTTTCCTATTATGTAATGTATGTATGATGTGAAACTATGTGATCATGTTCTTGAGATAAATCCCATAAGACAGGGACTAGAAGTCTCATGAGGATATACATCTCCCTATTAAGCAATAGGCTGTGTAATTCATTACAAAAATCATATGAAGCTAGTTGGGGATAACCCTCTTAATTTTGATGTAAAAATTATACTTAGGATACCTTAACTAGAAACAAAAATAAGGAATTATGTTGCCATGGTAAGATCCTTCAAATCCTTAACTAATTATTTGAGCATAACTAGAGTAAAATTATAATAACACTTGACCTTGGGAATTTTAATGATGGGATGTTATTCCACATGAAAGTGAAACATGATATCCTTTGTAATGTGATTAAACTCTCTTGTTGTGGATAAAAAACATGTTTTGTATATAATCCTTAGTAGGTACTAAATCAAATTTAAATTTCTAAATGAATGAAAGAAACTTGAACCTAAATCCTTAAATGAAACAAAAAGGGTGAACTTCACATCCTTTGGACTTACACTTGTTTCATTTTGTGAAGGAGGTATGATATAAGATGAAGATGCATGGCCTTAGCAGTTAATCCTAGGTATAATACCTAGTACCTAGTAGCACTGTTTGTATGTAAATATCCCGATGTGTTAATAAATATCCTATTAAAAAACAAAAAAATAAAACAAATAATCAAAATAATGTAGATGTTCCTTATTTAATGAGATACATTGTAACTTAAATGTTAAACTGCATAAATGAAATCTAGCCAAAATGAAAAGAAATATATGGTTCACACATTACGAGTCTTTCTAGAAATTAAGTTAAAGATTAAAACATGATTGTAATAAATGTGCAATCCTAAAATATCAAAACATCAGATGACCTTATCTATATATTTATACTTAGTTAAATCATTGTGTTGTGTCTTATCATTTGACAAAAAGTGGCCTTGTAGATGTGGATCACGTGTTTTCATGTTATCTATGTGGGTTAATGTTGTGAAAACATATCATGTGTTGTGCATGTTCCTAAGTGATCTCTTTTAGTTTCATGTGTACTACAATTTAAGTTTAAAAAATGGTATTTTTAGTGTTATTTTTGTGTCTCTAGAATGTGGGAATTACAGAAACCAAGGTGCATAAAACCAAGAAGGATATCGAAATAAAAATTTTAGTATGAAAAACCATGCATGTATAAAACAATTTATAAGCTACACAAATAGTGTAAAATATACTATTGATGTGGAATCACAACACGCCTGAATTTCTACAACTCGATGGGTTGGGACTCTCGGTGTGATTGCATAACATGGGTACTATATCCAAGTTGCGGGACTTGCTACTTGAGATAGACCTCCAAAGAAATCTGGTTCTTCTAACTAATCCTAGTTCTAAACTACTTCTAAGGAAGGAAATGGGACTATCTACTCCTAATCTGATAATGTCAAGGAGACAAGAAGAGAGAGAGCATGAAAATAAAGAAATCCTACACTATAGAGGTTATAGCACCAAGAAAAGGGGGTTGTTGATCACAAATCCAACTACATGAAATGGAGAGAGGTGAGCAATGGAGAGAATAGACAAGATGCATCATAGACTAAAGATAAAGTTCACATAGAACACCATTTCAAACCCATTAAACACAGATCCCAAAACTTTCAATAGACATTAGAAGTATGCACAGTGTACCCTGCAATGATGAGAGGATAGAAGAGACAATAAAATAAGGATGGACAAAATGCATCAAAAAACATATTTATTGCTCCATGACTTCACATAGTACATCATCCATAACCAAGAGGAAAGAAAATTCCATTACAAAGCAATGAGAGGAGGCTTAAGCTCCACATTCGACCATAGGGAAGAAAGAGAGAGGGGGGCTTAGGAGGGAAAAAATGACCAACCTCTAGAAAAATTCCCCTCCTTTACAATATATAGGAAGAATGAGAGGGAAAGGAAAGAATAATTCAAATCTTGCTTCAACCACCCTAAGATTGCATTGAATTCACCTACTCCAACCGCCCCAAAATGCATTGAATTCACCTACCTCAACGATGGGTTCCACTGCAAAAACAACTTGTGCCTCCATTTTTTGTTCCTTGCTAGGAAAGATAGGAAGCTCGTACTTCACTATGGTGGTAGGTGAGAAACCTGACAGCCTCAAAAATGGTGGAATGCGTTTTTTCATTAATGGTGGAAAGTGAGTAGAAGACTTCAAGAGCTTTCCAAAAATTCCTCCCTTACTTAAATCTGAGTTCCCAGTTGGAAGATATGGCTGTCTGAAGGTCAGGGTTAGGCGTTTACTGTGGGATCACAATATTTAAAAGAGTCTATCAATGCTAGATCCACGTGGCAGCCCCATGCATCTTAAGATTTCACCCCCCTCCTTTCACTCTCAAAGTTACATCGATTTGACACTTAGCATCATCTCTGGGCCTACTTTACTTTGTTCATTTTTTGGCTAAGTCCCTCCTCTTTGGTTGAGCAACTACATTAGACCCTAGCCACGGGGAGAGCCTGCGCTCGTTTGGGACCTACCTTTTGGGTCTTACCTTTCAAGTTGCACTGAACTGACAAGTGGCACCTTCCATTGTCTCTATTTCTTTGCTTTCACTTTTCAACCACCAATGTAAGTTTTACGAACCCTAAACACGTGGAGATCTTATACTCATTTGGGGAATGCCTTTTGATTATACCCTTGAAGTTGGGCCGAGTTGATACGTGGCACCTTCCACTAGTTCTTAGACTTTTTCAATGGTTTGTAGAACTTTTTCAGAACTTAGACACGTTGAGAGCCTGCACTAATTTGGACTTTACCTTTGAAGGGTGCATCAACCTGACACGTGGAGGCTTCAGCTGGCCTGCTACTTTGCTTAGAATTTTCAATGACTGGTTCCACTTTCTCGGGCCCTAGACACGTGGAGAGCTTGCGCTTGTGTGGGGACTACCCTTTTTAGAACCATACCAAAAGTGCACCGAAGAGACACGTGGAGGCTTTCACTGGCCCTTTTATAATTAGCCGATTTGGGCCTTGAGTGAACACTACCTGCCTCATTCCTTTGGGTGAGTAAAGGCCCCCACTATAGGATAGATGCCAGAAACCCCTTTTTGAGCGTGCGGGCCTTTGAAGTTAGCTCCTAAATTTACGATGGTGGGAAACTTGGCAAGGGGAGAATGACCCTACTGAAAGCGGATGAGTATCCACAGTGGGGCGTCAAGTGCATCCAACTAAGGAAGGACGTGCGATTTTGCAAAACCTTTTGAAAGTGCGTTGACGCTGACATGAAGGCACCTGAAAACGTGGCTCTGTTGCTTTGCTTCAAGTCAACTACACTTTGGGCTCAATTTTCTTCAACATTTCCATTGCCCGGACTCATTTTGCATGGACCCTGACTTCATCCTATTAAAATGTGCCTGCCTACCACTTGATTTTTTAGATCTTGGACATGTGGTGCTCAACATGAAATGTAATCGCACCTTCAGATTTTCTCCTGAGTGCAGGGTAAAAGTTTGATCCATTTTTCCAAGAGGGAGAAAATTGGATAAAAATTTGGCAACTCGCAGGGATCACCTGCATGTTAGATGAAGAGATTAATTTAGTTGCCTTGAAGCATCCATTTGGCATAGAGTCATTAATGATATCCTGATTCTGATCTTGTTCTTGAAACCTGAACCTGACTAGCTTGACATCCTGCTGATCATGGGACTTGCCTCGCTATTCTGTACTCTCAATTCTCATAAGACAATTTTAAAGGTGAGATTTATGAAAGTATAACATTTTCATAACCTGGGGACTTCAGCTATTCTGGAAATGGACCATCGTCTCACTGACCTACATTTTAGTTGCTCTGTATTTACTTTCTGTTGAAATTAGCAACTGAAAACACTGTGTCGATATGCAGGTTCTTAGGGATAACAACTGAAGGGCATGATGCACTACACTCACTGAAGCAATATGAACAAAAACTATGTGCAAAAGAGAAAGATCATACATGCCCCCAAGTGGAACATACAGAGTGTGTACACAAGAACTTCTGTCTGCTGAAATTAGACCTACCTACCCTATGCTAACCGGAAGTAAAGGGAAATCAAACAAATCCTGCAACTGGCAAGGAGAAGTAACTTCCCTTTCTCAAAATAGGCAGCCATGTATATGATTTGGAGCGTTGATGATGGCTGTTATAATGAGTGAAAAATTGAGAAGAGGCTAATCCTCCACCCAAATAACCAAAGTATCAACATCAATCAAAAATACCTCCTCAAGATGATTGACATTGGACTCCTGGAGGTGTTGATGGTGACCCTTGGTGCTTTGATACTCATCCTCATGCCCTAAAGTGGGGCATGACCAGTTTTGGCTTCTCCCTTAGCTCCAATGAAGCCAAGTACCTATATTGGGCATGGTCTGATCCGATGGATGTTTCCCATTGCTCTGAAATTCAACTCCAAAAATGGAGTCTTCTTGCAAATCCTTCTTGGGTGGATGATGTGGGAGAGATGGGA
Source organism: Taxus chinensis (assembly GCA_019776745.2). Lineage (NCBI taxonomy): Eukaryota > Viridiplantae > Streptophyta > Pinopsida > Cupressales > Taxaceae > Taxus > Taxus chinensis. The sequence goes on along the minus strand of CM034147.1, from coordinate 782,651,929 downwards.
TCCTCATGCTCTTTTCCTTCCTCCTCCTGAAGAAGAACATGGAAGATTATGATCCTCCAACCTTGGTTCCAGAGGGTTGTTATGAAGTGTAGATTGTTGTCCTTGAATTCTCTCCTCCATGGTAGTAGACTCATTTGCTTGGAAGGCAGATGATGGAGGAGCAAATGATGTGATCTCCTCGGGCTCCTCACCATCAAAGCAATCCTCCAAATAGACAGATAATCTACCTCCTCATTGTCCTGTTGTGTGTGCTTGACCTCCTCCATGGTGTCCTCCTGATCTGTAAATTTCTCACCATGGTTCCCCTCATCCTCAAACATGAAGTTTGAAAGCTCAAACTCTTCTTCGACATTAGAGTTTGAAGGGGATGAACTTGGGAGGAAAGAGCTTAAGGTTATTCTATGGCCTGCTCTGTACTTGAAACCTCTGGAACTGTATGGTTCTCCTCCACAATAGGAATGCACTCCTCCTCTTTTGGATTTGGAGTAGGCTCCTTCTTCCCTCACTTGTTCTATAACCAAAGCCTCCACCACTTGTGGCTTGACCTCAGCCTCCTCTAAGGGCTTGACCATCAAGGGGATTTTATTAATCATGAATTTAAGAGCCAAGCTCACCAAGCATTCTAATCATTTCTTCTTTTCTTGGCTCTTCTTCTTGCTTGCTCCCCTTGACATAGATTCTTGAGTTTCTTCCCGACATGGGCTTAGGGAAAGTAGGAGGAGTGGTGGGGTGGGGTGGAGGGGAAGTATTTTTTTTGGCTCTTATGGAGGGGAATTGGATTTGGAAGGGAAAAGGGGTAGAACTAATTAAGATGATGATGGGAGACTAAAAGATGGAGAAGGGAATTCAACATTAGAAGAAAAATATGGGAAGCTTGGAAACATGAATCTTAGGTTGAGATGGTGCTGCTTGGGGGAATAGGGAGAAAATGACTAGATGATGGTGTAGGACTTACCCATTGACAAGGTTGTCCTATGCACCAAGTTCGTAGGCCTCTATCTTCTCACGTCCACTGCTACAAGTTGAGGTAGCATTTCAACCATGAAGTCAAGCTTCTCTTGTGGGCTGAAATGTCTTGGCATAGGGCCGACCCATGGACAAGGTGCCCTGTAACCAATTTTAAATGCCCTTTCATTTGTGTTGTAGCCCTTGACTGCACCATGCATGCCTCCATTTTTTGAATCTTCTCCTAGCACATCAGTTTTCTCCACATAGTTGATTTCACTACATGCATATCCCTCTTGGTAGGTTCCATAGCCGAACTGGTTTCCTGGTACTACTCATAGGGGTAGCCATAGTGATTTTGTATTTGCTCATAACACTGATCTGGAGGAGTTGAGAAATACACTGGAGGCGGATTGCACTGCTGTTGCTGTGAGTGTGAATTCCAAGATGGGAATGAAGTCATGATTGCACAACTTCATGGAATGGTAGAAGATGAAAGATGTGGAAAGAAGAATGGTGGAAATGGATGGAAAGAAAGTGCTCCACTCAGAGAATTGGGTTGTTGACCAGATGGAGTCACCAGATGTGCTTTTGCATGTGCCTCCAAAGGTTGACATCTTCACTAAGAACACATCAACCTGATGAAGATGAAGTGGTAAGGTGCTTCAAACCTGGTCCCACCAAGCATGCCAAAACTATTGGTGTGGCTTAAATTTGTTGTTTGACAGCACCCTAACCCCAATGTCCCAATGTCAAAACTGTTGATGTAGAATCATAGCACCCCTGAATGAACTGGGGTTTGAGACTCTCGGTGTGATTGCATAACATGGGTACTATCCCTCAAGTTGTGGGACTTGTTACTTGAGATGGACCTCCAGAGAAAAGTTGGTTCTTCTTCCTAATCCTAATGCTAAACTACTTCTAAGGAAGGAAATGTGACTATCTACTCCTAATCTAATAATGCCAAGGAGACAAGGGGAGAGAGAGAGAGCATGAAAATAAAGAAATCCTACACTACAGAGGTGATAACACCAAGAAAAGGGGGTTGCTGATCACAAATTCAACTGCCTGAAATGGAGAGAGGTGAGAAATGGAGAGGATGGACAAGATGCATCACAGACCAAAGATAAAGTTCACACAGAACACCATTTCAAACCCATTAAACACAGCTCCCAAAACCTGCAATAGACATCAGAAGTATGCACAATATACCCTGCAATGGTGAGAGGCAAGAAGAGACAATAAAATAAGGAAGGATGGACAAAATGTATCACAAAACATATTTTATTGCTCCATGAGTTCACACAGTACATCATCAGTGGGAAAGAGGCAAGAAAATGCCATTACAAAGCCAATGAGAGGAGGCTTAAACTCCACATTCAACCCTAGGGAAGAAAGAGAGAGGGGGGTAGGAGAGAAAAGAATGACCAACCTTTAGAAAAATGCCCCTCCTTTACAATTTATAGGAAGAATGAGAGGGAAAGGAGAAAAGAATTTGAATCCTGCTCAACCACCCCAATATTGCATTGAATTCACCTACTCTAACCACCCCAAAATGCATTGAAATTTTACTGCATCAATGATGGGTTCCACTGAAAGAAGTGGAAACCCATGCCTCCATTGGTTGTTCCTTGCATGGGCAAGAAAGGAAGGCCATTACCTCATTATGGTGGTAGGTGAGAAGCCTGAACAGCCTCAAAAATGGAAAGACTGAAGTTTTTTTTCATTAATGGTGGTAGGTGAGTAGCTGACATTGAGAGATTTCCAAAAAATTCCTCTCTTGCTCAAATTTCGAGTTCCTCAGTTGAAAGATATGGTTCTCTGAAGTTTGTTATGGTCCGTATGGGCATTCCACGTGGGCTCACAATATTTAAAAGAGTCTATCCATGCAAGGATCCACGTGGCAGCCCTGCACGTCTTAAGCATTTCAGACCCCCATCCTTTCACTCTTGAAGTTGTGCACTGATTGGACACTTGGCATTTTCACCTGCAGGCCTTGCTTTACTTTCTTAATTTTTTGGCTAAGTCCCTCATCGTTGGCGGAGCAACTTGTCTGGACCCTAGACATGTGGAGAGCCCACACTCATTTGGGACCTACCTTTTGGGTCTTACCTTTGAAGTTGCGCTGAACTTAGACATGTGGACCTTCCACTGGCTCTGTTCCTTGCTTTGAACTTTTCAAATCGGTCACCATTTCTTCCCCTTTTGACCCTGGACATTGTGGAGAGCACTATGCCTTCGTTTTGGGACTACTGGATCTTACCTTTGATTGCGCCGACCACATGGAGGCTGTCCCAAAGGCCCTTCCCATGTTTAGTCATCGGTTCTGATACGTGGCTCTAGACAGGTCTGGACTGGTTCTTTTAGGGACCCTACTTTTTAAGTTGCGTCGTTGAACAGCCAGTGGAGGATTCCACTAACTCTTTTAACTTTTTTGATTCAATGGTCACCCCTAGACATGTGGAGGGCCTGTGCTCATTTGGGGACTACCTTCTTTGGACTTTACCTTTGAAGGTTACCTACCGATGAGGCACGTGGAGGCTTCCTTACTGGATCCTTTCAATACTTAGCCGATTCAGGCTCTACTTGATTGAACACTGCCTTCTAGATGGAAGATGGAAGATAAAAAGATGGAAAATGGAAGGAGATCAGAATGCATGAAGGAAGAAACAAGAAGGCGTCATAAGGGCACATGCGGAAAGAAGGCATCAAGAAGCCAGGGTTTGCAAGATGCATATGTAGCGTGAGAGAGAGGAAATTAGAGAGGATGTGTGTGCACATGTTTTGATCATTTTTTACAAAGTAAGACATGAGAAGTGGGAGAGTTTTCTTTGAGATAAAAGTGTCGAAAGGGGGGAGAGTTGGAAAGTTTATAGAATGCAAAAGGATGAGTATGGAAGTGGGTGTGTGAATATCCAATTGAGGAAGGGCGCACGATAACAGAATTTTTAAGAAAGAGGGGTGTGCCTGACATGATGACCCGGAGCTTAGCCAGAAAATTTGGAAGGCATTTGTAGAGGGGGTGTGTGGAAGAATTGATGGCACAAAGAGTGCGTCAAGAAAGGACTAAGCTCACCTATTAAAATGGTGCCAAATGAGAAATCCTATGCAGGTGCACAACTTGAAATGTAAAGCATCAGAGCCAAAGTGAAAGTAATAATTCATCCAAATAATCGGGAGGTTTTCCTTGGATAACATATACCAAGCAAAGTTAGTGGTGAAAAAATCCATATATGACAAAGTATGATGACATCTTTCATGGTTGATAAACATTGTAAAATCAAAGCTCACCGTATTGCAAGACACTGAAGGCCATAAGAGACCACAAACAACAAACAAGTGTTCATACCAAACATAGGGACATGGTCGTGCATACATGAAATAGATTCCTTGGCAGGATAATCATAACAAACGAGTTAACTTGAACAATTCAATATTGATGCATAACAAATGTATGCATATCAAGCACTTTGTTATTATGTTAGAAAGCCACATAGTCATGCTTCACAAACTGTGTTTATAACCCCTAGTTGCATGGTGGAATGAGTGCTAAGATGGAACATTCACACAACCTTTAAACACTGTGAGAGACTCAAGGTTGTTTTACCCATTCATCGAGTCATTTTAGGAAGGGTAGAAAGTGAGCAAGTTCAATACTCACTTGGGGTTGACCCGTATCTGCGATCACAACTAGAAATGTGGCTTTATTGCACTTGATAGTGGTTTGGATACTCCAGATCTCGAGCTTAAATATATATCAGCTCACTTTATCTTTTTGTAATACCAAGAGATCTTGAACTAGGCAATAGACTAAGCAACGCAGTAAAAGCACTCATAACCTTACAGCATGATGTGGATGGATGAAATTGCATGCAAGATGGATTAGTCTTGCCTGAGTGCCAGGGAAATCTACTTGGTCCTTGACGTTAACTATTTGTTTTAGCCTCAGCAGTCAAGAATGAACCGTAAATGAGAGTGCGTCACTTGGGAGATGAGCTTTTAGTGTGTCAATCACTGTAATCTAGTGATATGTATAGACAACTTTATGTGTAGTGGTGATCTTTTATATCTATATTAGGTGCTTGTCAATTTTTTGAATGTAGCTAGCTAACTATTTTTATCTTTCAAAATGGAATAGATGGTGGATGGCAGTAAAATAAAATCCTCCCCCTAATTCTAAAATGGGATGCAGATAGTTATAGTCTTGTGCATTTTCAGATTCAAGCCTATGTGGATGCAAAAGGTGGCACTGGAATTTCAATATTTGGATGCAAACAATCTAGCTTGACCATTGGGGGAGTGACTACCTTACTCGGTCCATGAGTATGTGTGCTTCCTGATCCTCCAAAATTATAGGGTTCTCTTGATCTAATTTCACTAGTTAAGCCTACAAATGACTGACCACTCGTATAACTGATCATTGTTCCCCAATTTGTGTTCGATTCTTTACTTCACCATCTTAGTGGATGGGAAAAGTAGATTTTGGATCAGAATACCTTAGGGTAAGGGAGTTGTTGGTTTGTCATATTGGACAACTCCAGTACTCAGGGCATAGCCATTGTGATTGTGATCTCCTGTGATAGGTTGAGGTATTATGGTTCTTCTTACTATTCAAGACTAATGCGTATGATCCCTAATGGAGTTCGGGGACCATCGTTGATTTGAAATAAAGTAATATGAGCCTTTTAGTGGGGTGGTTCATCCCCCCATTAGGACTGATCTTCACTAAAAAACTCCTTTTAGTAGTGGTATGATGCACTGTGCTTGACTCTTCCTTGGTTGTGTAATATGTATGATTTAGTTTTTTTTTTGTTCTTAAGCCTCTTTGGTGTAAGCTAATTAGTGCCATTATAGTACCCTGTCGACAGGTTTGTTTTTTATCCAATCACCATAAGAACTCTTGATCCATGTAGATAATTGCTCGATTGCTGTGTATTTTTCCAACAATTTAGAATATTACATAGTGTAGTTTGTTAGAAAATCAAGATTACCATTTTATTGATCACAACCATTTAAACCCTATCAAAAGACCTATTAATCATATCTATGTATTCTGATCTTTTAAAAATTGAAATTATATAGACATGGCGAAAAATAATAAGTAAAATTCACATAATTCGCCAGTAGGCGTCACAACTTTGAAGATTGTCCAACCATTGGATAAGTGTCAAAATTCTAATAGCTCCATTATTGTCACATAACTTTATAGAGTTGCTGGATTTTAGATACCCCAGGTTTTCCAATCATAGTGTGAGTTAAGTCTTGAATAATAACAAACTTTATGAAGCAATTTCTGATTGCTGAACAATGTTCGCAGTCTAACTTTAATCTTGGTAGAAACCTATACATTTATAATGCACTAAATAACTTAGATTTCTTGCTTGTCAGACCGCCTTAACATTGTCAAAATATCTCATGCATGTTATATCATGTGATAGACATGGAGATATGGATTCACAAGGTTTTATATCAACCGCTAACAATCACCTTGAACAACGAAAATGCAAGGGCATTGAGTCTGAGTTGAAATATTTCAAGTACTCACATGTCCTTGTGAAATGAGCACTTTGCATTGAGAGACAATGGAGGTATACAGGTCTGAAATATCTTTCAGGCGAAGAGTCTGAAATGCGCGAGGATTGTGCACGGTATAGACCCTTCTGAGTATGGGATGTGTTTGTTGGGAAATAAATAGTTGATCTGTACGGGCCATCTTTCTGCCCTATTCACCTTGTAGATGCGTCTTATATGAGGAGGGATCGGTTAGCATGGAACTCCTGGTCTTCATAACAAAGTGTGTTTCCCCATTAAATAGCCTGATACAAAGAAAACCAATACCTTCTCAACAGATTTTTTAAACCTTTATTTCAAACCATAATTCATTGGAAGAAAAACCATTTACACTCAAAATCAAGTCTTATCTTACATCAATTTAGATTTGACTTGGAGAAAGAATATAACTAGCAAAACACACAGTTCCTATACTCCCTAGTACCTACCAAATGACCCATTTCATAGCATTATTGATGTCAAAAATCAAGGCTTGTTGACCTGATATGAACTTCTCAATTTTTCTTAATGTAAAATGCTTTTCAAATTGGATAACTCCTACATCCAGGTATCCTTTAGATAAATTAGTCAACATGTGAACAGATTGTAAGTAAATGAGGTAGAAGTATTTGCGAATCCCCATTAATTGGAACTCGAGATGAAGTATACCGACTAGCAAAAACAACATAAAAAAACCCGTAGATTGTGCCAACAATACAGTATTCTTTGGAACACGGCGTGGACATCCATCAAAGCATAAAAAATGAGAAATTTTGTCAGATGTATGTAAGGGGTGCGAATATTTTTAGATCAAAATGTGGAAGCATTTACAGAAGGCACGTGAACAGTTTTTTAAAAAAATTGAAATTTCTCTTATAATATTTATCCATTTGTGAATTTATCAGATTCTGTAAAATTTTATAAAAATATATCATTTTTCAAAAAATTATTGATTGGAAAATAAAACTTCAGTAAAATTTCTAAAAAGTAAACCGTATAAATTCTCTATATATGTTCAAACTTTTGCAAGAACTCCTCTCGCTCGCACCATGAATAATCTTCCGGCTTAAAATTTACACTAACATGGGCTCGCCTCTTCTCTCTTAACTAGTCTCACACTCACCACTACTTCATTTTAAAGGCCCCATGGTGTCCGCAACCTCCTTAAGTGGAGATATGGAGTAGCCCTCCCGCTTGAGCTCGCATGTGCATGGGATTGGTTCTCCTAAATTGCTTGGGGAAGGAGCCATAGTGTCATTACTTTTATTGTATACATCCATTTTTAACATTTACAAACTCAACTTTAATTTAAAAACGGAGAAAAATTCGAATGAAACACTGAAAAAATAGGAAGGGCATTCGGCAATCTTAAATGAATAAGCGTTATACAAGGTTCATGTGACACGCACCCAAACCGTAAATTTAAGACGCAAAAGATTTAACCCACGCTATTTCCAGTCCAGTATATTTAGAAAGTTTATTTGTGATGATTCTAGTTTTAGATTTTTATTTTTATTTTTTTAAAACGTTAATCTGCTGTACTGGAATTTATTTTTAAGACTTCGGGTGGGGTATAAAAAGGAATTCTTGTATTTAATTCTGTTTGTCATGCATTGGGCACCTACTGAATTGGCGAATATGGATCAAGAATTGGGAAAGCCTACTGCGGATTCTGTGCGTGGTAAATTTGCATGTCGAGGAATTATGAATAAGGAGGGCACCTGCTACTTATGTGTAGCTTTGCAATGTATATTGGCAATGGAAGTTAGCAGAAAGGCATTCAAACCTCTACTTACTCAGCATTACTCTGTACCAGACAATTCTCCATTGACAAAGTTACTGCGTACATTGTTTCTTGAGAGAAGGAACCGTCCATTAAACAACAAGTTATTTCTGCAACAAGGCAACAGCTCGGAGGAAAGCATGAATATTGCCACTCTTTTACATACCAAGTATCCCAAAGTTTGTTTTGAAAGAGGAGGACTGCATGAATATGTTTTTGGCCATGTATTGGAAGAGCTGATAGCAGAAGGATGCGTGAAGGGCTTGATAAAGAGCTTAAGCAGGGAACTGAAAAAGAAAGTAATTTGTTGTGGCTGTGGCACTCTTCTCCATACTGGCACTACTAAAGGAATTATTATTGACATAAATCTGAAAGATTGGAAGACATTTTTGGAATTTCTGGAAGCTGATGGTGCCTTCAAAAGCCAGGGCAGATCAACTGGTAGAAAATTAATTACAGTAAACGATCTCCTGAATTTCAGCGGTGAAAGGAAATCGTGTAATTGTAAACAAAAATGTGGAAGAAAAACCACCATCTCGCCTCTACCCAACACTTTAAGTTTAATTATAAGTGGGGATTTTGTCAAACAGTGGTTTATTCTTGGGAAATATTTGGAGCTCAGGGAGCACACGGAACAGCCAAAGGCAGGGGCTAATTATAAATACAAGCTTGTGGCAGTGACAGTGAGAGAGAAATGCATAGTAAACGCTGTGGCAGTGAGTCCCACTCCCAGCCATTGTATTGTTTATGTACAAAGTTCTAAATACAGTTGTAATCAATCGGCTTACAATGATTGGTGGTATAAAATCGACGACCAACAAGTTGAATTGGTATCCTTTTTTGACATGCTGTACAGGAGCAACAGTCACGGGTATGCCAGTTACTATTGTTTGCTCATCTACGAGAAATGTTCTACTCAAACGTCATGGGCGTCTGGTTGCTTGAGTTCCCATGTAAAACTGTAATTTTATTATTTCCAGCCAGTTGAAGACTGCGCAAATAGCATGTTCTGTTAGGGAGTTGTAGTTGTGCCTAGGAAAATTGTGTGTCCTTACATCATATAAACTGTAATATTCTGATTTGTTTAGGAATGGACGGCAAGAAAGTAGCGGCTAAAAATGCATTAATATCTCTTAGAAATGATAAAATAAGTGAAGTACTGAATATGTTTGTCGATGATGATGTACCACTGTTATATTTTAATCCTGTTTCTTAAAATTGGGTAAAAATGCATTAACCATGATCAAGAAGAGTATTCGGTATTGGATGATACTGATAAATACAATTGGACAGGGAAATCGTAATAAAATTTAATTGAGACATTAATGTTTGTTAACTATCAAATATCCCGCCAATACGCATCGATGTCTGATGTGACAACTAATTAGTGAAATTAGTAATATCTATTTACTAGCAATTGTAGGTGAAGTGTATGATGGAAACGTCAAAACGGATGATGCAAAGAATTGCAAATTGAGAAAGCGAAAAGAGGGAGAAGATGAGGAGTGATTGAAAAGGGTTTTGAGGGAGGGGAATGTCAGTTTTTTCCATTATTTTGTCTATATTTGCAAAAGACAAAAGGAACAAATTACTCCACATAATAAGCTAGTGCTCTTACATATATGTTGTCCAATGCATAACCATGGCCTATAGCCAATATCTGGATCTCGATTCAAAAGCTTCAAATACTTTTAACCACAATAATACATAATTCATGGTAGAAACGTTCTACAAACCACTTATGAGACAATATTTTAAAACATGAAACAACTAATAAGTATTCAAATACACAAAATCATGCCATAAATGAAATTGTATATTGTTACATAATGTTGATATACCCAATGGATGAAGAGCATAGGCACCCTCTGTAAAAAGTACATTCTTGGTTTTACTTCCACAAAGTTTAGGAGTAAAACTTAGCAACCTACTTTACAGGCTCTAACCAAAGTTGAAAACCAGAAAAAAAAATCTTGTCATTTTTGTTAGCATATTGCACATGACTGTTGATTTCTACAGGAGTAATAGACAGTTTCTTTACTCAAATAGAAATTGATGCTAGTATTGCCACAACTTCTGCATGAGAGAAAAAAATTCAAGCTTAAAAATAAGATCTGCTAATGGTAATTAAAAAAGTAAAACATAACCATTAGAAATGAAATCAAACATGTAACAGTTTATTAGAACCAAGTATCGGTTGATTTTGAAAGGATAAAAACTCACATGGTTGTGCCATGGCCTATTTCTACTTAAAAATTATAAAATGATTACTTTTTCCAGCATTATCGCTTTTTTTATTTGAATTCGGGAGAAGAAAAAGAAAATGCAAAATTATTTTATGGGTTCTAAACTTAAATAAATTTGTCCATTCGAGAAAAAAGGAAAACTAATGAATATCAACTGTTGCTTAAATCCTTAACAAAACCAAACTTTACAGGGCCAAAAGAAATTGCCAGTATTGTAAAATGCTTCCAAGCAGCTAAAACAGATTGACATTGTTTCAAAGGATTCTCACTTTGGTTTACAACCATGTTTCAAATATATGTTATGTATACAGGCTTATTAAACCTATTAATGTTAATATTTGACTTAAAATAGGTTCTCCCAAAGAAATGGCTCCAAACGAATCATAAATACATTACAATATTAAAAATTAATTTGCGTCAACAAAAAAATAAAAATTAGAAAACAATTATTTCAAATCATTTAACTTATTAGTGAATAAAAGTTAGAATTGATTTATAAAATACACAAATGAAAATAACTTATAACCTTTTGATTGAATAAATAATTGTTAATTAATTTTTAACTTTTTATTTCTAACGTTAACAATCAAAATAATGTTGAATCTACGTATTATTGCCTTATGTATCTAACAAACCTAATAATTTTTTTTCTAAAAAATATTATTAAATTGAAATCTGAAAAGAAAATTAGCACCAAGCCAAGTCTTATCAAGTCTTTCAAATTCTAATTGCAATGAAGAAAATAAAGACTCAGACCATATTTCCACCTCCTTAATCAACCTCTGGACCACCTTAGTGGGGTTTTGAGACCTAGCGTTACTTCATTTCACTAATATGTCAAACAATATATAATCATATAATCAATATTGCATTAAAAATTACAGTTTTATGCAATTAAAAGTTTTGAGAGACTAAGACAATTCCCATAACAATATACAAAGATAAATACCAAACACAATTGTCAATAAAAACAACAAGCACTCCATACACAATCCTATTAAGAAAAGTCTTAAGAGGATTCAAATTTGTTGGCTCAATTTGTTTTGCTGCATGTGATGTCTCCGACTGAAGAATTAAATTATGGGAAAAGGAGTTCTACATTTAAAACAATTTGTAAACTAAATTAATATAGAAAACTTGAAAAAATGGCAATCCCACTCTACCTGGTGATTATAAAAATCCAGTAGTAGAAAATTTTGTTGAGATTTCTAGAAATTTAGGATACATCAGAAACTCTAAGATAGACTTATTAAGAAAGTGATGGGATGTGGGTAATTGTTGGCTAGTTGTCAGGGATCCCCATGGGATTCGTGACATGGACTAACCGCCTTCCATGTATTCATTAACTCTAGTGATTGTATCAAAGACTAACGCTCATGGGTGTTGTTCTAACAAAAATCGTGATCCCAAAAAATGGTATCAGAGTGAGGGGTCACAGGATTGAATCCCCTTGGGTAATGCTGAGGAGGTGTTCGTTGGCTAGTTTTTAGTGCTCCCCATGGGATTCATGACATGGACTAATCACCTCCCATGTATTCATTAACTCTAGTGATTGTATCAGAGACTAACACTCATGGATTTTGGTGTAACGACAATTGTTATCCCAATAGGATATGAAAAATTGTAATGAAATCTTAAAGAAACAATTTATTTGAATTTGGCGATAAAAATCCCATCTATCCTTGGTGCAAATATAGAATCGTAGGAAATTATAGGAAAAATATAATTTACCCATTAAGAAATGATACAACAACTGAGAACATAACCCATAAGCCATAGGAAATCATGTGTCAAATTACGTTGATAAAAAAAGGATTTCATACCTGGGAATTCAAGAATGTAATAGGACAATCCAACAGATTAGTAGGACTAAGACCAGGTGGAATTATCAAATAAGGAGATATAACTCCACTGGGAGATGAAAGACTAGACACAAACTTAAACTGGGTGCATTAAACCCTCCTTTGGCAGCCAATCTCTCTGACATGCCCCCTAGATGGCGGTTTGTGTGCCTATCCGAAGCTTCCCAACGCTGATCCATAATTAGTAATAGATGCACTAATAGTGGTAATAATACCACCCAAAACATTAAATGCGTCCACCTTATCAATTCTCTTGCTTCTGCAATTAAGGCTTTCAGGAAATGAGGGATTCAGTTTCTATTCCTAGACTAATGAGGAATCCATTGATAGAAATGATGTGTAACACCCACATTTTACACACACAAGTACAACTGTAAAAATAGCAGGATAACTTTTTTTTACTTACATTTCTCACTACACAACACCACAAGGGCTCCAAGTACAGAAACTCCATAATGCATTAGACACTTACAAAAGACATCAACTCACATAGACACATGACAACACCATATACATGTCGATGCCACACTTTCCACAATGAACGACTACTAACAATAACCCAACCACAAGAAAAGGGACTCAAGGATTGGAAAACCCACAACACATCATTACCATGATTACATCTTCGTTATGATGAGCATTCCAAGAACATTATTGTGCAAGGATAATTTTATCCTTTTCCCACCTACGGATTCTTAAATTCATTTCACATTCAACCAATTATGTTGGCTCTTTATCTCTTGCAACAATCTCCATAACTTAAATAATTATTTGGCATATTTCAAATTGCATACAAAGTTCTTAATTATTTTTTTCTTAAGTTTTGAGTATACTTCTCAACCGTTTATTCAAAGTTTAATTTTTACCCTTTCCACACAAGAGAATCTGACGTGATGTAAAGGGAGAAACTTAGGATTTAAAGGATATTTAGATTCAAAATATATTTTTCCATGAACAGTCTTTGATCATGGTATCCTTATTTCCCTATCCGAGTTAAAATAGTTCAATAACTTGTTGAATCCATTCCACATTTTCCACATCAAGAAATTATATTTAGGTTTATATGTATCTTTTTTTTTCTCAAATTTTGATGTCACCAAGGAAATTCATATTATTTTTAACACAAGAAAATGTCTAAGTGATTTATAAGGAATCTAAGAGTGACACTATTCCTAACTTCAAATCTCATTTTACTCTTATATGCTTTACCCTTACATTGCCCTCTGGTCTCATTATTGGCATCAATTAAGAGTTACAAAAGTACTTGCCTAACATATTGAAGAAGTATATGTTTGGAAGCATTATAAAATACACATGAACCACAAGTGACTTGTGCTCAAGGTAAGATCACATGTTTCTGCATTTTACAATTCCACATGTGAAATTTGTTTTATTCTTAATGTCATAAAAGGGCATAAAAAAGGATTACGGGACGAAGAATCCAGTTTCTTGGGTTCTCTAAAGTCAAGATATATGAAACCAATTTTGCTTGCAAGAAGTTATTTACCATTTTCTACCCACAAGATAACCTCCTATTCAACTGAGGTTTAGTTTAATTTAAATTTCCACTCAGAGCTCTACGCCCTAATATAGATCAAATTAAGGTGTGAAAACATATTTACCCTATAAACCCTCCATAAAATACCAAGGCACTAAACTATCAATATCCAAAGTAATACAATTAACTGTGAGGAAATAAAGAGATCATTAACAAGAGTTCAATTCATAGTACAACTATTTCACTAGGTCCATTTGTGTCGTCTGGGTCCCATAATGAATTCATTCGATGATGAAGAAAATTTCTAGATCTAACTTCGTAAGACTTGGTATATGACTAGGATACTAAGGAGGTGTTAGTTCTACTCACTCCAAATACAAGTTTTTTAGGTTGTTCTGAACGATCGGATTCACGATGATAATGCTAAACATACAGACCATGACAATAACACAAACTAGGGGTCTTATTTACCTAAACTAGAAGGTTCCATCGAGTAAAAAAAAATTATATTCATTTTAAAATTTCAATTTCTTTTGGGTTTAGAAATATCATGCGAGAAGGATGACATCGAGTGTATAGATTGAAGTTTATCCTAAGATCTTAGTTCTCCACACTAAGAGGATTCACGCAGGAAAGGTAGTTATACACGAGTCTTATACTAGGGTTGATTGTTTCGTTAAGATCTCTTTATTACATTTACAAGGTAAGAATACAACAGACTAATTAATTAATCATATAATGAACACTGAAAATGCACTACAATATTTTACATTCAAATTCATTTAACATACATATCCAACTTTTACAATACAAAAATTAAGGATCAATATGACACTCATGCGTGGTTAAACATCCCCTTAAACCTTGACTTTTAAAATATTACAGAACTTCCCTTATAAACCTTTTCATACTTCAAATTTTTTGGAATTTCCTCTACAGTTTCATTTCATATATATATATATATCCAACCATATTTTTCCCATATATAAATATGAATCAAAATAACAGCTTTAGTTACATGGACATTTCCCAAAGCACCCCTAAAACTAGCATCTCATTCATATTGCAAAATTTCAATAAATAACTTTACGATAACTAAACAATACATGAAAATTTCCTTCTCTTAACATACATAAATTCTAACAATATACAATGAATTGCACCCACGTTGTTTCACCATCTTACTTGCATCCTGAAAAAACATGTGAGGATGAAATCAACGATAAATCGTTGGCATGGCATACACCTAGATCTAGCATAATTGATGTTTTTAGTTTCCCATTTACATCAATTAATAATAACCATAATTTTTATTTGAAAGAAAAGGTTTCGACACATGTATTCATTTCGTTTCACTTCATTTCGTAAATAAGGAGAGAGAATAGAAAGGAAAGAGAGAGAAACATTGTTTTCCGCAAAAGCTAAATTTCACACAAAACACCAAAAGATAGAGTTCCAAACAGTTATTTACAAGTTTCAACAGGTTTCCATGGTGGTTAGGTCACCCAAAGGGGATCCTACAACTTCCTTTTTACATTTTCCTGGTGGTTGTCAAAAATGCCCATTTTAGGCTCGAAGACTAAGAAACCACTTTCAATCGTTGTCTTCTGATGAGAAAACAAACCACATTTAAGTTTCTACATGTCCTCCTATAAACCAGTAATTCATAGGAACTAATGGAATTTAGAACTAGTGAATGATCTATGATTGGCAACTAGTATTCCAAGGCCATTAGTTGTAATTGGCCTATTTGCAAATGATCAAAAGTCTGCTCAAGGGCTTAGAAAACAATGTCAAAATTGACATTCGATGGATGAAAGTGAAACAAGAAAAATCCTACAAGTTCCCCAATATATGGATAATTCACTAGAGTTAACAGGACTGGGAAATAGAAAATAGTTTTGAAATGGCGATAGGTTTTTTGTAGCCACCGGTTGTAATTGGTCCAGTTTTGCCCTAGTAAAACTGTGACTAGAGGCCTATAAATTTCCCTTGAGAAACTATCAAGAAGATTTTTTTTCCCCAAATAGAATGTTCCACACAATTTTCTAGTAAAAATACTAGAGGTTTGTGAAGATGGATATGTATTTTGATGTCCTGGATTCAAACGGCGGGCTAATACAAAACGTAACTTTTTCAAATTCAGCAACTTCCTACCACTACAAAATGGTATAATAGAGCTCCTTGAAGGGTGTGCAAATATAAAAAATGATCATTGGAGGTCGATTCAAGGATTAAACTCCTCACATGAAAAGGTACAGGTAGGAAACTTAACATCCTTTTTGGATTTACAAAGGTTACTGTGTAAGTCTTCAAAAATCATTATTTCTCTGTTTTAACAAGGGAACGGTCAAGATAGTTATAGGGTGTGGGTTCTCAATTTGATCTCACCCCGTTTGCTCTAAAAATTCTTCAATCTGCGGGTTCTGTCATATTTTCTATTTCCCTGAATGGATGCATGAAAAATTTTCTTCATTTATACGTTGTTGAAGGATCCTTCTCCATGGTCAGGGATCACATTTGGGCCTTATATCATTTATAAATTCTTTTTCCTTAAATAAATATTCATTTTTCGGTGGAAATGTTGAATTTTCCTTACATTTTACGAGTTTCATAGGTTTGTTTTTCCTCATCAATTTATATCTCAGCGCCTATGGAAACGTGGTCCTTTCTGATTGGATGTGGCTTGATGGGGAATTTTGAAACTCTAAGGCCCGCTTAAACTCAAGTATTATTCACGTGGAGAGGCCTGCGCTCATCTGAAAATATTTGGCTCTTGGTTTCATTTTTGGAATTGCGCTAGGGAGACACCTTAAGGTTTCTGCTATCCTTTCCTAGAAATTAGATATTTTTTCATGTGGCTGGGTGTAACTTTTTTGGACCATAGACACGTGGAGGACTGGTGCTCATTTTGAGAATCCGTGTCTAGGTCCTACCTTAGTAGTTCACGCCAAGGATACACGTGGTGAGCCCGCACTTGTTTGGGGTCTCTAATTTTGGGCATCATCTCAAAATTGTGCGAAGGAAGACATGTGGAGGATTTCGCTAGCTCCTCTCTATACTTAAAATTTTCAAGAAAACTTTATAAGGCCTACGACATGTGAAAGACACGTGGAGGTCCTGTGCCTGTTTGGAGACCCTACCCCTGAATTTTATTTTTGAAAGAGTTCCATGGATACGCGTGGAAGTTACAGCACAGTCTTACCTTTGTTTGAAATTTTTCAATGGACAAATGAAAACTATCTCGGAACCCTAGAAACATGGTGCCTTCCATTGGTCCTTAAAAAAATTTTACAATAACTCTATCGGACTGAGACATGTGGTGAGCTCGCGCTTGTTTGGGGGTCTCCTCTTTTGGGAACCATATCATATGTGTGCCATTGAGACACATGGATGCTTCGAGTTGGCTCCTTTTTATACTGATACTTTTCAAAGGCCAAATGGTGATTTTCTTGGGCCCGGGGCACTATGGAAGACCCGCGCTTGTTTGGTAATTTTCCTCTGTACTTACACCTTTGCAGTTGTGCTAAGGAAATGCATGTGGAAGGCTCCAATCTAAAGTTGAGAAAGGGTAGAATCAACAGTTGTTGTGCATTGCATATAATTTTACCGCCATTTTTTTCTCCAAGACTCCTGGAGATGTGAATACGCATTATTTTTCATCATTTTTTGATGAAGTTCCTTGTCATTTTTGTCTGCAAAGTGCAATTGAATGGATTTAGAGATTAATTTAGTGAGTCCAAGGATTGTAAAGGTTGATATTTTGAATTTGGAATTGCTCGGGCACTTGCAAAAATGTGAATTACCAGAGAAGTTGGATGTAGAGAAGGAGTTGCAGAGGAAAGAATGGTAAAAGGATGAAATGATGGAGGTTGCAGGTGCAAAGGATAAAAAAGGTGTTGCCTCGAGGGTGAAAAGGATTTCCTGTCATATCCAACTATACAGAGCCACTACAAAATGATTAAAACGGGGATTTCTCGCATGAAAGAATAAAAGAATGATTAGAAGGACTGTCAAAAGGTTGTGGCATAACATCCAGTCATTAGTCGAGGGTCTAAGAAATGTGATCATTTCATGATTTTTCCACCTGGCAGCTGCGGGTGTAAATTTGTTAAACGTCACTTTCTGAGACAAATTGGTAACAAGCAAAGGATTCCTAGAATATTCTTCTTTTTGGGGGGAAAATTTGGGATGAGTGAGTGAGTGAATTGTATAAATGCAATGTAGAATACTCTTGCAAAGGGTCAGGGGTTGAATTCTTAAGAGAAAATTTGAGAAATCCCATCTTCCTGAGAGACCATCTGAGAAACCTGTTAATTTCCTATGTTTTAGATTTGAATCATGTCAAGTTGGTTGTAAGTGTACATCCATTGAAAATCTCTAAGACTATTCAAAGAAACTTTCCCCTGCTGATGAATCTAATCAACTTTCGAATTAATTTATGTTAATCTTGGGCCAAAATTTGTGTTTGATTTATTTCAGAATGTCTACAAGTAGTTTTTTCTTGTTCCTATTGCAATCTTGTGTTAAAATCCCTCCGAATCACACAGGATCTTGTCCCTGTGATAGTTTAGTGGCATTTTGCAATTTCATTACGAGAAGAGCCTTCATCATGTAATGAGATAAACAATTTAAAATCACTTTACTATCATTTGTTGATAAATATTGTCTGTAATCCTTTGAGTGTATCTTAGGCATGAGGAACTAGGGGTCTTTAATGTTTAATTGAGTCTTTAGCTCAAGCATTCATGTTAAATTCTTGGATATTGTGTGAAACCATGCAAATCTTGGGCCTCCATTGATGCACACCTTCTGGTTGAAGGAATATTTTAGTTGTTCTAAAGCATTATGTCATTTAGTTTTCCAATTGTTGTGAAGTTTCTCAAAGATCTAGAAAAATCAAGTTTATCCTGCTTAATCTCCCACCAAAATTATTCAAAAAAAATGAATCCTACCTGAACTACCCCTGTTTTCCCTGTATGTCCACAAATGAATAAATTCTACTGCCAAAATATGTAGAAGCAATCAGGATTCCATAATGTCTTTAGTAACCTTAACCTTGTTTAGAAAATATCACCATTCTTTAGAAGTGACAACTCATGAGAGTTAAATTGTGGTGCATTGATCATATTTTCTTAGGGTCTCCTTTCAAATTTTTGCAAAGAAGGATATCTTCATTCTCCTTCACTGACAGAGGTTACAAAATGGGTCCTCTCACCCTGGTTGAAAGGCACGGCCTAAAGTAGTGAGGATAGATCAAATCCTTAATGAAGGTGTTATCCATTTCTCTCGATGCTCTGAGTGACAAAGAGTCAGATGAATCCCCTCCCGGCTAAAAAATGACTCATAATATGATATGTCTGTCTCTCAGTGTCTTGCTAAATCTGTGATGCTTCTCGTTTCCAAGGGAGAATCAATTTGGATACCAACAACCAGAATGACATCAATGCCGGGGATTATTTAAGCTCTGAGAGCTATTTCTGCAGCATTGGTTCTGGGGATTATTTGAGCTCTGAGCAACAACACCAGATTGGTGCCGTTGTCAGATTTATTTGTCTGAGACCGTATGCGGAAACAACACGTTTTCGGTGAGATTGGCTCTAGGACCAGTTTGTACAACAACAACACCTGAATGGTGTCATTATTCAGGGATCTGATTTACGTGTCCTGGGATTATTTGAGCTCCTGGGATCTATTTGTGTGGCAACAACACCAGATTGGCGTTGCATTACCATCGGGACATGAAGGTGTGTGCAAAGTTTTAACACCATCAACAATGCATATAGACCCTGGTAAATGCTTCTTACAAATTTTAAAGTGTAAATACATTGTTGAAACGTCATCCTGTGTCCATAATTTGTAAGAATCAAGCAAAGTTACAAGTTCTGCGTGTAATATTTCTAGTTTCTATTTGTTTTTGCACTAAGTTTACATCATCAATGTTAAATATGGGTAAAGGAAGGTCAAATCTGTGAAGCTTTGCATGAATTTAGTGTTGAAAGACATTTGACAGACCAATTTTAGTGCATTTGCACAACTAAGGTGAAAATCCTTAGTGGTGACTCCATTTTGAATTAACTTTTGATAAATGCCAGTGTCTTAACCTCTGTCAATTGAAATTTATCACTAATCTCTGCAAAGCTGGAAGGAAGAAGATCTCTCTTCATTGAAGACCCTGCTAGAAGGTTGTTTCCAGAATTGGGAAAGACAAATTCTGAAGGAAGAAGAATCTGGAAAGTTGTTGGAGATCAGAAATCAAGAAAGGAGTTATCAATTGTGGAAACTGATCAGCCTGTCATTGAAGATTGCCATACTTCCTCAAGTTCTTCTGGATCAGGTAGTATTTTTGTAGATCTGAATTCTCCATTTGGAGAGGGGCCTTCTTTTGTATTTGAAAAATTTGTGTCTCATTTTGTCCTTGTGTTCTCCAAAGCTGATAGGATCTTCCAAGAAATAGAGTTTTTAGAGAACATTCATTCTGAGAATTGCATTCCTGTGCCCCACAGACCCCTCACTCCCCATCATTTTGTTTCTCCTGTAAGATCACCTCCCCAAAACAATATGGCCCAGCCCCCACCTAGACCTCTGTTTGTTGTGAACACTTTTGGTCCTATAGATTTCAGAGGTATGGCTAGATATCCAAATGCTGTGCCCCAAGATGTTAGAAATAGATTGCCTAAATTTCAAGGAAATAATGCTATTACTGGTGATCAACACTTAAAGCTTTTTGTCAATATGATGGAAGAATTTGAGATTGAATTTGAGGATGTGTACATAAATTTGTTTATTCATACTCTAGAGGAGGATGCACGGGACTGGTATAAATCTTTTCCAGACAACTCCATTGATTCATGGACAAAAATGAAGAATGCTTTTAGATTGCAGTATGGAGATAAAACAGACCCTAGGTTTCTTTTATCATAATTTGAAAATATTAAAAAGAATCCTAATGATTCTATTCATGACTTCAATACAAGGTTCAATAAGACCCTGAATAGGCTACCTGTGATCCTGAGGCCAAGTGATGTTTCTTGTTTAATAAAATACTCTGATGCTTTTGATAAGAAGGCTGCCTATTATTTGAGGGATAAGAACCCAACAACATTGAGGCAGACCTTCACCATGGCTTTGTAGATTGAAAACAATATCAAAGCAGTTGGTAAGCCTCCTAAGAGGGAAGGTATCAAGCTGATCAATCCAGAGAAGCCTCAGTCAAGTAAGTCTGTGGATCTGGAGGAGGTTGTAAAAAATTTGGTCGGAGTTGTCAAGGAAATATCCTATAAACTAGCCAGGGTAGAGAAAGGGATTGGACAAGGTTCCCAAGGTCAGCATAAAGCACAAGGTCAAGAAATATTTGAAATCATCCTAGGGGTGATCAAGAGATCTGATGACAGAGGCAAAGGACCCGTGGGATCAGGAAATAGTCATAGCCCCAACCCAGGGAAAACAAATTGGTGCCTGATCCTTTAGCTGCCAGAGTTGCTGACTGTTGATGAAGCTCATGAAATTGAGTGGTGTGATAATTGTTTCTTGCCACATTCTCCATGTGTTGTTGAAAAGGGGAGTTGAGGAAGAAACTAATGATGATGAGACAGATGATGATGCATGCATGATGGATTCCTCTACAAGTTCACAGCAGGGAGCAACCTCAACTGAGCTGATGAGTGCCATAACTGTTAAAGATTTATGGGATTGCATTCACTGGGTATTACCTCTTCCTCCCACTCATACTTCTGAAATTGATATGGTGCAAGATTTTGAATTGCCTAATAATGATTTTGAATACTTAAGGTCATTAATGATTGAGAAGTATGATGGAGGAATCCCTTTAGAGGAGGATAGGCAGTTGTTAATGAATGCAGTAGTTGGCCATGAAAAAGAGTATAATACCAGGAGCAAAGTTGTCAAAGGGGCAGGGCCTCAGGCCAAACCAAAAATTCCAGTGCTTACCAGTATCTCCCTAAAGAAGCCCCTAATAAATATGCATCTAGCAAAGGCTTTGTCACCCCAAATAAAACTTGTGTTCCTCCCCATGCTCAGACTATGAGAAATCCTGTGCCATCAGATGAATTTGTAAACCTTCCTCCTAACACTGCATTACCCAAATATGTTCCTTGTGACATAGCCCAAATCTTGAGTCAGATCAAGATTTCTGTTCCTATTTTTGAATTGCTTAGAATCCCTGAGCATAGGAACAGAGCATTCGAATATTTGGGATTTAAAGAAGAAAAGGTCACCCAGGGTAAAAATGTAAACAATGTAGAGGTTCCTCCTACCATTGCAGAGTTGGAAAAACCCCAGGTGCTGGATGAACTAGGTGAGCCACCTGAAGTATATTTGGGAACATCCTTGGTTGAGTCTCAGCTGAAGGTGGATCCATTTTTCACTACTCTGATTATTAAGGATAAGCTGTTACACAACTGTATGTTTGATTCTGGAGCATCATGCAATGTTATGCCTCTTGAGGTCATGAATGAGTTGGATCTCAAAGTAACAACAAACTTATGGGAAGTGCACTGCCATGGATTCCAGAGAGGTGCCAGTGGTTGGATGTGTCAAGGGTTTGATAGTGCAACTTGTAGCCTACCCAGGAAAGAACTTAAAGCTAGATGTTGTTATTGTTGATTGCCCTGCCAAATGGGGAATGTTGTTATCAAGAAAATGGGCTGCTAGTGTGGGTGGAAGTGTGCAAATGGACATGTCTTATGCCACCATACCAATTGAGGGCAGCCTTGTGAAGTTACCTGGTGAAAAGAAAATGTTATATCTCATTGAGGACCCCGACAATGCTTCTTATGAAGTATTGCATGCAGATATTGATATTGATAACTCTGTGAGCTATGTTGTTTTCAAGGAGTATGAAATTGATCAATGCAGATATCCTGAGCAGATTGATTTTCCTGGGACTTTGATGTTTGATGCAGCCTTGAGAGATGTTGAAAAACTTGACACAGGCACAAAGGATAAGCCTGAAAAAATGTGGTCAGATAACAAACTTGGATGGAAAAGAGAAACAATCATATGACCAGTTGTTAAAGATGTATCAGAACTGCTTAGCATGGTCATATCCAGAATGGCAGGCACTTGAAAATTTTCCTTGATTGTTTTCTTCGAATCAAGGTGCTCACCATTGTATAGTGTATAGTCTTTTGGTTTCGTTTTGCTTTCGTGTTTTTCTATTTTGGTTCGTCCTGGCCCTTGGCGGCCATTTTTGTTGGTTTCTCAGTTTGTTCCTGGAAGCTTGTTCTTGACTCTGTTGCCCAATGGATTTTTAGCACATGGTCTACTCTATTGTTCTTGTGGCACTCGCAGGGAGTGCCCATCCCCGAGTCGGAGCCAATGTTGGTGCTCAATTTGATCTCGCCCCATTTTCTCTAAAAATTCTTCAATCTGTGGGCTCTGTCGTATTTTCTATTTCCCTCGAATGGATGCGTGAAAAGTTTTCTTCATTTGTATGTTGTTGAAAGATCCTTCTCCATGGTCGTGGATCACATTTGGGCCTTATATCATTTCCAAATTCTTTGTCCTTAAAGAAAGATTCAATTCTGGGCGCAAATGGTGATTTCCCTGCATTTTACGGTTTGACGGGTGTGTTTTCCCCATCAATTTATATCTCAACATCTTCTGGAAACATGGTCCTTTCTGATTGGATGCGGCTCAAGAGGCATTTTGAAACTCTAAGGCCCACTTCAACTCAAGTCTTGTCCATGTGGAGGGCCTGCGCTCATTTGAAAATTTGCCTCTTGGTTTGACCTTTGGAGTTGCACCAGGGAGACACGTGGAGGTTTCCACTGGCCCTGCCCAGACTTAGACATTTTTTCATGCGGCCATATGTAGCTTTGTCAAGACCATGGACACGTGGAGGGCTATTGCTCATTTGAGGATCCGCCTCTGGGTCCTACCTTAGCAGTTGCGCCAAGGAGACACGTGGTGAGCCCGTGCTTGTTTAGGGTCTCTACGCTTTTGGGCACCATCTCAAAGTTGCGCCAAGGAGACACGTGGAGGCTTTTGTCGGCTCCTCTCTATACTTAAACTTTTCAAGAAACTTTCTAAGGCCTGGGACATGTGGAGGGCCCGTGCCTATTTGGGGACCTGCCCCTGAATTTTATTTTTGAAAGAGCGCGCATGGAGACACATGGAAGTTTCCACTCACTCTGCCCTTGCTTAGACTTTTCAACGGCCGAAGAAACTTTCTTAGACCCTAGACACATGGCGCCTTCCACTGGTCCTTAAATTCTTTTCAACAACTCTACCAGACTGAGACACGTGGTGAGCCCACTTTGTTTGGGGTCTCCGCTTTTGGGCACCATATCAAAGTGTGCCAATTGAGACACGTGGAGGCTTCCACTAGCTCCTTTTATACTAAGACTTTTCAAAGGCCAAAAGGCAATTTTCTTGGGCCCAGGGCACGTGGAAGGCCCGCACTTGTTTGGAAACTTGCCTCTGTACTTCACCTTTGTAGTTGCACCAAGGAAACACATGGAAGGACTCTAATCTAAAGTTGAGAAAGGGGAGAATCAACGGTTGTTGTGCATTGCATCTGATTTTGCCACCTTTTTTCGCTCCAAGACTCCTAGAGATGCAAATACACATCATTTTTTGAAATTCCTTGTCATTTTTGTCAAAAGTGCAATTGAATGGATCAGAGCTTAATTTGTGAGTCCAAGGATTGTAAAGGTTGATATTTTGAATTGGAAATTGCATCGGGCACTTGCAAAAATGTGAATTACAGAGAAGCATACAGAGAAGAGTTGCAGAGGAAAGAATGGGAAAAGGATGAAATTGGAGGTTTCTCAAAGGATGAAAAAGGTGTTGCCTCGAGGGTGAAAAGGATTTCTTGTCAGATCCAGCTATACAGAGCCACCGGAAAATGATTAAAATAGGGGATTTCTCGCATGACAGAATAAAAGAATGATTAGAAGGACTATCAAAAAGTTGTGGCATGGCATCCCAGTCATTAGTCGAGGGTCTGAGAAACGTGATCAGTTCATGATTTTTCCACCTGGCAGCTGCGGGTGTAAATTTGTTAAACGTCACTTTCTGAGACAAATTGGTAACAAGCAAAGGATTCCTTGAATATTCTTCTTTTTTGGGGGGAAAATTTGGGATGAGTGAGTGAGTGAAATGTATAAATGTAATGAGAATACTCTTGCAAAGGGTCGGGGGTTGAATTTTTAAGAGAAAATTTGAGAAAGCCCATCTTCCTGAGAGACCATCTGAGAAACCTGTTAATTTCTTATGTTTTAGATTTGATCATGTCAAGTTGGTTGTAAGTGTACAGCCATTGACAAGCTCTGAGACTGTTCAAAGAAACTTTCCCCTGCTGATGAATCTAATCAACTTCGAATTAATCTGTGTCAATCTTGGGCAAATTTGTGTCTGCTTTATTTCAGAATGTCTGCAAGTAGTTTTTCTTGTTCCTATTGCAATCTTGTGTTAAAGTCCCTCTGAATCACACAGGATCTCATCCCTTTGATAGTTTAGTGGCATTTGCAATTTCATTACAAGAAGAGCCTTCATCCTGTAATGAGATAAACAATTTAAAATCACTTTACTGTCATTTTGTTGATAAAGATTGTCTGTAAGCCTTTGAGTGTATCTTAGGTGTGAGGAACCAGGGGTCTTTTAATGTTTAATTGAGTCTTTAGCTCGAGCCTTCATGTTAAATTCTTGGAGATTGTGTGAAACTGTGCAAATCTGGGCCTCCATTGATGCACACCTTCTGGTTGAAGGAATATTTTAGCTGTTCTGAAGCATTCTGTCATTTAGTTTTCCAATTGTTGTGAAGTTTCTCAAAGATCTGGAAAAATCAAGTTTATCCTGCTTAATCTCCCACAAAAATTATTCAAAAACAATGAATCCTACCTGAACTACCCCTGTTTTGCCCTGTATGTCCACAAATGAATAAATTCTACTGCCAAAATATGCAGAAGCAATCAGGATTCCATAATGTCTTTAGTAACCTTAACCCTGTTTAGAAAATATCACCATTCTTTAGAAGTGACAACTCGTGAGAGTTAAATTGTGGTGCATTGATCATATTTTCTCAGGGTTTCCTTTCAAATTTGTGCAAAGAAGGATATCTTCATTCTCCTTCACCAACAGAGGTTACAAAATGGGTCCTCTCACCCTGGTCAGAAGGCACAGCCTAAAGTAGTGAGGATAGATCAAATCCTTAATGAAGGTGTTATCCATTTCTCCGATGCCCGAGTGACAAAGAGTCAAATGAATCCCCTCCCTGGCTACAAAATGACTCATAATATGATCTATTTGTCTCTCAGTGTCTTGCTAAATCTGTGATGTTGCTCGGTTTCCAAGGGAGAATCAATTTGGATACCAAAACAGGGGCTCAACTTCAAATTATCAATAAAAATAGGTACTAAATTAATCTATTTTTGTTGGGAAATTTTCTAGATCATCACGAAGTGAGGGTTTAAGGCCATTATTTACCAAGGAATATTAGATCCTATAAGTTACATTATAACGTCTTATCATTTTGAAAACACAATTATTTAAACAATCATATCTATGATAATTCCTATGGTTTAAATTTTAATATTATTAAAAATGAAAAACTAGATGACAATAATTATAAATATAAGGAGAAAATAACCATTCCTATAGGAACGAAGCTGGTCAAAGTTGCAGGATTTGGTTTAGCATCTCACTGAGGCATTTTGTCAAATAGTTAGTTGCCATGACCAAAAATCCATTTTTATAAAAGGGTGTCATTAGAGGAGAAAAAAACAATGTTCATTATCCTTAGATGGATTTCCATACTACAACAAAGATCCGATCATACACATACCTAGAAGATACCAACAAAAGTTGTGGGCTATGCATCATCCCCACCCTAAACTCTCGTTTTATAGAGACTAAGGCATGTAGATTTGCAACATAAGGTAAGGGCCTCTATAAAACCATCACAAGTAAAAAATATTTTATTTGAAGGTGTAGTTTATAGTTTTCCCCAAAATGGTTGGGTGTCCAACAACAAATTAGACCCCAAAGATCATTACAAATCCATATTTTTTCATTTATTTTTCCCTTGCTACACAAAAGGTTTCCCACATCCTCTTTCTAAGACAAAAATAATGATAATAAACTAGAAATGAAAAATTATATGGATACATCCCCTGAAATCTCCTCTCCTTAAGGAATTTTTGCAAAACAAAACAATAACGTACACCTGGTTCCTAGCAAGTATTTTAGGAGGTATGTGGATGAATATGCAGATGGTATGCACAAAGATGCTACAGAGAGCACAAGCAACACTTCTAATCAACATTTGCTTATAACATTTTAAGACTTTTTAACAGACCCATTTCGTGCATATCCTGTAGTTCATGCTATCCACACAACCACATTTGTATTTCTAAGACATTTTGTCAAATATATCACCTGCTATGTGAATGCTCCCAAATATGCATACATGGCTACAGAGAATTTTTAACTACAACATCTGAAAAAATCTTGTCCCTCCCTCATTATGTTATGATGATGTCCATTCCCTGTTATAAATCCCCCATTTTGGCACAGGGTGGAGGGTGCTGGCAAAGGCTATGAATCCTAGTTTTGCATTGTTTGAAAATTTCCACAGCATTTTTAACAAACCCATTTTGTACATATTTTGCCATCATTACAGTCCTTGAGGCCACTTTTCAGGCATTACGTTGAATAGTTCACCTACCCTGAAAAGTTCCACATTCATCATACATGTCTACCTGAGCATGAGCAACTACAACATCTCACAAAAATCCTTTATCTTTTATGTTTTGATAGACATCCAAACCATGTCCTAGAGCTCATGTTTTCACACAAGAAGGGAGTACATGGCATATGTAAACTGATCATGTTTGAGACTGGTTTGTTTCATAAGATAAGTATGTGGTTGTCTCGAGAGGAACCCGATGTCTTTTTTACACTTCCATAAAAGCATTTCAAGAGAAGTTGCCTTGTTCTTTCATTTGGTTAAACACTACAACTGTTCAAAACTGCTAAATTTGCATCCTTAACTTGGTTTCCCTGTGGTTAGCACATCTGAAATTATAAACCAATTTTCTATATTATCATGTAAGGTACATGATAGGTCTTAAAGCGTGTGAGGGTTCCCATTTGATTTCCAAAAAGGCCCACACCTCCATACTCCTGCCACACTCCACCCCCATGTCTCTATCCAATAAACCACTTGTCATTTCACTAACCTAATGATCCAACTTTAATTTATTGTTATCATCCTTTGTTTTTATAAATTATTGCAGGCACTATATGATGAAAATGGGTGAGAATTAGATTCCTCGGCCATCAGAGCTGAAAATAGCATTGTGGGGTTGTGAATAGGCCCCCAATAAAAAACCCCATCCTTTTATTATCGTCACTACCTATCATTTCCCTACAATTTCATCCCTTCACATAATAATAAAAAATTAGTAACAAAATTGGTTCGCAAATGTTGTCAAATGGGTGGTAATGGGTCTCAAATGGGTGTAAATAGGTTTTCTTGAATTCAATTCGTATGTGATTTCATAGTCACGAGCTGCATAAATACATGATTTTTAATGTGTATGTGCAACGACGGATGTTCATAACCCCATATAAATTCGAAATGGGTTCCTAGGAATCTGAAATGGATGGTTTGAAAACACAAATGTGAAGCCTCCAAACGTGTCTAAACGAGGATTAGCGCTCAGAATGCATGTGGTATCGTCCTCGCATGATGTTGGGTGGGCGCAATGATGTATATACCATGCATATCCCTCCCTCCATGTTTTTTAGGGGTGGGATTACAAATATGGATAAAGGGTGACCAGATATTGAAGTAGATGCGTTGTTAATTCAATATAAAAATCAATGTGACTTATCTGAATCACTACCAAGTAAAAAAAAGAAATCGTCCCACATGGATATCGACGTCAAATGACGAGATTTCCGGTGGCACGTTACGATCTACGCAAAATAGGTGAAGAATAAAAAAAATAATCGGCCTTCTTGCAGGAATTATTGTGCATGAGTTGTGGGTGCATGAAGCAGTTATCAGATTGAATCCCGAGAGGCGCGGCCGGCCTTGGAATCACCTGCTTGTGGAAGCAGAATTTCATCGATTGTGAACACATACACAAGGTTCTATCCATCCGAAAAAAAACAAAATCAAACCCTAGCTGGTTCACACATTTTCCAAGTGCACTATAACCTTAAAAAATCTGAATATTGCACCACATATCTGCCCTTCACTATCCAGTTTTGCAACCACCTGCATCTTGTATAGTGTATTCTCAAATCTTTGTATCCCACCTGATCTGTTCCAGAATGTGTAATCTAGTAGGTAACAAATTCAATCATAAACAAATAATTCTTCCACTCAAAACATTTATATCCAAATACCAATTTTCTAAGTATGAAACTGATAAAACAAAGTTTTTAACTAGGAGGAAAGGGTGTAAAGTGTAACGTCCACATTTTACAGACACGAATACAACACTATGAATAGTAGAACAAATTTTTTTTTAATTACATTGATATTTACACGACACCACATGACAACACAAGGGATTTTTTAGGAGAGCAATGCATAACATATGATACGCTTGCACAAACATTATCCCACATAGATGACATGAAAAGTACATGTTACACATCAATGACCACCTTTTCCCAAATGACAAGGTACAAAACAAAATAACTCGAACTACAATTATGACACTCGTATGGGCAGCATCCAAGATACAAAACTTTCCTGGTTTACATATTTTATTACCTTTTTCTTTTGTTATTTACCTTCATTTGCTTGTAGAATCACTTATCATGCAGTCCTTCATCTTTCTTAAAACTATACTGCATGTTATCCTTAACTTTATCTAACATTTCACTTGTAGTTACTCCACTTTAATTTTTCTTGTTTCCCTTATCACGCAATAATGAAATATCATGGTTCTGATTGTATGATAGGATACTGTACACTCCCACCTGAGCCACTTTAGTGTTTGTTATAAGGATTCATCTTCTAAAGTTATATGTTTCGTTTAGATTTTCAATTTATACTGAATTTCGACAATGGAGGTTCACATGAAGCAAAGTGATGTTTATTGAGCTCAAGAGTAATATAAAATGCACGTGTCTATTTTCATATGAGCATTTAAGTTACAAAGGTTGACCCGATTTTGCTTTAAGTAAATAACAACTAACCATGTATATACTATCTACTTCATTTAAATTCTTAGTCATCAAGGTCCTAAGGAGTATGATTTCACAGTCAACCAAGTTTGGACTCTTAGTGACAATTAAGTATTAGATCCCTGTTTTACTGAGGAGACATTCGAATTATAAATTTTACACACCTTTCTAAGGTCACAACTAGAGTGATTGCACACCCTTATCTCCATACAATAATCTTGTTACTCTAGGTACATTCAATACTTCTAGTCAAGTTGGACACTCTTGTTTGAGAGGGGTTAAAGTGTTATTCACCCTCGATTATTGTCATGTGTAGGTAAGTAAAACAATAAGATCCTACTCGAATCATTTACATTCATCTTAAAATTATTTCACTTCAATTTGATTTAAATGGCATTTTGAAAACAAATTGTTGAGTAACCCATTTGTTAATAGAGGACATTTGCATGCTCATGAGACTACTAGCTCTCATTTCCTAGGGGCTTTGCCTCAAGAACATCATTACCTGGTTTCACAACGATACATTCACTACGCAAATAGGAAAAGTGCAGAACAAGAAGATGGAATACACCTTCATTTAAAAGGATTACGGTTCACATTAAGGATTACACGATCATGGATTTAGTTCTTCACCATAAGATGGTTTATACGTATTATATGAACAATCTAAAATTCACCTTTCTCCTAGTGCACCATAATATGGTTACATGTCCCATAAACTAATCATAAATTACAATGTTGTTAAGTCTCACAATTAACTTTTGGTATTGTATCTATAGAACCCAAAACGATAATTGAGGTTAGGTATCGGGTTCATTTATGATCCCAACTCCTAAATGTGACTTTGAAGTTTTGTTAATGATCTTCTCCACCTACACTCTTCACTTTACGTGTGTTCCCGCCCAAGAGGGTTTTATACTATGTTGGGGTTTGGTTACCCATACAATAATAACTTAAGAAAATCATATTCTCCTTACTACACACATGATTTACCAATCCTAGGAGGGGAACTACATACTGTAGATAACATTTTGACCATGTCGTTCCTCAACCATCAGGCTCACAACAACAACGCTAAGAATATCATGTCAGTGATGATAAACTCAAAACTTTTTATCTTATTTAATTAAGATAGAAGTTGTTATCAAGTATAAGGATTTAAGTTCATCCTAAGGTTTTATTTTTCTATGCTATAAAGAATCACACATGAAGGGTAGTTATACACAAAGTTTATACTAGGGTGGACTGTTGCGTTTAGATCTCTTTATTACATTTTCAAGGTAAGTAACACAACACACCAAATTATTTAATCAACAATTTCACATTGGAATTGCACTATAAGCTATTAAATTCAATTTTATTTAACACATATATCCAACATTTTACAATACAAAACTTGGCATCAAAATAACACCTATGTTTAAATGAACATTTCCCCTAAACACTAGCATATTAAAAAATGATACAAAAATTCACTAATACATCCTTTCAATACTTCGCAAAATGTTAAACTATCCTCTACAATATCACTTAACACATATATCTAACCCCCTTTTTACCATATGTAAATCTGAATCAAAACTAGCACATATAGTTAAATGCACAGTTTCCCAAAGCACCCCTAAATCTAACATCTCATTCATATTACCAAATTTCAATAAATAAGTTTGTATTGTAACATAGCAAATACATAATAAATTTCATTTCCATTATCATACATAAACTCTTACAATATACATAAACATACATACATAAACTCTAATAATATACAATAAAAACATACATAAACTCTAACAATATACAATGAATCACACCCATGTCAATTGTCTGCCATGTTACTTGCATCCCTGCAAAACTATGTGACCATGAAATCAACGATAAATTGCTAACATGACATCCACCTAGATCTAACATAATTAACGTTTTTTTGTTTTCCATTTACATAATAATAATAGTTTGCACTCAAAGAGAAAGGGTTAGCGACATATATATATTCATTTCACTTCATTTCACTTCATTTCTTAACTAAGGAGAGAGAAAGAGATAGGGAAGAGAGAGAAACACTATTTTTCCAAAAGTTTACATTTCACACAATAAAGGCACATGGATATAGTTTCCTACAATTAGCTTATACATTGTCAATAAGTTTTCATGGCGGTTTGGTTGTCCCGATGCTAGGGTCCTACAATGTGACCTTAATTTACGTTTCCCTACTAGTTGCAAAAATGACTCATTTTAGGCTCAGATGGCTAAGAAACCACGTTACAAATAATTATTTTTTGATGAGTAAATAACATATCACGGGTGAAGCTTCTATCGTGTCCTCCTATATACCAAGAATTTACAGGAACTGACATGGAATTCAGAACTGGCGATCTATTTATGATTCGTTGTTAGTTTTTTGGGGCCACAGGTCGTAACTAGGCCTAGTTGCAAATAGCAACCAATTTTAGTCTCGAGGGCTCACAGAAACCTCATCCGTTTAAAAATAGTCTTTTGATGGTTGGAACGTCCAACGGGAAATATTCCTACAAGTTCCCTCCTATATATGGAGAATACGTATGGAGTTGACGAAATTGAGGAAATGGAAAACTGGGTTACAAACGGCGATGGGTTTTCCGGAGCCACTAGTCGTAATTGGTCCAGTTTAACCTAGTCAAACTACAATCGGATGCCTAAAAAACCCCATTTCCAAACTATCTAGAAATAGAGTGTGTTTCCCCAAACTGAATGTTGTACAAGCAATTATATAGTATTAATTACTAGAGATTTGTGATGGCAGAAAGGCTATTTCATTCGCTTCAGGGTCCAAATGGTGGGTCAAAACGAAAGTCATACTTTTTCAGTTTTTAAAACTTACTAAAAGTGCAAAATGAGAGTAATAGGGATCCTCGAGGACTCGGTGAAGAGAGTATAAATGGCCGATTGGGGTCAATCTAAAGCTTGATACGAACTCTCCTACATAAAAAGGGACACATACCACATGACCTTACATCCCTTTTAGGAGGTTTCAAAAGTTTTGTTTTGAAAATCCTCTGGAATATTGAGATTTTTCTAGATTTTAGCAAGCTGGACACAGTTGAATGGGTTTATTTAGGGAACAACTCATCTGAGCTTTTCAATAAACCAATGGTGTCACAACTGACTAATATGGTTATGAAGTTAATACCAAATCATGTCTAACAGGACGGTTTAAGTTTATGCTATGACTACCAGATGTCGGTTAAATTACGGGTTACGGTAATGTGTATTCTAGAAAGATAGTTTTACTATGTTTACCAGAAAGTAGCATGCTATATATAATAGTTAAATTATATGATAATCCAATTATGTAAGCATAGGTTTAATACACTACTAACAAGGAAGTAACCAAATTATATGAATAATCGTACCTAAAATCCTTCGCGTTCCGTAGACCAAACCTCAGAATGGGCTAGGAAACTTGGATTGAGCCCTGATTTTGTGATATCCCTAGGTTGTTTCATCATTCAAGACGGAGCAAGATCTTCCTGCAACAACGATCCTCTTAGCCTTTTGCATCATAGATCGGGAAAAAGGATCTATGAAGCTATTTATTCGCATAATAGGACGAGGCAAATTTAGGATGTTTTCTTTGCTACAAAGGATGCAAGAACTGTAGATATGCTCATGTAAGCTTATTCTAATGTGTCAAAGCCCTTAGAGGGGAGGGGAAATAAGGTCTGTCAAATTTATAGGACTGAGGGAGTGATTAGCTTAGATTAATTTAAGTAATCATGGTTTGACAACCATGTGGGCAAAAATAACAGGAATTAAAGTGGGTGGACTTGAACTATGTTCAAGCAAGAATTTAAAGTGACACTGGTTCTGAAAATGTGGGCTCAAGATTAGGTGAGTGGGGACCACGTAACTACACCTGGGTCCCCTGATTTGAATTATTTTTTGAATTCATAAGTCTCGAGTAGGTCATGCATTCAGGTGAGTGGGGACCTTTACGAATAGTGGGTGAGGACTTTAGGCAAGGATGAATTTTTTAATTCAACGAACCCCACAAACATGGATTTCGAATCAAGATCGATTCATGTATCAAAAGAAATAGATGGATTCCTACTTAGATTGGGTTGGGCCAATGGATAATTAATCAAATTATAAATTGACATAATCTTCGAAGTGTATTTTAAGTGGGAAGTGAGGAAGGGGAATTAATTGAATTTAGGATAGATGTGAAACCTATGGGGTGTCTACATTTGCCCTGAAAATCTTCATGGATATTAGTTTGTACTATTTGAACAGACCTAGTGTCATCTATTTCCAAAGAAAGTAGACGTGTATGGGGGAAGAATTCAATCTACTTTTATAAAAGGTAGAGCGAATGTTTGTTGGGGAGACCTGGAAAGTGACTGACATGACCATATGTTATAGTATCCTCCAACAGGTGAACATAGGGTATAATGTCATGAGAAGATGTGATTACTGGATAGATGTGGTGATGCCCCCTAACGAGAGGACTGACGTAAGCAATGAAAATAATACGACATAACTCTCGAAAAGTTGTGGAAATGGATTCGGCTTCAGAAGAGGATGATAATGGAGTGGAAGAGACTAGGAATGACCGCACGACGCAAATGGAAAAAGGATTTGAATCGACCTTGAATGCTAGGTCAATCGAGGGTTGTGGGAAAGAGAAAAGGATGAATGAGATATTAGTATTGGGGGTTGATCTCCGTGAGCAAGACTAAGGTTTAGACCTAGGGGAGGGGAAAAATTTTTGAATACTATGAGGTGAGAAATAAGTTTAGAGGGACAACCCCCTCAGGGGAAGAAGGGAACTGATGAAGGATCTAAACAAGGCAAAATTTTCATCTTCAATTTGGGTTTCAAAGTAGAGGGTGACATCTTTGGATCTCAAATAGATTTAGATGTGCAAAATGCAAAGGAAGCAACAGAAATAGGTAAAGAGAGCCATTATGCTGCCCACGTGAAATAATATGAGAGAGCGAAGAAAAGCGGGAAATGGGAAAGGATAATCCATAAGAAGGAGAAAACGACGCATGGGAGTTAGGGGGTGAAATAGTGGGAAATGGATATAGAGGACAAAAGAAGAAGTAGAACGAAGAAAAAATATAGATATACTATGAGGGGCGAGGATAAGTTGTGAAAAAGATTTATTTTTGTCTTAGGATTGAGAAACTAGATTTCAGAATGAACGAATAAGAGTATCCTCCTGGTATGAGACACAAGGACCAAGTGGTCAGAAGAAACGTGAAAATTAGGGGAGAGGAAGACAATAATGACACATGTCTCTTAACAAAACATATGATCAGTACAACACGACCACAAGGAAGAGACTAAGTTTTGTAATATCTTTACTTTTAATGTTTTAAGAAGATTGTTAGTTCTATTTTACCTTATTACATAGTTAATATTTTCCTTTACAGTACTTCTTAATCTCAATCTCATAATGTTTCATTGTTTTAAGGTTTTAGTTTATTTATTTTTGTGGGTTCCCAAGAGAAACTGAGATCACAATACGACAGCATGCCCGAACACAACACCAATAGTCCACAAGACATCATGGTATGTACTTTCACGACTATATCCCATCACAAGAACTCAACCAAACCATTAAAAGCAACATACACCGTCCACATAACATAGTAGATGTCAAACACAAAGGTATGAAACAATAGTACTCATATCATAAATATACTATAATAATATGGAATTCCCAACATCTACACATGCAAGGGTTTCACGCAACTCAAAACCATAACTGTATCTATAAATGGTCAATATGGAAACAACATCATACCAACAATGAGGAGCATCAATCCTCAACATCAAAAAAGTACATCCGGACTCACAAGAATACACATAAATCATAACACCAACACCATACACCTCCCAACACATCACAAAATAACTCCATATACCTCCCAAAGCATCACCAACAACTACATATGCCTCCCAAAGCACCACAAACATAAGAATAAAATTCCAAGTGCACTAATCACACACACACACACACACAAGTCTCTTATACCTCCCTTAAGTCTCTTTTTCCTCCCTCAAGTCTCTTATACCTCCCTTAAGTCACTTATGTCTCCAAGAAGTCTCTTATGCCTCCCTCAATTCTCTTATGTCTCCCTCAAAGAGGTCAGTCACCCTATGGCCCTAGGCACATAGAGTCTAGACACCCATAACCCAAATGACATAATAACTCGTTTTTCAACAACTCACTAGTTATTTGTAACTCCTTGGGGCATACCACCATACAATGAAGCAATTGCATAGGTTCAACCACTCCATGGTGCATCCCATGACCCTATTCCACACCTCACGACATTAGAACCAACATAGAAATCTGTTTTTAAATGACAAGTGTCAAAATCTCGAGCCTTGGGCTAGGCTATATATAAAAAAATTAAACTTGAAATGCAAATTTAAAACTAAGAAAAACAAATGGCTAAATAGCCATAGTTAGTGCATAAATCCACATGTTATTACAACAACCAAATAAAATTCCCAAAATTCAAGAACACATCAATAAAAAAACTACCGATTCTAATAAGAATAGAGATAATGATAAATTTACAAATGAAACACATATAGATAAATTAACACATTGCAATCACTATGTAGCCTCATACGGGCCACCAAAGGGGTAATCATCGAGTTTTTGACACTCAGAAATTGAGCCTCGGCTCATAAAATAACTTATCAAATAACACAACTGTCATAATCTCTACCTGAATCATCACTTCATACTCCCACAAGGCTTAACATTGTCAAAATCACATAGGATTGCTCAATGGACAACCAAATAAGAGAGATTAGGGGAAACTAGTTTACATAAGTTGAGCCTAAGGTGGTGCACATCTATAATATACTAAGCAATATAAAAGTATACTAAATTGATATAAGTGGGTATTTTTTCTATATAAGACTCCACTTCCTCACTCGTACTCGACTCAAGATTATGAAAACTTGGTCCATGCCTCCTCTCTCCACACATACACTCTTAAAAATTCCCCTCCTTAAGGTCATCCAATGTAAGGTTCACATCATAACACATAACTACATCACTCACACAATGGTAATTTATGCACATTAACCATAGCATCTTACGCATGGTATATATATACAAGGTACAACACAATCATTACTTTTACAAGCTACGATACATAATGTTTCCACATAATGCACCCAAGATACAAGTACTACAGAATAGGGGTCATACAATGTAGTTCCCACTTCCCTTCGACACTTTTTTGTTATTGATTATGATATTGTTGACTATCCTTATGGATATTATTGTAGCTTTTTATTTGGCATGATGTTAGATGTTAGAGATCATGGACTGTTGTTGATTTTGATTCATATATGATGCATGTGGATTATTAAAGACATTTTATATTGATGTTGATATGTTGTTGACATGGTTATATATATACACACGGACATGCGATATTTCGTCATATTGAGTAGAGGCTTTGACAATTGAACTAATGTTATGATCATATGGTTATTTGATGAAATTGTAAATAGATATCATTACTTTCTGCTAGATGATGTTTTGATTCACATATAGATGACTTTGGATTTATATTGTATATTTATTTTGGATGTTTTGATGCGGCCCCAAGGCAGAAGGAGGTGTTATGTGTTTTGCAAGTAAACATGTCACAACAAACATCAGGGGGATTGGAGACCAACCACATTGGAATTCTAGATGAATTCAACAAGGGTCACCATGGCAACATGTGTTTTTGTGTGTGCATGTTTGAATTATTATTAGGGGGAATATGTGACCAAGGGGTTATGTATTGTATTTTGTTTAGTTTCCTTTACTTAATGTAGTATGTGATTTTTAGTGATGTAATTTCCTTATTTTAATTATTTAGTAAATGATGTATTCTTCCCCTTTATCTTAAAGGGTTTTAGTGTCCTATTCAAGTTAATTAATCTTGTTATTAACTAATTGTGGATGTGACCAAAAATTTTCATTTATTAGACTAGATGGCTCTTGGGTTATGTATTGTAAGATTGAGTTCTTGAGATATCAAGTATTGTACACTCTACCCCCCTCATGAAATTCGAATTTGGCCTTAGGGGCCAATTTTGGAGGCTTGTGGGACAAGTTAAACGTGTCCCACACCTCTTAAATTGCTATGCCAACCCTACCTATGGGTTGGGGGGTAAAATTAGACCCATTATTGTGTTTTGGGAAGACAAATTGTAAGTCTTTATTGCACTTCTTACATGTAATTATTTTAGTCCTTAAGGGGTGTGGGCTTGGATTGTGTGTGTAAATAAAATGTCATTTCTTCACCCACTTATTAATTGTGCTTTGGAGTTTGAAGTTTTTCTAGGGTGAGGTGGAGTTCAGGATGAGTGATGTGGCATCCTACATGGAGCCACCTCACCCTCCTCTCTTTCTCTTTTCTATTTATTCAAGTTCCTTTTCTTGTTTGGGGGTTACTTTATTTCTTTGTGCTCTTGTAATTTTTGGAGAGTTAGAGGATTTTGGAATGCTTGTGGATTTGTTGGAGCTTTTGGTGATTGTTTGGACTTGAAGAATCTTGTTGTGGAACTCTTGGATCAAGCTCTACCATGGAAAGGTAGGAGCTATACTCTTGTAT
The DNA here is from genome assembly GCA_019776745.2 of Taxus chinensis. Classification (NCBI taxonomy): domain Eukaryota; kingdom Viridiplantae; phylum Streptophyta; class Pinopsida; order Cupressales; family Taxaceae; genus Taxus; species Taxus chinensis. The sequence goes on along the minus strand of CM034147.1, from coordinate 782,613,254 downwards.
AATGTTTTCCATTTTTATATTGTGTATATGTGCATGTTTTTGAGTGTTTTGGTATGTTTTTTGGTTGGTTGGGTAGATTGCTTAAGTGTGGTGTAGGAGGAGACTATGGGGATATTTCATGTAGGGAGACATAAGAGTTATTTCCATGTTTTGGAGGGAGTTGGGATGGGTATCCCACCTTGGAAAAGAAATTGCTTGCGTTTCTTACTTGGTCTATTTTATGAGGGAGCCATAAGAGATTTGTAGGGAGGTATAAGAGAATGTGTGAGGTATAAGAGGTAATTTAGGGAGGCATAAGAGTGTGTAGGGATTTTGAGATGTTTTATTGGAGGTTTTTAGGTGGGCACCCATTTCCCATTGGGAGGTATAAGTGGCTTCCCCATAGATCTTAACTCCTTTGGCTTTTGCATGTTGAAGCCTTGTGTATTTTGTTGTTTTCCTTCTATGTCATTGTAGTTGTATTGGTTGGATTTTGTGTATGGTTGTTGAATCTTGTATTGTGATGTGGAAGCTTGTTTTTTTTCCATGAGTTGAATTCATTTTCTCATTGCAATGTGGTTGGGAATCGGGGGAAAATGAGGAGGATGGCTTCTCCTCCTCATTGGAATTCTTGGTTGGGTGGAGAGTGTTTCCTCTCCCCCTATTTTTGTTGTGATTAAATGAAGCATGGTGGAACTCTCTTGTTGTGGATCTTGGAGCTATGTATGAAGACAACAATTTTTAAGTTCACTTTAGTTTTTTTCCTTATTGTAAAATTTCCCACTTTAAGTGGATGACATTGTATTAGTATTTGTGGTGAAAAGTTGTTTTGATTTTGGACATGAAAGTTATATTTGAATGTAAATTTAAAAGGGAGATAAAGGTCTATTTTGTAAGTTTCTTTTGGTGAACTTAAATGGGAGTTATAAGAGGAATCATTCTATTTTCTATTGTAGTTGATTATTCCCCACAAAGGGTGTTGTTCTTGTTTTAAAACATCTTATTGGAAATATTATTACAAACTCTCTTTTGGAAAGTTGGAAAGTGTATTAGGAAATGTTGCATTTCTTGTGTCATTTGAAAGGCATGCATTGAAAAGTAGACTATATTCTTGCATTTTTCTTGTGTTGTTGTACGAAAGTTAAACTCATTAAAGTTGGATGGAAACTACTTAAGCTTTTAATTGTTATTGTTTTAAATATTAAACTGAAGTAAATTCTAATAATTACTCTAGTATGTAATGCTCATTTGAAATAATTGCATACCTACTACTAATCACTAATGGGAAACAATAAAAGGGAATTATCCCTCACCTTCTAATATTATAGTTATCTATTGTTACAACAACAAAAGGATAGTGCAAATAATCAACTCACTAATGCTATTACATATTACCTTAAATCTTACTTAATTAATATTATTAATACACTCCTAGATTATTAATAATAAAATATTTTATTATTGAAAGGGAAATTAACTACATGATAACATATTAGTTGTTGATATGTTATTAATGTTAATATACTTAATATATGTCCTTAGGAATATAATATATATATAAGAAAGTACGTATATAAATAAAAGATAATTTATTAAATTTTAAAACCTAAATAACAAATGCGTTGGATTTTAGTTGACTACAATGTTTATTATTTTTTTAAAAATAAAGTGGGCATAGGAATAATGTGCGGCCTGCACTTTAGGGAGATCCTATACTGCCACCCCACTTATTTTAAGTGGGGTGGGGGTTGGGGTCAACGACCCCATACCCCTCCCCACCCCCCAAAAATTTAAATATCTCAAATAAAACAATACAAACCTGAGGATATATAATCTTTGCAAATTTCCTTCTTATGGCACTTTATACTTTGTGGCAGTGGCTTGATTGTACCGTAACACACACATATATACATATTTTGTATACATTTTGAATTCGGGTTTTCTACCAATTATCATTATATATATATATGATTACAAAAAAACGATAAATAAATATATACACAAGTATATATAACGTATACATGCACATATATGTGTATATACTTCCTCAAAATGAAAATGCATACTAAATATAGATTTACAAAGAAAATGGGGAAAAAACCCACAACCCTATTTGGGAAAATCAAGGAAAACTATGATAAATAAAATATATAAATGCATTTAGAAACCCTAATGAGTGGTATAAAACGAAAATAAAATAAAAAATATTGGTGCTTGCAATGTCTCCCCAAAAGATTGGGATGGCCTCCAATGGATTCCCTTCCTCCTCCATTCAACCTGCAAAACCAAAGAAAGAAAATGAACAAAATGAAATGAGAAAGAAGTTTTCATTAGGATGTTTTAGGCTTAGTTGCCCTTTTTCCACATTAAGGGCCCTAATTGAATCCATCCAAGGGATGAGATTCATCCCTACAAAAAGTAGGTGGAGAGTGGGTGAGTGGAAATTATTTTTTTAAATTTAAATATTTTAATCTGAAAAAACATGAGTTGACCTTTTTAAGGGGTCACTTTATGGGTAGGGGTATGTTTATGAATTCTAACCCCGTGTAAAATGGGGACCTTGTTATTTGTTTGAACCTTCTGGAATTGAATACCTTGGATATTTAATTACTTTGGCCACTTTTACCCTCTTACATCCCATGGGGAATATTTAACAATAGTAGGAATTTAATTTTTTATTAAATTAATACTTAGAGAGAATTTAACTATGCTTGGACTAATTATCCTCAATATTTTCAATGCGGGTTTAATATTTATTATAACGGGAATATTTTGTCTATTAAATATAATTGCCTAGAAACATCCAGCAAAACAATCGTGGTTTTCGAAACCTTGGGTGGTCATGATTTTTTCAAAAAAAATCATTCCATAATTTTTTCTAACTAAAACTATGTTGTTCTTAGGTCTCATGATGGAATTTTTAGCGGGCATTACACTTGGTATCAGAGCTGTGGGTTCAAATCTTGGACCCTTGGACACACTAGGGATACATGAGACATGAACATTAAACCTAGTGCAATATTAAACCTAGCACAATACTAAATCAAGAAAACAACTTGTTTGAAAATTGCATATTTTAGTAAACATGGAAAAATTGAATAAAACATAGAATAATGAACTAACTCTCACCTTGGTCTATGCAGGAGGTGTGGACCAGACGAGGGGTCCTTTCACATAGAACTAGATATATGACCTCCATACCATGCCGTAGTGGCCATTCTACCCAAGATTTTACAGACGCTTCAGGATGTCAATCGCGCTGTACGCGGAGGGTCCTTAGGAGGATGATCAACTAGACATGATAGGGAGCCATCCGTTGAGGCTCGTGCATCTCCTCGACACAGTGAGGAGCATAGGGTAGAGAACTCCCGCGTGGAGTCATCTAGAGAAAAGTCACCGTGAGGGGACATGGAGACAATATTTCAGGAGATACGAATAGGTCTCGGAGCCTAGACCAAGAGATGAGCATGCAGAGAGGCCTAGGGGTCACCAGTCGATAGTTGTAGACCATATCAAGGAGATCCTGAAGCTATGACCATCTAACTATTCTGGAGATATAGGTGGATTTCAGGAAGAGGCCTGGTTGGTGAGCTTGAGTGGGTGCTTCAAGCTTCCCTTGTACTAGCAACACAGAAAGCTCGTGTTGCGATCCATCTTCTGAGGGATGGAGCAGGTGTCTATTGGAGGACCGAGGAGAAGAAGCTCCATGTTGATTCAGAGATGGTTACCTGGGAGCTCTTTGAGGATTGGTTTAGGAGCTAGTACTTATCCTGAAGGTTCATTCAACAGAGGATAGATGAGTTTCATGACCTCCGTCAGGCATCTATGACTGTAGCTGAGTATGAGAGTCAATTTCTGGACCTACTCCAGTATGTCGACTATATGCAGGATGAGAAGGTATGGATTCACAGGTTCATCAGGGGCCTAAATTTAGATTTGGGAGGTATGGTGTGTATCCACTACCCACAGACCTTAGCACGAGGCCATTGTGGAGAAGACCTATATTGTAGAGGAGACTCGGGGAAAGATGCAGAAGGCCAAGGATAGAGTTCGGAGCCGCATCCAATAGATGCAGGATAACAGATCAAGGGGGTCAGTTCCTCCTCCTCGTGGTGGACAGGGTTCAGTACAATCATCATTTAGACCACCACAATAGCCACCTCAGCAGTAACAAAGCAGCAGACCCACCCACCTTACAGACCTACATCAGAGATTTGATAAACAATAGAGGACGGAGTATAGGGCCTCCTCCTAGGGGTCCCATTAGGACACAGGGTTGCACCGAGAGCACAGTCAAGCAGGAGCTTACTAGTAGAGACCTTTACAGTCCATAGCTAGATCATCAGGATCCACATACACATAGACCTCTAGAGTATTGGCTAGAGCTGCATCTCATTGGAGAGGACTGCAGGAAGTGTTATGGTTGTGGTGTTTCCATACATCATTAGAGGGAGTTCCCACAGAACCCTAGTAACAAGGGTAAGATGCATATTTTAGAGCCTATTGTTGGTGACATGGGGCACAGCCATCGGATCTATGTAGTGGTCGAGAACCGCCAGGCTGAGCACCAGAGTACCATGTATAGAGACGACATGTAGCATTGGTGGTATTCCTACCTCCATTTTGTTTGATTTTGGTTAAACAGATTATTTTATTGCACCATCCTTAGTAGAGCATTGTAGGATGGTGACAGTTAGGTAGGGTCTTAGTTTGGACGTTGAAATGGCTTCTGGAGAAAATTTCTTATAGAGCATCCTTAGTAAAGGAGTGTGTAGTGGATTTGGGACCCTTCACCACTACCTCAGATCTTCGCATCCTTCCTCTGGGTTCTTATGGATTCATCTTGGGCATGGAATGGTTGTCTACACAAAGAGCTAGAGTGGATTGTTACCATAAGACTATATCATGTATAAATGATCTAGGAGTTGAGTCAGTGATAATAGGGGTTAGGAGGCCCATTTCCATTCGCACCATCTCCGCTATACAAACTTAAGCGGTGTGTGTGACAAGGTTGTTCAGATGTATGTGGTTACAGTTAGTGAAAATCAGAGGATGAGTCTAGTGGACCTTCGCTTGATGACCATCACATCTTGAGAGAGTTTTCTAATGTTTTCCAGGGGAGCTACTGGGGTTGCCACCCCCCACGTGAGATAGATTTTCACATAGATTTGGTTCCATGGAGTAGAGCCTATCTCACGAGCACCTTATCGAATGACCACCCTTGAGCTCTGTGAGCTCAAGTTATAGCTTGAGGGCCTTCTGGAGAAAGGCCTAATCCATCCTAGTGTATCCCGTTGGGGTGAACTGGTGATTTTTGTAAAGAAAAAGGATGATCTCTGTAGTTGTGTATTGATTACTACCAGCTGAACAAAGTAACGATCAAGAATAGTTACCCCCTTCCACGCATTGATGATTTATTTGATGAGATGAAGGGGGCCAAAGATAGTTTTCTTCACCCCTCAAGATAGATCTTATTCAGTCAGGTTATCATCAGCTGAGGATCACAGAGGCAGATATTCATAAAAAGCACCTGCCTTCCATACGAGATATGGCTACCACTACGAGTTCACGGGACGTGAGGGACGTGTAGTGCCTTTTGGTTTGACGAATGCGCCCCGCAGTGTTCATGAGCTTGATGAATGGGGTGTTCAGGACATTCTTTGGATTGGGCTTCATACTCATTTTCCTTGATGATAATTTCCAAGATTTACTCATGTCAATGTTTGACCCATGTGAGGAGCACGAGGGAATGAGCACGACCTTCACCAGGTTCTTCAGTGTCTTCGTGAGCAACATTTATTTATGGGAACCTGGAGAAAATGTGGGTATTTTTCACAAAACGTTCTTTCATTTGGTGGTTGGGAAAAATAAGGTGTAGTATTTGGGCCACATCATTTCTGGGGAAGATTATCACAGTGTTGGGCTCATTGTATCCTTCCAAAATCTCTTTGATTTGGCCCTTGTAGCTATTATGGATTGGTGCATATCATCACCCACTAGTGTGACAGAGGTGCGCAGCTTCATGGGTTTAGCAGGATATTACAGGAGATTTGTAGGATTTCAGGGTTCCTTGGACTTCTCTTAGGTTATCTCAAGTAGCACCCACATCACTTCCCTTCAAGTATATGCACTTGAAAGGGAAGAATTTTTTGTTATGGTCAAATAGATGTGAGAAGGCCTTTAGGACACTGAAGGAATGCCTCATGACGAACACCTATTATTGCAGTGCCAGATCCTTCAGGGTGAGTTCTTCCTTCTATATGCACACCCACTAGATGCGCAACTTCATTTGGAAGGTACAGCTTGGAGGTTTGTTGATAGATGTAGGAGGACACTGAAGAGTAGTTTCTTTTGAGTCTCACAAACTCAAATATTATGAGATCAATTATCCAACTCATGATCTTGAGCTTGCGGCAGTTGTGCATGCCTTGGTTTGATGGAGACATTCCCTTCCTGGCCAAAGATTCACAATCAAGGCTGATCACTTGAGTCTTCGTCACCTCTTCATGCAGCCCAATCTCAACACTCTTCAGTGGCATTGGATGGAGTTTCTTTGTGAGTATGATATGGAGATAAAGAATGTTAAGGGGAAGTAGAATTTGGTTGCAGACACTCTTAGTAGATGGAGGCATGTGGTTATGGCTGCACTTCAGTGGGCACAAATTTGTGGAGCAAGGATATTACAATAGCTTCCTCATGATAGCTTCTACATTGCAGCTAGAGCAGAGATTGAGTCTCAGATACTCCTTGAGGGGAAGTTTGATGGTTTTTCATTAGAGTAAAATGGCCTTCTCAGCACAAAGGTTGGATATATGTTCCCAGAGACGGAGGCTTGAGGTAGGAAATTTTGACAGAGGCACATCATGCACCTACTTAGCCCATCCCGGTGTGAAGAAGATGCACACCACCTTGAGACAGTTGTATCGTTGGAGAGGAACTTCAGAGAGACGTGACTCAATTTGTGTCACGTTGTTTAGAGTATCAGAAGGTGAAGAACGAGCATTAGCATGTAGCTTGCCTTCTCTTTCCTCACGCTATACTGGAGTGGAAATGGGACACCATTTCCATGGAATTCATTGTTGGGCTACCGACGTCAAGATACCACCATGATGCCATCATGATCATGGTGGATAAATTAATGAAAGTGGCTCATTTTTCTTCGGTAGTAAGGCCACCTATACAGCTAGTGTAGTGGTTCATGGGTATATCTAGATAAGATTGTCAGATTGCACGGGATTATGTGGAAGATCATTTATGACTGCAATCCTTTGTACACTTCCCACTTCTGGAATACCATGCAGTATGCCCTCAGGACGAAGATCACTTTTAGCACAACTTATTACCCTGAGACAGATGGACAGAATAAGCTAGGTGAATCAGATCTTAGAGGACATGCTTAGGATGTATGTTATGGAACACCAGTCGAGATGGGAGGAGTATTTGTACTTTGTGGAGTTTACCTACGATAATAGTTTTCAGAGTTCGATAGGCATGGCTCCTTTTCAGGCACTATATGGTAGAGAGTGCGTGACACCTCTTAGCTGGGATAGGTTAGAGGATAGGGTTTCTCTTGGGCCGGCATTATTGTAGGAAATTGAGCAACATGTGGTTATGCTCAGATAGAGACTGGATGAGGCACATGACCGGTAGAAGAAGTATGTAGATCAGCATATGACAAATCGTAGTTTCGATGTGGGCATGAAGGTGTTCCTTCGTGTCAGGCCACATAAGATTCGTATCCATTATGGAAAAGGATCTAATCTAGCTCCTATATTTGTGGGTCCCTTTGAGATCTTAGAGCATATTGGTCCTTTGGCATGTTGTCTAGCAATGCCACCTATCTTCTCTCATGTCCATGATGTGTTTCACATTTTTGTACTTAGGAGATATATTGTAGACCCTTATCATGTACTAGATTGGACCTCCTTACAGGTGCAAGAAAAAGGGAAGGTGATGGTGGAGCCCATTTGCATTTTAGAGCGCAAAACCCTGGGCCTTCAAGGAAGAGAGATTGACCATGTTCGAGTCTAGTGGGACAAATATGATGAGACTACGGCTACATGGGATGATGCTACATTACTATGAGTTTAGTTTCCACACCTGTTCTAGTGACTTCTAGAAGGAAGTTGAGTCTAAAGGGAGGGGGATGTAGTTCCCACTTCCCTTCGACACTATTTTGTTATTGATTATGATATCGTTGACTATACTTATGGATATTATTGTAGATTTTGATTTGGCATGATGTTATATGTTAGAGATCATGGACTATTGTTGAATTCAATTCATATATGATGCATATGGATTATTAAAGGCATTTAATATTGATGTTGATACGCTGTTGACATGGTTATATATATATATTTAGACATGCAAAAAAATTTCATATTGAGTAGACCTAGACAATTGAACTAATCTTATGATCATATGGTTATTTGATGAAATTGTAAATGATATCGTTACTTAGATGATGTTTTGATTCACATATAGATGGTTCTGGAGTTATATTGTATATTTATTTTAGATGTTTTGATGTGGCCACGAAGCCAAAGGAGGTGTTATGTGTTTTACAGGTAAACATGTCACAACAAACATCGAGGGGATTGAAGACCAACCACATTGGATTTCTAGACGATTTCAACACGTGTCACCATGGCAACATGTATTTGTGTGTGTGTGTATGTGTTTGAATTATTGTTAGGTGGGGGGGAACCTTCAATTGTGACCAAGGGGTTATGTGTTGTATTTTGTTTAGTTTCCTTTACTTAATTTTAGTATGTTATTTTTAGTGATGTAATTTCCTTGTTTTAATTATTTAGAAAATGATGTATTCTTCCCTTTATCTTAATGGGTCTTAGTGTCCTATTTAAGTTAATTAATCTTTTTATTAAACTAATTGTGTACATGACCAAAAGTTATCATTTATTAGACTAGATGGATCTTCGGTTATGTGTTGTAAGATTGAGTGCTAAGTAATCTTGAGTGGTTGTACACTCCATCCTCCCTCATGGAAATTCGGATTTGGCCTTAGGGGCCAATTTTGGAGGCTTGTGGGACAAGCTAAACTTGTCCCACACCTCTTAAATTGCTATGTCAACCCTAACTATGCGTTTGGGGGTCAAAATTAGGCCTCATTATGTGTTTTGGGAAGACAAATTGTAAGTTTTTATTGCACCTTCTTACATGTAATTATTTTAGTCATTAAGGGGTATGGGCTTGGATTGTGTGTGTAAGTAAAATGTCATTTCTTCACCCACTTACTAATTGTGCTTTGGAGTTTGAAGTTGACTAGGGTGATGTGGAGTTGAGGATGAAATGATGTGGTATCCTACATGGAGCCACCTCATCCTCATCTCTCCCTTTTCTATTTATTCAAGTTCTTTTTCTTGTTTGGGGGTTACTTCATTTCTTTGTGCTCTTATAATTTTGGAGAGTTATTAGATTTTGGAATGCTTGTGGACTTTGTTGGAGGTTTTGGTGATTTTTTGGACTTGAAGAAGATTGTTGTGGAACTCTTGGATCAAGCTCTACCATCGAAAGGTAGGAGCTATACTCTTGTAAAATGTTTATCTATTTTATATTGTTTAAATGTGCATGTTTTTGAATGTTTTGGTATGTTTGTTGGTTACTTGGGTAGATTTATTAAGTGTGGTGTAGGAGGAGGCTATGTGGATCATTCATGTAGGGAGGCATAAGAGTTATTTCCATTTTTTTGAGGGTGTTGGGATGGGTGTCCCACCTTGGACAAGAAATTGCTTGCATTTTTTACTTGGTCTATTTTATGAGGTAGCCATAAGAGATTTTTAGGGAGGCATAAGAGAATGTGGGAGGTATAAGTGGTACTTGAGGGAGGCATAAGAGTGTGTAGAAATTTTTGAGATGTTTTATTGAAGGGTTTTTAGGTGGACACCCATTTCCCATTCAGAGGTATAAGTGGATTCCGCATAGATCTTACTCCTTTGAATTTTGCATGTTGAAGCCTTGTGTGTTTTGTTTCTTTTCCTTCTTGTGTTTATAGTTGTATTGGTTGGATTTTGGTATGGTGATAAACTCTTGTATTGTGATGTGGAATCTTGTTTTATTGTCATGAGTTGAATCCATTTTTCATTGTAATGTGATTGGGGCTTGGGGGCCAATGAGGAGGATGGCTTATCCTCCTCATTGGAATTATTGATTTGGTGGAGAGTGTTGCCTCTCCCCACCTTTTTTTGTGATCGAATGAAGCATGGTGGATCTCTCTTGTTGTGGATCTTGGAGCTAATTTATGAAGACCAACTTTGAAGTGCACTTTAGTTTTTCCTTATTGTAAAATTTCCCACTTTAAGTGGATGACATTGTATTAGTATTTTTGGTGAAAAGTTGTTTTGATTTTGGACATGAAAGTTATATTTGAATGTAAAAAAAAAGGGGGAGAGAAAGATCTATTTTGTAAGTTGCTTTTAGTGAACTTAAAAGGAGTTATAAGAGGAATCATTTCATTTTTGTTGAAGTTGATTTATTCCCCACAAAATGGGTGTTGTTCTTGTTTTAAAACATATTATTGGAAATATTATTACAAACTCTCTTTTGGAAAGTTGGAAAGTGTATTAGGAACATGTTGCATTTCTTGTGTCATTTGAAAGGCATGCATTGAAAAGTAAGACTATCTTCTTGCATTTTCTTGTATTGTTGTAGGAAAGTATAAACATATTTAAGTCAGATAGAAAGGGCTTAAGTTGTAAATTGCTATTTCTTGATTTATTAAACTATAGAAATTCTTAATACTGGTAGAAAAAAAAGAAATTACCCTTTTTGAAAACTAATCTCTTGGCTTATGGAAATGTGTAGATCCATTATCTAGTGATTGTAAAATTTTCTTATAAACAAAGGTGGATCAATACAACAATAAGTAAAGTTTTGGTTAAAATATCTTTTACCTCTTATTCTTACCCTATTAAATTTTCTCAAGGAAACTCTTAAGTAGGAAACCAAATTTGGTTACACAAATAATAGTATGAACTAAAATATAGTAAAAAAAAGGACTTATAATATTGTTAATATTGAATTATTAATAATACTAAGTGATTATTACCATTTAAAATTTAATATTATCTTAAAAAAGAAATGGTCTTATTTTATATATATATGTATATATATATATTGATATATATTTTGTTTTAATATTTTGTTATAAAGTAAAAAAATGTTACAAACAACACAAAAGTTCACTTTTTTCAAAAATTACCATGGCCTACGACTTCAGCTAAGTGCTTTGGTTAATGTTATTGTAGAATGGGGTGTGGAGTGGTTGGCGACCCCAACACCCACCCCACAAATATCGTTAAGGCCTAAAAAATGGGGTGCGAGTTTTGGGTCGTCGACCCCTCCCGACCCCCAAACCTTTAATTCTAATTAAAAGCCTAGCATGCTCAAAACCGACCCCAACATTTTTCTCAAAATGGCCCCGCAACATACTGTGGCAATTTCTCCTTGGCTACGCACAGCGCGCGCACACACACACACACACACACACACACATATGGTCCACCTTCGGGTTTAAACCCACTTGTAGATGTAAATAAATTATTACAAAAGAAGGGGATAAATAGATATTGTGCATAAGTATATATAAATGTATATATACATATATATGTATATAAATTTTCTCAAAATGAAACTAGTTAAATCTAATATAGCCATTTAAATAAAATGGGCAAGATCCCACAAGCCCATTTTGGGCAAAGCAAAAAAATATGATCTAAAAGAAAATTTTCAAATTACATTTTTAAATCCTAATGATGGTATAAACAAAAAAAGAAAGAGCCAAGCATGTTCATTCCTCCAAAATCTTAAGACTAGGCCTCTAATGGCTTCCCTTCCTCCTCCTTCAACCTGCAAAACCAAAGAAAGAAAATGAACCAAATGAAATGTGAAAGAAGCTTTCATAAGGATGATTTAGGGTTTGTTTCCCTTTTTCCACATTAAGGGCCCAAATTGAATCCATCCAAGGGATGAGATTCCTTCCTATAAAACGTATGGTGGAGAGTGGGTGAGTGTAAATGACCCTTTTAATTTAAATGTTTTATTTTCCAAAAACATGGGTTGATCTTTTTAAGGGGTCACTTTATGGGGTAATGGAATGTTTATTCTAACCCCATGTAAATGGGAACATTGTTTATTTGTTTGAACCTTGTGGTAAGAAAGATTAAATACCTTGGGTATTTAATTTATTTTGGCCCCTTCAACCCTCTAGATTTAATTAGGGAATATTTAACTATAGTAGTTAATTTAATTTTTATTAAATTAACACTTAGATAGTATTTAACCATGCTTGGGACTAAATATAATCGTTAAATTTTAATGCGTGTTTAATATTTGGTTATAATGGAAAAAATTTATTTATTAAATATAACTAACTTTGAAACATTTTTGTGACAACTGTAGTTTTGAATCCTGTATGCAAGCATGTTTTCCAAACAAAATTATTCCATGATTTTTCCTAACTAAACCTAGGTTGTTCTTGGGTCTTGTGCGGGTGTTTTTAATAGGCATTTCATACAATACCCATGTACATCTAATTCATGGCATGAGTCATCTCATATTATACAAATTATACACATGAATAACACAACGAATAACATTACAACATGAAATCAATTGCAAGGTAGCATGGTGACACACATGATTCATCACTACATAGTAACAATATTACGATACAATACAATCCATTTGTACACCAATATTTTCATACAACACATCAAAACACCTACATATCACAAAATGATAATATGTTCCATCACACCGCAATCCATAAAAATAACATTCTTCTCACACATACCAAGGAAGCACATCACACATGGAATCCTCATTGAATCCACGAAAAGAGAAGAGAATAATCTTACCTCAAGCACATCAACATGATAAAAAACATGCACCAAGCGACATGAAACACATGTGTGTTCATAATGTCACGATTACAACACTGGTCACATAACAACATATATAGCATTACTCTTCCAATCTCCACCACCACGTAAAACCATCACAAATCCAATTTGTCCTAGATGTTTGAGAGCATGATTAACCTACGCTCTGATACCAAATGTAACGTCTACATTTTACACACACAAATACAACACTATGAATACCAGAATATTTTTTTAACTTACATTGTTATTTACATGGCACCACATGACAACGCAAGGTATCTCTTAGGATAACACATAACACATGAGATGCTTGCAAAACCCTTATCCTAAATAGATAACATCAATAGTACATGATGCACATCGAGGCCACCATTTTCCAAATGAAAATACACAACACAATGATTCAACTACATTATGACTCCCGTATAGGAACCATCCATGGCAACATTTTCCCAATTTACATATTTATTACATTCATATTTTGTTATTGACCTTATTTTTTGGAAATTATTTATCAATTATTTTATAACTAGACTACATTATCTTTACTTTATTTAACATTTCACTTGTTGTAATCGCATCTAATTTTAGTTGTTTCCCTCATCACACACCAGAATGTTGTAACCTGGTTGTTCGTATGAACATATATACATATATGACCCTTTTAGTGTTTGTTCCAAGGTTTCCTTTTCTAAGTTGCATGTTTGATTGGATTTTGCATTTATCTTAGTTGCAACAAGGGAGGTTCTTATGAAGAAAAGGAACTTTATAGATTCAAGAATAGATAGATTTCACATTGTTTTCATATTAACATTTAATTTATAACGTTAGTCTATTTTATTTTACACTATGAGAAATAACCATGTATCCCATCTACTTCACTTAATTGTTTAGTCATCAAGGTACTAACGGGTATGATTTCAAAATCCAGCAGGTTTGTATTCCTAAACAGTTACGCATTAAATGTGTTATAAGAAGATATTCAATTATAAATTTTACACACCTTAGTTAGGTCACAACTAGAGTTATTGCACACACTTATCTCCCAAATCATCTGGTAACTCTAGGTATATTTGATACTTCTTGTCAAAATAACAATATTTTTTAGAGGGGTTAAAGGGATAAACACTAGTATTCTCATGTGTAGGTATCTAAAACATAGGACCCGTTCGAATCTCTTACATTCATCTTAAAATGATTTCACTTAATTTAATTTAATTAGTGTGTTGAAATTGTTGCGCAACCAGTTTCTTAATAAGGACATTTGCATGCTCATGAGCCTACTAGCTCTCATCCTAGGGAATTGCCTCAAGATCATGATCACTTAGTATCACAATGTACAATTCATTACACATTAGGAAAAGTGGAGAACAAGAGGGAATACTCCTTTGTTTAGAGGACTACATTTCACTTTACGAATCAAACTTCTTGAAATTAGCCTCTCGCTACAAGATGGTTTATACACATTATATGAATGATCTAAATTTCACCTTTCTCCAACCATATCATCTTATGGTTACATTTTCACCAACTAATTGTAACTTAAAAAGTTGCTAAGTTTCACAATTAACCTTTAGTATTGCACCATTAAGCCCACCGATAAAAAAGATTGAGTATCGAGTTAAATTATAATCCCAAATCTTATAGGGTGACTGTCAAGGTTAGTTGGTGGTTTTCACCACTTGACATGCATGTCGGTCCAAGAGGATTTTACACTATGTTTAGTGTTGGTTCCTAAGGAGTACTACCCTAAGATAACTCACATTATCCTTACTACACACATGAATAGCCAATCCCAGAAAGGAACCACATACTGTAGATAATGTTTGACAATGTCATTCTTAACTGATGGGTTCATGATGATGTCACTAAACATACAAACTATGATGTAAATCTCAACTTGGGCTCTTATTTACATAAACAGACAGGTGTCCTCGAGTATACTGGTTAAGTTCATTCAAAGGTCTCAATTTTATATGCTAAAATAATAACACATGAGGGTTAGTTATGCATGAATTTTGTACTAGGGTTGACTATTTCATTTAGTTTCTTTATTACATTTTCAAGGTAAGAAACACAACTCACTAATTATTTAACCCTCAATTGCACACTAGAATTTCACTATAGCCTATTAAATTCATATTCATTTAACATATATATATATATTGATATATATATATATATAATATATCTCTATATATCCAATCTTTTTACCATACATAAATCTGAATCAAAATGACATCTATGATTAAATACACATTTCCCAAAGCATCCCTAAAACTAGCATCTCATACATATTACCAAATTTCAAATATTTAAGATTTTATGTAATATGAAAAGAGATTATGCATATATACATTTTACAATGACCTATATAAATTACAATAATAAACAATGAATTACACCATGCCTTTTTGTCATCTTTCTTGCATCCTACAAAACCAAGTGAGCATAAAATCAATGATAAATTGCTGGCATGGCATTCACCTAGATCTAGCACAATTAATGTTTTTAGTTTCCATTTACATAATAATAATCATCATTCAGAAGGAGAGGGTTAGAGACATGTATTGATTTGATTTTATTTCACTTCATTTCTTAACCAAAGAGAGAGAAAGAGATAGAGAGAGAGAGAGAGAAACACTATTTTGCCAAAAGTTCAATTTCACACAACAAGTCGCATGATAGAGTTTCAAACAGTTATTTATAAGTGTCAACAAGTTTCGACTATGGTTTGTTAACCCGACGAGGGTCCTACAACTTTCCTTTTATGTTTTCGTGCTTGTTGCAAAAACATTCAATTTAGGCTTAGAGGCTAAGAAAGTGTGTTCAAAAACTATCTTCTGATAAGCAAATTCATGACAGGAAAATTCGTATGTGTCCACCTACATACAAATAATTCGTAAGGACTGACAAGGATTCAAAACTGGGGAGCAATGTAGAATTGGAAAATGGTTTTCCGGAGCCACTGGTTATAATAGGCCAATTTTGACCAAGTTAAACAACGAACAAATGCCTATGAAACCCCTTTTTCTAAACTAATTAGGATTTTTTTTTTCCCAAACCGAAGGTTCCATGCAATTGTATAGTAAAAATACTCGAGGTTTGCAAAGGAAAATAAGCATTTCGTTGTTCAGGGGCCAAATGGCGAGCTGATACGAAACCCTTCTTAATTTTAACAACTTCCTCAAAGTATAGAACAAAATAACAGGGCTCCTAGAGGAGCGATGAAGAGAGTACAAACAATTGATTGGGGTCAATCTAAAGTTTTATATGGCTCTCCTCATAACAAGTACCACAAATGACGCTTGACACCTTTTTTCCGGGGCCCAAAAGGTTGTTTTTTAAGTCTTCGACAATCACAATTTACCTAATTTTTTTAATGGACAATGACTAGGTATAAGGATGAAACTCAATCTCAACTAGCCCACTCGAGGGCCCGCAACTATCCATTTCAATTATTGAGTTTCCAAGCATCTAATAAAGTGGGTTCCAAGGTTTATTGCAATGCGTAAGTCACAAGGTGATGTAATATCATTCTACATACACGTCATTTTAAAATAATCAAATGTTTAAGCATCTTGTGGTTTAACATTTCTATTATATTGCAAATGAAAAACCAAATTATACAAAAATTATAAAAGATGAAGGTAAGGAGACCATGCCTAGAGGAAAAAATCCATTCAAAATTTTGGGATTTGGCTTAGCATCTCTAATAAGCATTTCGTCAAGCAGTTTGTGTGTATCCACAGTTCGGTCTATTTTGCATTTACTTGAAATCTTTCATTTTTCTAGCAATGATCTCCTAGAGTGTCTTATTTATTTATTTCTAAGTGAAGTATTTTCCAAGCTCTACCCTAATGGTGATGCACTCATAGGTCTCCTTAAAATGCCATTAAAATAACCAATGTTTTTAAATTAAATGTTTCAGGAAGTGTCCTGATCTCGTTGATTTACCGCCTTTATAAGAGCTAAGTAATAAACTATACGTGACTTATCTTTTTTCCTTGTTCTATTTAATCAATGAAGCATACATGAAGAGATGGGTATCTTGCCTACAAAATTAAATTCAAATAATCTCTTAGCTAGACTTATGCCTTTTTTTTGTTGCTGGTCTTGGCGCATTAACCTCCATATAGGCCTCTGATCTACATTGAATATAATGGTCTTCTTCCTTGAGAAGGAAATTTCTTACAGGTTGTACATGAGGAGTGAGAAACAAACCATTTATCCACACATTTCCCCGTGGAAGTTGTGCTTGCACTTGTCAACGCCGTCACACGTTCTCCTTTCATGAATTTTGTCAGGAAGATCAAGAGGCACTTTGCTACAATATTATGTTCCTCTAAGCTCATTTTTTCTATAGAGGACATAAGGCAATGCCTTTAAAACCTTCTTTTCCAAGCCAGTATTTGAAAACCTAGAAGATACATACTCCTCAAGACACCTCCATATGCAGTGTTATGGGATTACTGAAACAAATCCGACTAGAGATATAACAACACAGAATGATTTCTATAATAACCCACCATCATAATTTGACTTAGATAAGGATCGAATCAGTTTATTGGCTTCCATTTGATATTCCCACTGCACTCATAGTGATGGTATTCATAATCAGATGCTTCCTCCCATGTTTGAGTCCTCTAAGTACGATCCTCCTGTTGCAATTTTAGACTGGGTTACAGATTAGCAAATGAACCCAAGCGAGTTTAAAGCTCTCAGAAATAATAATTTCACCAACACAAATATAAATCAATGAATTTGTGGCTTGCAGATTTTAAAAATTCTATTGCACTCATTGATTATTAATCTCCTATCTTAAAAGATTATTTAACTGTCAAAAACTAATTCACAGCTAATATCGAAAAATAACACAACTGCAACTTCACTAGTAAAAATACGGAAATAAATGCATAACAAAAAGAATATAATATTTTCAGACAAATTGTCCCTGGAAAAACCCCTAAGGGAAAACCAGTTCTACAAATGAGGAATTATATTAACTTCAGAAAATCAAGAGATACAAAGATTCCTTACCTCTTACTAGCAGAACTCTGACAATCTCCCAACTTCTCCTGTTGATATTCCCCCACTGCTATCCCCAACGCTATTACTGCGCCCTTGCTAACACTGCAAGACTGTTTTTTATCACTGCAAACTTACAAACTCATTTGTTAGCACTGTAAATGCTTCTCCAAAACTTTTGTTCTCCAAATGCCCAATGACCTCCTTTTATATTACTCTCATTGGTAAACTAACAGCCAAGATTGATTCTCAATCGACGGCTGAGATACATAAAAACTTAACAACCATAACAAATAGGTTGTAAGGTGTCACTAAAGGAAATCAAAAATTAGAAAATAATTAAATACATTCTCAACAATAAGATAACTATTATCTAATCTTATCAAATGGACGAACAGCTATCCAAGCTAACAAACTAAGACTAGAAAAATCTCAAACACACAACCAGGTCCAAGGTAAGCAAGAAAACTATAGCAGAAACCCCAAATTCGTGGTATCTTCTTTTTCTTCTGTACGCAACAAAAAGAGAGAGGTATGCATAAGTTTAATCAGAGACATTTGAAAGCACTTCAATACAGATCCAAATCCAGATCATCAGTTTGTATATAATAAGGATGAAGAGATATTAGGATTACAGGTTTATCTCTATGTGCAACAATGGCTTAACCCATAGCGGTATTGATTTTTTGACAGCTACGGGTGAGAGCTCTGATCTCAAGTAAATTGAAATTTCATTATGCAAAGGGAAAAGAGAGGTCTGAGGGCCATTAAGCTTCCCACGTGCCTTCACACCCGGGGGGGGGTGGGGATGGGAATGGGTGGGTGCGTCACCGACTCCATTCAATTCCAAATCCACGCATCCCACTTCTTTTAATTTTTATTTTTTTTTAAATTATATATATATATGGGGGGCGCATCCCACTTCTTCTATATTTTTCTTTTTTTTTAAATTATATATATATATATATATATATATATATAATCCTTATAGTTGTGCACCACACAAAGGATTTTTCATATCCATCCTAATATATAGCGGGATCATATGAGAAAACTAGAGACCCATCTGATGCACTTCTCTAGATACAGTATTACCCTACCCTCTCTATCCTACAAAAGTAAGTTTTTTACCCTCAAAAATTCTAATTTAAACAATTAAAATAGACAAACAGGGAGAAAGTAAAATTAGCTGCAAGATGAGAAATAAACAAATCGTGATATCAAAGATGTTATGGTTAGAAACATCATAGAGAACAAAGGCAAAAGTGCAAGAGAAACCTTTGAGTACTTGATCAGTCGAGTAAGGGCTCCCTGTCACACAAATCCTTGTAAGCCTCGATGACCACCTTGTCATCCTCGGCATTCATACAAAACCCGTATTGGCATCTGAGCACTGTCAGATTGTCCAAACACCCCACAAAGATGTAAATTATATCTTCTAGTCAAACCATGCATTTGGGCTTCACGAGGCTCTAGTTTTGGTGAGAATAAGCCACGGTGCCCACTTCCCTGAATTTAAAACACACAACGTCCACTCTTTATACAACAAACGAATCGATCATATCCTCGCCAATGAACAGAGGCAGGACATTTCATCGATGGCAAACACATACATGAGGTTTTGTCCATCCCCCAAAAATAAAGAAATCAAACCCTAGATGGTTCACACCTGTGCCATGTGCAGTGTAACCTTCGCAACATGATTTTCAAGGCAAGCGGGAGCGTTTGATTTCAACATATTATCTTCGCTATTGTTTTCCATCTGATTTCTTATGGATGTCAGAATGAGTGGGTTACACATCACTACAAAAATGCTTTTGGTGTAGTAAAATAAATCAGCGAACCGTGGTTATGTGGACCACAATCGTTTTTTGTAATATACAAAATAGTCTTCATGAAAGGGCCTTCGAATTTTATACAAAAATATGATATTTGATAGTTGTAGAGTTGAACTCAACACCACGTTCCAATATCCTAAAATAAGAGCATAACATTGAAATCCATCAAAATACTATTATAGAAAAATTTAATAGAATGTGGAGGTACGTACATAATGAACACAAATTATTTGGTCGAATACCTTATTTAAGTATGGCATATGACTCAAATTAAATTGTAAAATCTCTCTTGTTTATCTTACAACTTTATATGTGATTGTTAGTCGACCCTCTTATTTAAAACATATCTTAGTAAGACTGAAATAGTGATCAAGTAATAAAGGGTGTTATTTTTTCATTCATTAATTGGAATGATTTTTTTAGCATTTATATAGACAACATACCCGTACTTAATTGTAATATATTTTCTCTACCAATTTTTTTTATTTCTATACAAAATCTTTTAAAGTGAAAAAGTTTAAAAATTTGAGGAAGATTCGATTCTTTTAAATTTTGATGGTTACAATTTGAAAATGTATGATAGATTTTCATTTATTGTATCCATTTGTTACTATTAATAATAATGAAATATAAAGAGTTTTTTTTAATAATATTTGTTATTGTTTTTCTTTCATGCAAAAGTGCGCATCTAGGGAGGAGAATCATATTAAAGTGTACCCAGCTCAAGTATAAAAAATAACATTAATATTCTTAATGTATAAAAAAATCACATTAAAGCGTATCATGCTCAAGTATACAACATATCATTAATCTTATCTCTCATGAAACAATCATTGTATCACTTTTTTATTGATGAAGCTAATAATTTATATTACTATCATTTTCTTTCTCATTATGTCACTTTTTATTGATGAAGTTATTAATTTGTATTAGTATCATTTTCTTTCTTCGTCTTGATGTTCCAACCTTGTTTGCATAGTTGTAAGACCCCATATATTCACTTTATTTTTATAAATCATAGGGCATGACCATATAGCTTAAGAACTTACTACAAAAATTAAAAGAATCATATTCATATTTATATATTGTTAACCATAATTATCTAGCTCAAGAACTTACGATATAAGTTAAAAGAAAAATATTCATATAATTAAATAGATTCAATAATTCTATTGTTGGTCTTTGTTGACCATGTTTTCATGTCTTTACAGATTCATCTCTCTTTAGGCTCTTTATATCCTATTGTGTATTGATATAAATGCCATTAATGTCCTAATTTCAATTGAAGAAATCTATAAGTACATTAGTACATTAGTGCATTTATGAAAAACAAGAAATGACTTATCAATTTGTAATTTTATTGAAGAATTCATTAATGAACTAAGTGTAACCATCCCATTTTTTTTAACATTTTGTGAAAAGAATATAATGTTTTACTTCTTACATTCATTAAAAGGATAAGTTTAGGCACCTTGCATTACATAAGATTTCTTAATGAATTACATTATAGTTGGTTCATTATTTAGTAAATTACTCAAAATTTTACAGGCATTCCATTTATGGAGGCAGAATTAATGTAGCAGCACCTAAATAAATTTACTTGGTTGAGTTTCACACAAATATTATTTGGGAAGGTCTCTATTAACTATCCCATGCAACTAGTTTTGTTTCTATAAGAGTGTGTTTATTTTAATTGCACAATTAATGTAGTCAAATTATAACCAAACTTGATTTATTGCAAAAAAATGAACTCCAAAGAAAATAGATCTCCTTCTTCATTATTGAATAATGAATTACAATGTTTCCAAAATAGGAAAACAACTCCCAATTTGAGTTGCCAAGTAAACTCTAACTAACTCTGACTAAATCTACTATAGGTGGCGAAATTACTATTCTTAGCAGTTTACTAGAACTTGCTATTCTTAGTAAGTTCACATGTTTATTCATACAGGGACAAAAATTGCCACTCATCTTCTACATCCCTAAATTAAAGGAATTTAAAACATTCTAACTCATAATGCAACTAATAGACTAAAATTAACTAATGCTCAAAAATAGGAAAAAACCGAACTATAACTTAAATCCAAAATTTTGGCCTCAAGATGGCAGATTTAGAGCCCAAAAATGTGCCAAAAACTTGCCCCAACTGGTAAGGCAAGCTGCCACTGCGTTCGTCTCATTGAAACATGTGGTTTCAAAAAAATGGACTCAAACGGACACCCAGAGCTCAAGTTATGAATTTGTCACGTTCCTACTAATTTTGGCGCATCATTCTCCCCTGCTTAAAAAAAATGCAGCTCCTACAAGTTGTCTTCTTCAAAAACCTTCCATTTATATGCATCCAACTTCTTAATCTCCAACTCTATAACCCAAGTATTGTCCTCTTGATCTAGTCATTTCCAATGGACCAAATATTTGTTGTATTTCTCATGTCGCATATCCATTTTTTTCTTATCTAGAATATGATCCACTTCTTCTTTCTTCTTTACTGGAACCTACTACCTCCAATCTACTACTTCATCAATAACATCCCCTTATGCACCATCCCCATGAAAGGAATACAAATCTCAAACATTAAACACTGGAGAAATATCAAAATTCCCTGGCAATTCTACCTCATAAGAATTATCATTTATTATTTTCACGATTTTGCAGGGACCAATCTCCTTATACTTCAGCTTGTTATAGGTGCTTTTTGGAAACATTTCCTTGTGCAGATATACCATAACTAACTCACCAACTATAAATACCTTTCTCTGTCTGTGCATATCTACTATTTCCTTATACTTATCATTACTATTCTACAGCTTCTTCCTCACTTCTTCCTGCAATTGTTGTATATGTTCGGCAAATGCTTTTGCATCATCACTGACTCTGCCATCAACTGGTAGGTGTACCAAATCTAACACCCCATTTGGATTACTCCCATACCCAATTGAAAATGGAGACTTTCCTATGGATCTATTTATGGAACTATTATATGCAAACTCAGCTTGTGGTAATGCTAAGTCCCATTATTTTGGCTTTTCCCCAACGATGCACCTTAACAGGTTTCCCAAACTTTGATTTACCACCTCTATTTGCATATAGTTTCTCTTTCCTTAAAACTTCGAATATCACCCTTAGATGCCTCAAATTTTCTTCCTTATTTTTACTAAAGATCAATATATCATCAAAATAAACCACAGCAAACTTACCATTATACTCCCGCAACATGGTGTTCATCAGTCTCATAAAAGTACTTGGTGTATTGGATAACCCGAATGGTAGCACCAACCACTCATATAATCCATTTCCTGTCTTGAATGATGTTTTCTACTCATCTCCTTCTTTAATCCGAATCTGATGGTAACCACTTTGAAGATCAATCTTCGTGAACTACCTAGATCCAGTAAGCACATCCATCATATCATCAAGGAAAGGTATTGGGAACCTATACTTGATTGTAATTTTATTGATTTCTCTACTATTGGTGCACATTCTCCATGTGCCATCCTTCTTTGGTGTTAATAAAGTTGGGGTTGCACACAGACTCATGCTCTCCCTTACGATGCCCTTTCTGACGAGCTCTTTCAAATTGCCTATTCAACTCAGCATGTAATTTTGGGCTCATCCTATAAGCCACTTGATTTGGGAGTGAAGACCCTGGAATCAAATAAATATGGTGTTGAATATCTCTTTTGGGTGGTAATCCATCTAGTAGCTCATCAGGAATAACATCAAAAAATTCTTTTATTAATTATGTTGTTTTTACTGGTATTTTTGCACTTGCAGGTTCATCCTTGTTGGTGACTAGTGCATAACAAAAACCGGTTGCCTTTGCCTCCTTCACAAATTCCTTTGCAGAAAGCATATTTTCAGCCTTCCCCTCTTCCTTGAGACGTAGTAAAACTATTTTTGTGCCATCCTTAAAAAAAGTATACATATTCTTTTCCCCGTCATGAGTAACTTTCCTATCAAATTTTCATGGACTTCCTAGCAGCATATGACATGCATCCATAGGAATAACACCACACCAAATGTCATCCTTGTAAATTTTCCCAATAGAAAAACTTATTAAACATCTCTTATCAACAATAACTTCATTACCCTTTTTAAACCATGCAATACAGTAAGGGTTATGATTCTTCTCACAATGTAGACCCAATTTCTCGACCATCTCATTTGAAACCATGTTCTCACAAATACCACCATCAATAATAACATTACATACATTTCCTCCAGAAGTGCATCTTGTTCTAAAAATATTTTTACGCAGCCATGCATCCCCCTTGATATCCTTTCTTGGAGCAATCATCACCCTCTTGATCATCAAATTTTCTCCAACATCTAGTGCAATTTCTAGGTCTTGTTCATCTTTTACTTGTTCAGCTTCAACAAGATTTACTCAAGTGATGAATCTCCTTTCCTCTTGTCATGTGTATAAGAAGTGGGAATTCAAAATCCTGATGACCCTCTTCACCACATATGTAACAAACAAATGGTCTTCGTGGAGCCTCCCATCCTCTATCGCCAGCGTATCCTCTGCCCCTAGAAACTCCACTGCCTCTTTGTTGATTCTAGAAATCTTGTCTTATATCTTCTTGCTTTTCCAATCCGTGAGATGATTCTCCCCTACCTTGGTTGAAACCAACTCATCTCTGAAAGGAAGATGAGGCCCCCCTATTCATTCCAGGTGATCTCCTAATACTTTGACAAAAAAAAAATTCCTCAACCTTTAAGGCTAATTGATAGGCATCCTCCATGCTCTTAATCCTATGCATACTTATCTCATCTTGAATAGAAAATTTTAATCCATTTACATACCTTGGAGCCATTTTTTCCTAAGTTTCTTTACGCTCTACATGAATGGACAACTTGTAGAACTCATCTGTGTATTCTTGCACCATTTTTAGGTTCTATTTGAGATTCTGAAACCTCCTGTAAAGGGTTTGTGCATAATCCACAAGAGAAATTTATCTTTTAGCTTCTTCTCCATCTTACTCCACGTTCTAATTATTTATTTTCCCTTTCTTGACCTCTCTTTATGTAGGTGATCCCACCATAACATAGCATGACCTTTCAATTTCATGCATGCAAATTTTACCTTCTTTTCTTCTGACATAGCCTTCCACTCAAAAAAATTCCCCATGCTAGTCAACCAGTCTATCAGCTTCTCAGGTGTTAGACTACCACCATACTATAAAACATAAACTCTTATCCCATCATTCTTTCCTTCTAATGTGTGAAGCATCCTTTCTTCAAAACCTAATGGTGGCACTTGCGTTTCCTCCTCTTCACAAACTTATTCATCTGAGTCATCTCCACCTTAATTTCTTCTCTGGGTTATCATTGCAGTAAGCGCAGAAACTTGCCTCTGCATCTCTTGCATATTTCTATTCATCTCAGAAATACCACCTCCCCTTCCTCTTCCTCTTCCTGCCATTTTTTTTGAAAGACTCGAACCTCGCTCTGATACCAGATAATGTAGCCAAATTATAACCAAACTTGATTTACTGCAAAAAATATGAACTCCAAAGAAAATAGATCTCTTTCTTCATTATTGAATAATGAAATACAATGTTTCCTAAATAGGAAAACAACTCCTAACTCGAGTTGCTAAGTAAACTCTAACTAACTCTGACTAAATCTACTCTAGGTGGCAAAAATTACATTTTTTAGTAGTTTACTAGAACCTGCTATTCCTAGTAAGTACACATGCTTATTTGTATGGGCACAAAAATTTTCACTCATCTTCTACATCCCTAAATTAAAGGAATTTCTAACTTTCTAACTCATAATGCAACTAATAGACTAAAATTAGCTCATGCCCAAAAATAGGAAAAAACCAAACTATAACTTAAATCCTAATTTTCGGCCTCAAGATGGCGGATTTAGGTCCCGAAAATTTGCCGAAAACTTGCCCCAACCGGTAGGTCCTGCTGCCGCTGCGTTCGTTTCATCGAAACATGTGGTTTAAAAAAACGGACGCAAATGGACATCCAAAGCTCAAGTTATGACCTTGTCAAGTTCTTGCTAATTTTGGCGCATCAGCAATAAAGTTGTCTCATTGAGATTATTATTGTTATATGGTTTTCATGTGGATTATGATGTTTAAGTTTCAATTATAATGTACCATATCCACCTATGTCCATGCTAAGGTAATGAGTGTCTAATATATTTTTACACATAACATCTATTACATAGAGAGTGTTTATAGTATTCTACGATATCTATGCATTTGTGTAAGTATTTTTTTATTTGATTAGTCATTAAATATCTAAATACATAATTATGATCATGGTATATTCTAGATTTAATAGCTAGAATAAAAATAAAAATGAAGCATCAAATCAATAGCCAAAGGTTTATTCACTTACTATAGGAGAGCGATTTCATTTTAGTGCATGGAAGAGTCGCATGTTTTTGTCAATATTTACACATCAATATTATCCAATATCTCATATTAATAAACTTTATCCCATATAATAACACACATCAGATGAAATTTCAAAGGCATTGGAACTATACTAACATATAACACAAAGATTTAGTGAATAGATGATAACATAATGTTGTGTGTGATGAAAAAAAATATAACATACAACTTGTTCGATATTAAATATGATATTATAATATGAGCTGACAAATTTTATCTAATCCATAATTATAAACATTGAATATTGTCTATATTGGATTTTAAGTTACTCTTTTACATACCAAGTTTCCATATATTAATGTTTGTTAATTACTATAAAATCTATAACATATCAATACGTACAGTTACATGGATTGTGTGGAGAGAAGTAAAATGGAATGGAAATAATTATAATTTTAAGTACTCAACTTTATAAGTGATTGACTCTCAAAGAATAACTACATCATAATCCCCTTGAAAGGGCTATCAAAATGCTGAATAATTCCTTTAGCTGTCAACAAGGTAAAAACCCACAAACACGAATTTCCAAGTTTTTGAGAATGTATCACAAACATGGGTCTCATTTTAAATAAAACTCATCTTCTTACTAATTGTGTTGTCCAAACATTATCAAATATAAAATAGGCAGGTCTTATAGGCACCAAAAAAATCATTTCAGTTATATGAAGAAGCCAATTGCAAAATTCCAAGTGGCACTTCATATATCTATTGTATAGTTTTCTATAATTTTTTATTTATTCATTCATTTTTAAACAATTATTGCAATTCCCTAATTGGTTGAATTAATTTTATAGGCCTTTTTGATTTTTTACATTAAAAAATTATGATTTTCTGAATTTTTTTCCTATGTATAGTGTGAACATTAGAAAAGACAATAAATTTCATTAATATCATGATTACACCACTGTGACAGGAATAAATCTTATTTATGACATTTATTTTTAGTGGATGCCAGTTGTTTATATGAATCTATGCATCTTGTATTCCCTCATAAATTCGTTCAAGAGGGCTGAAATTGCTGCTCTTGTTCCCATGTAATTTTTTGAATGTTTTAAAACAGAAAATCTGGAGCATTTATCATGTCGATTTCACTTCATTTTTATTTTATTTTTTACAAAAACCAAAGAAGTGACCTTTTTGAGTTGTCCCGTCTATTAAAAAATTAATCAACTTGAAAAGGGAATATTAAGAGCTGTATAAGCATGGCAGAGTTCTCATTCTTTATAGTTAATTAAATGCCCACAATTAATGTGATCGATGCACCTTTCCTAAATAGCATTTCATACATTGTATAGCATATCCGACTGATGAAAGCAGACTACTGATACAATACTGGAATGGCGGTTCTTTGGTTGGAGATTCAAGGAGGTCCGTTTTCCTTATGGCCTCAAGATTGTGTGATTTATCTTGATATTTTTTAATGCAGGAAACAAGCCTGTGTTCCATTTTTTTGTCAAATTTCTTGCTTTGAACGCGTAAAATATGTGAATTTCTTGAAGCAATGGTTGTTATTTAGCTGTAGTTTTAAGTTTCTTTTTTCATTATGTTTGTTATCAGAAGATTTTTGTCCACAAATATCTAAAAGGCATGCAGATTCATCTTTTAAAAGGGTTTGTTTTTTATTCTTTAATGGGGGTTGTCCACAGGTTCCCTCCACTCATAAACAAAATAAAAAAGAACTGACTGCCACAAGCTAAAAATGTATACAAACATTACGGCATCCCATAAATATTCAAATAAAGAAAACAACCTTATTGTTACTAACAAGTACAGCAAACCTATTGTCTTTGTATTTAACATTTACATCTTTCAAGAAAATATACTTTTCCTTCAGACTTGCCCTTCCTTGATTAATGCATAAACTTTCAGTTGATAGTTTAAGCCATGAACTTCAGGAGCACCCCTGAAAAATCATAAATATTCAAGAATCACAGGAAGCCCCTTGGGATGGTGTTGTGAAAGGTTGTTGGGTTTGTCTATACTACAAAAGATGATGAGTTGATAAAAGAATTTCATAGTATGAAAGAACAGGAATAAGGCCATTTCACTAGATAATGATATTAAAACACGCTAATCTTATTCCTTCCCATGTAAAATCCATATTTGATCAAAATCTCATAGGAATCCATAAGATTTGCATACAAAATACCAAATTAAGCATAGTAAAAGGCTTTTTGTAATAAATACTGGCAGTCAGTTGAGCTCTTCTCCATGAGTCCCAATGAAGCAAAACTGGCCCCTTCTATTGCATAATGCTATCAAAATTTTCTGGTCCTACTTTCTATTTTTCTGGTTCCTTAATAATAACAAGAACCCTTTGTCATACTTTCTTGTAGGTTTCATATTTGGAATTAAAAATCTTTGTGATCTCTTCAGACAGAACCTGCCAGTTTTTATCATATTGGCAGTTATTATCAGGGTGGTATGCTACTATGGCTTTTCGGAGAGCTGCTTTAACATTATCTGGAGTAGCAACCCATCAGTGTCTTTCTCGGATCTGGATGAGTGTGCACTTCATAAATGAACTGCAAGAAAGACTCTACACTCTTTTCCCCTTTCTTCTTAATCATATCAATTGCTTCATGCAGCCTCTGTGCATCAAATTCATGCTTCTTGTCATGTTCTCTTTTCTCTTCATCCACAATATTTTTCTGGTGTTCACGGACCTTCAATTATGAGTACTTATACCAGTTAGAGTCTGCTATGCGAGGGCACATGATGGCGAGGGCACATGATGGCAATTTTGGTGCTCTCAAAGTGGTAACGATGGGCCTGATTTTCCAATTTCAAAACAGAGGAGTATACCTTGCCAATTTGGCTTAATGTAATGGCTTCACTCTTCAAATCTTTCTCTTTGCTCATCAAATGGCATCCCAAACAAGCTCCATGCTCACTACTTCCTCATCAAATAAATCTCTATTAAGTAATTCATCCATTCTTCAGACCGTAATTTTGATGACATCAGATTTTGTTGAGGCCGTTTAAACGATTTGAGAGCCTACTATGTGCCTCCACATTTGACAAATAAGTATTGGTCACTGTAGTTTCAGTCACTTGCAACAACAGCATTTGATAAAACATCATCATTCTCTGATGGAACCTCAATCCCTATACTAGAGCTCCCATTTTGGCGCACTCTGATATTATCTTCGAAGGCTTCTGCATTTGACCATATAACTGCAAATAGTATTTTTTCTGAAATTCCTTGCCTTTATTAACAAGCCCATTTTCGTATGTCATAAAACATCTCAGACCAGATATGTGTGCCTTCTCGTTAACTCCTCTTCACAACGGTGCCGACTACATCTGATAGAAACCTACCATTCAATATTTTTTGGTGGATCTTCATCCATAGCTCTCGTTTTGACACATGCTGGGAGGATGTTGGCAGGGGCTAACAGAGTATATGACAATCTGCCTGCCAAATGCAACAACTATCAAAGCATGCAAAAGGTGTCAAATATTGTTGCGTTTAGCTTTACACTTGCCACTTGTGTTTGCCTAGAAATCCCCAAGGCTTTTTTGGTCGGCCCCTACACTCCTTTCAACTTTGAAACCCCATTTTGCCGAGGCATATTGTCAGATAATTCTTATGCCCACTGATTGTTCCATACATTGCTAACACATTCATCTTGGTAATCACCCCAACATCTAACACGATCCACTTTTGATTATTTTCTATAGATCTTCCATACCATGTTTCTAAGCTCGCATTTTGGCATCCATAAGTAGTATGCAATTGAAGGTTGTTGATTTTGGCTTTACAACTTGCCAACCACATTTGCTTAAAAAGTTGAAATAATCAACGATCCAGCAACTTAACAAGCAATTTCACTAAGTAAACCCTTTGAAGTTATTTATAAAAAATGTGGTGTACCGGTTGAAAGCTTTGAAGCTTTACAAGCAGACCTTGTCCACTGCCTGGCTTGCCAACAACAATGTCCATATGGGTACAGGCATCGATTCATATGTAATTTAAAAAGCGCAACAAATAAAATCATGCATTGTTTCCTATCTGGTCTTCCGCTCAAAACCCTTCTGCCAGCACTGTCAAATACATCACATGATCAATACTTGAAAGATAAATCCTCCACAATATACCTGCTGCGAGGGTTTGTTGTTCAAGGAAAATGTATTCTAGATCAGAGCAACAACATTGTACAAGTCGATCTATCAAATGAAGGTAAAACTTCTAATACATACCAACCTTATTACATTCACCAGTAATTTTTCGTCTTCTTCTTTTGACATCGTGCCAGGTGACAGGTAAAGCTCAAAGTTGTAGTTCTCTTCCTATTGTCAAAGGCAGTGCCCAGCTGTGATACATGGGTTCTTGATTTGTATTTACAGTGGTGACTCTTAGACCACATGTGCTCATGCCTATAGTTCTCTTGTTGTTGTCAAAGGAAATGTTTTATATACAACCTAACTTCAATATAAAAGAACATCCTTGCGCATACAGTAATACTTTAAATTCCTATTATTTTACCACAGTTTTTTTTCCATAGTGGTGACTCTTAGAGCACTTGTGCTTTATAATCAACTGAAAGTGACTGAAGCTCGATCTATAATATATATAGCTTTAAAAAACACAGCTATTTTTTGCCGAATCTGGAATGGCCTCATGTAGCTTTGCACGATATGTAACAATATGTAGCTTATTTCTCTTGTGGATATGAAAAACTGCTTTTTTGTTGGATCTTGTAAACATCAAAACTGTTTTTACAATTGCATTCAATTTATTGTGACGTTTATTCCGAATTCTGAATCTCGTTTCTTGTAATGTTTATAGCAGTTCATTTTTTCTTTTTTAGCAATTAATATGACACCCTCGCTAGTTTCGTATATTGTAGATGTCTTCTTGCTTTTATGTTGTGTCAAAACTTTCACAATTGCCTCTTTAGAATAGCATACTCGCAATTACTTTCAAATGCTCAAACTTTTCCAAACTGCTCTATTACTAATTCATCCGAGTAATTGAAAAAAGATCATCGACTGCAGCTGCAAAAAAGAATCAATTCATTCATGTCCTTATCACTTTGTATCCAATTTCAGGTTCTTGTGCAGGAATCTTGTCCCTATACAAGACAATGGTATTAAGAATGACACGACTTACAATTTTTATTTAAAAAGTGAAGGCACTGACAGATAAGACAAAAGGAAACCATAATTGATCATTTATCTAATATACTTCACCATCTATACCTCCATTACTCTGTGCCACGACAGTCTTACTCATTTGATGTAACTTGTTGACCGATTGAATTACTTCTCGTTATTACAATTTTAAAATTGTTTGTGCTGTAGCAAAAGTAAATATTGTTTGAATTTCATTGCTAGATTCTTTAGTTTCCAGATTTAAGTGTTTTCCCAAACCATGCTTGTTCTGGTGTTACATTCTGGAAGGATGGTGTGGGACTTCTGTTGAGAATGTTACATGAATAAAAAAATATCTATTTTAAGTGCTTTCAAACGCATAATTAGGTGGGTCTGTTCTTGATATTTTGGGGACCAATTTTGGTGTGAAGACCTTGTCCTTCAAATTTCTAAAATTTGGGCTGGAGAACCAAACAATATCTTAGTTTTTCCCATATCTTACCCTTTCGGCTAGTGAACTAAACAATATCTTAGCCATGGCACAATCCTGTTAGTAGTTTTCTGTGGTTGTTATTGATTTAGCATTCACTTGGTAAGGAGTTTATCGTGCTTGCTTTCCTGGGAAGTCAATCACTCCTTCAGATTCAAATTATGGCATGACTGTTGTTTTCACAACACTGATTTTACCACGTATTACCACAAATGTAAATATCAATTTCTTTTTGACATTTTTGTCTTTTATTTCCGTACGTCCTCTTCTTTTAGTTGCAACCTCCTAGTACATTGTTCCCCCATTTTTACTAATGTACATTGTTACTAATAACACAAATCAGTGTCTATCAATTTTAAGAAATTTAAAGTCTGTGTGGATGCGTTAGGAATGAAATATCAATCCTTATTACAAGTCGAAATACTCATCTTACTTCCTCTTAACCTTCTGATCCAAATTAGTTGCCTGCGTCTATTTTCGGCCTTTGTTTTTTACGATTAAAAATTCCTTTCAACTCATTTCTTATTTTCTGTCATAATTTGTGTCTTTATTCTTTTATTCGTCATTCTCAGACATCCACATGACTATCCTATTGCTTCAATTCATTTTCAACCTTGTCCATTCAACAATTGATTTTTTAAGGCACAACTGTTATTGAGGTTTTGTTCTCATGGCCAAGCTCAAGAATCGACTGAACTTTGCTAACCGCCTACACCCAGAGTACCCATTAAAAGATGAAGACCAAATCAGTGTTTGAAAAATCAAATCCAGGTACACAGTATCCAATATCAGGCACACATAAAGCCAACATACAGCAAGTAGCAGGATGCCCATCGCATATTAAATGGCATGCAGAATAATATTTGGATTATGACTACTCCACAAGACCAGTACCCATTGCCTCGTCCTTAAAGT
The DNA here is from genome assembly GCA_019776745.2 of Taxus chinensis. Classification (NCBI taxonomy): domain Eukaryota; kingdom Viridiplantae; phylum Streptophyta; class Pinopsida; order Cupressales; family Taxaceae; genus Taxus; species Taxus chinensis. Next base: position 782,580,584 of record CM034147.1, on the reverse strand, counting down.
ATCCAGACCAGGCACAAGTTAAGCAACGGAATCTTAAATTTGGCTCACAATACACCAGCAGCTCGGCATTCCACCAATGTACAGTTGTCAATTTGTGTCAAAGCAAGAAATAGGCAGGAACTTGCCGCTCTGCGGCTCTTGTTTATAGTAAGAAATGATGGGTTAATCATTCAAAACATGCAATAAAAAGTATCCTCAACTTGAACTACACATGATATTAGAAACTATAGTCGATGATTAAATTGTCATATTCACGGTAGAAATTAACATTTCCCAAGAAAATATTATAATGACAATACCAAACATTTCCATGTACATATTCCATTAAGAAAATATGTCAAAATTTTCTTTCAACATTGTAGTCTAACCATTAACCAGAAACAATATGATTGAACATTCTAAAGGATGATACCTTTATACATATAAAAAAGATTCAACTTTCTAACAGAGGCCATTTTACAAAAGTTTTGAGGTAGAGTGGTTTTTTTCAGACCGGGCTCAAAAACGGAGATTCATAACCCTAAGTGGAACTCTCACCCTAAATCACATTATGACGATTATGGTGTAGGCATAGACGGGGAACAAAGGCAGTGTTTGGTGGAGGCATGACACTAATATTGGGTTTGACATTATTTTAAGTTATTTTTTAAAATTTTAAAATATCGTATCTTTGTAACCATGAGTCCATATGAAATGAAACTCAATGAATAAATTATTTTATGTATGTGGTTAATGTGGTAAAATTTGTAGGATCCATTAGATAAATTTAGAACTTACTAAAAATAGATATTACTAAAAATGGTTTGTTTTACTAAAGATAGCGAGTCTAAAAGGGTTGGTTTAGAATTCAAGGTTATTTAGAAGTATTTGGAATGTGAATAAGAGGGCATGTAATGTAATTGAAAGATGAGAGAGTAAGGAGGATGATTGGAGTTTATTGAATAATTTTTTTAGATAAAGTATAAAATGTGGATTTTTTTATTATAACACCCACTAAAAACAACCCACTTGAGACCCAAGAACAACCTAGGATTAGTTAGGAAAAGTATGCAATAATTTATTTTATTTTAAAAGAGTCTACAACTAGGTTACAATGCAACAATTGTCACTAACAAGTTCTAGAACAATTCTAATTCACTAGAACATACTTTTCTTTTATTAACAATTATTAGAAGTCATAAGGTTTAGAATTTAGGGTTAGAAGGTAAAATAAGGTTCAGAGGGTAATTCCTCACCATACCCACTCTCTAACATGATTAAAGATTCAACTTAATTTTTCTCAAACTTAGCGCATTCAAAAATTTCCTAAATTATTTCCATTGGATTGGAAATTTCCTCACCTTTCCATTGATATAAATAAGTTCTCCTAACTCCTCATTTTTTTGAGTTATGGGCTGGTGGGTCTTGGGGTGAAAATCTTCCCCAAGAGCAGTCCTGCGGGCCCAGGGCTGAAAATTTTCCCCAAAAGCGGGTCGTCGGGCCATGGGTAGACCTTTGAAAATTTTCCCACATGGGGTTAAAAAAACAACTTTGCACCCACGGGTCCGCAAGTCCACTAGGGACATGTGATGCCTCCCAAGTCAGCACGGGGAGAGTGGGACGGTGGGAGACATTTTGAAAAATCTTCCCGTGCGGGGTGAAAGCCAACTTTGCACCCATGCTCCCGCAAGTCCACAAGGGACACGTGGCGTCTGCTAAGCGAACGCGAGGAAGGTAGGGTGGTAGGGATAAAATTAGTTTAACAGCCCGAAGGCCTAAGAGGATAGCATTCACCCGTGCCTCCATCGGCACCTCGCGATGCCATGTGGTGGCTCCTGGTTAGCTGTGGGCCGGAGGGCAGCGGGGAAAATTTAGAAAATTTTCCCAAAATTTTCGAGGAGCACTAAATTTAGAAATAGATCTGGCCCTCCGCCAATGCCTCGCAGTGTCATGTGGTAGCTTCCGATTGGCTGCGGGTTGGCAGGGTAGCGGGGAAAATTAGAAAAATTTCCCAAAAATTTTCCTTAGAGCTAAGGGAAAAATTCAGGCCTGCCAAGGAAATTTTTACCAAAAAAATGTTTTTGACACCAAGGAAGAAAAACTTTAGAAGGCCATAACTTTTGATAGAGAGCTCAGTTTTGGGAAAATGAGGACTTTCTGGAAATCTCTCCACGTCCTATTTACTTTGCAATCATTAATTTCAATTTTTATAAAGTTTAAGGGGTCAATTTCAAGTAAACAATCTGTAGGCTTTTACAATGCAAACAGGTAAATTTTAACTTGATAAATTTGTTCTTGTCCCTCTCTCAACATGTCAAATACACATGGAAAAATGTTATTAGTTGTATTTAAGAGAGATTTGAAGATTCAATTTGTTTGATTGATTTACAATTTGAACATTTACATTTCTGGACAGTAGCACGACTACAAAACGGTTTAAGCCCAATTTTGCTAAGTTTTATAAGAATTTCCTTAAGTGTTAATGTCTAAATGAATTCATTTAGATCTTATTATGCCCAAATTAATGTTTCATTTCTTATTCCTTTATTGCAGACTTGGTTTGAGCATTTGGGATTAAATAATTGTTAATTGGAAAAAAAAATAGGACAGAGTTCAAATTTTAAAAAATTATATTTGTCATTTTCTTCTTCCAAGTATTATAATGTGTTCCAAATCTAATATAATGCATTCATTTGATTTAATTCATCTTATTCTAAAACTATAATACATCTCTGATTTCCAATTTTTACATATTTCAAAGGACAGAGTATTACATTTCCTTTATACACATTTCTTTCTTTCAAACAAAGACTTCAATTACATTTAAAAGATCAAATTTAATGCCACTGTGTAATTTGAGAAAGGTGATACATACTTTATTGATTCTAAAAGAAAACTTTGTAACATCTTTATTTTATTCCTTCCAAAATCATATATATAAAAACAGGGCAGAATATTACATTTTCATGTCACGTGTTTCACTTTTCCTCTTTTCCAAACAAGGATTTCATAGAACATGTTAAATACAGATTTACAATGGAAGAATATCATATGAAAAATGCAAAGACTTCTATTAATTCAAATGAAACTCGTATAACCTCCTTTCCATTTGATTTCAAAATACAACATACCAAACACGTGTCATTCTTTCACATTCTTTCCAAAACAGAATACATAGTATAACTCTTTTACATTTCAAATTTCCACTTTCATTGCCAATACAAAGTATCTTTCCATTATAATGAATACACAAATCATCCACTTCAAGTGGGAAAGGGGCTACAATAATATTTCATTTCACAAGGGATTGTCAAACTATCTTTAACTCAACTCCAAAACAACAACATGTAGATTTCTCATTCTTCTAATTTGATCACAATAAAAGTAGGGGAAAGGAAACACTCTCCACCCAACCAGGACATCCAATGAAGAGGAGAAGCCATCCTATTAGTGTGAGTTATCCTATGTGTCCTCCTCTCATGTTGGAGGGTCATTTCACATGGGTTCGGTTTAGGGTTAGGTTTAGGGTTTCATGTGTGTCATGCACTAGGGTTACTCAACACCCTATATGTACCCCTTTTCTATTTATTTATGAGCATACCAAGACACTCTGCTATCTTTACTCTATACAAGCTTTGTTTCTGTTGAGCAATTTCTTCCATTACTGATCATTTTTTCCTTGCTATCGCTGGAGCTTTCACAATTCCGTTGGAGTTCAACTACTTCGTGGTGCCTCGTTTCCGATTCGATTCTCGTAAACTCTTTTCATGGTATCAGAGCTAAGATGGGGTAAACGTGCACTTGATTTGTTTTTTGTTGCTATTACTCTTACTTGGTTTCATTATTTTACTCTGCATGCAAGTCTTTTGATCACTATTTTCTAGAAATTATCTTGCAAATATCTCTAACAAGCTTTCTCGGAAAGTTTTTTGTGTTTTTTTTCTTGTGCATGTGCAGGCTTTTCAAAATACCTTGAGAAATCAGGTTTTTTAACTACTTTTTTTAGTTGGATGTATCAAAATCCAAAATAGAGATTCCTTTCATTTATTAAAATGGAAGTGAAAATTTTTAAGCTCTCTGGTTTTTACAGGATTTGCATGTTGTCTGTGGTTGTAGGATCCTTGAGTTCTTTAGTTATGGTTGCTCATCAACGAATTGCTGTCCCTCTAACCATTTTTGGACTGTTCAAACTGCAATTACTATTCATTAACGCGAGGCCTACATTTTTTCTTTATTCCAGGCGTTTTTTTAATTGTTCAGGCATTTTTTAATCATCTGCCGCGTTTTTTTGCTTCACAGGCATTTTTTAATCATCTGCCACGTTTTTTTTGCTTCACAGGCATTTTTAATCACATATGCCACCTTTTTTGGGTGTGGGCAAGCTAAAACTCGGTTGTACAAGGTTTTTTGGGACTGTTTTGGCATTTTTTACTGTTCGTCACATTTTTTGGGTGTGGGCAAGCTAAAACGTGGCTGTACAGGTGTTTTTTGGACTGTTATGGCATTTTTTTACTGTTCCTCACATTTTTTGGGTGTGGGAAAGCTAAAACGTGGCTGTACACTCATATGTGCAGCCCGTACACTCAAATTGGTAAGTATTTGGTAAGTTTCCACTTTCTTTCTTTTTAAACTTCCTCAAAACAAAAAAAAACCTCTGCTTTTATAAAAACGTGCCGCTTTTTTTCATGCTGAGTTTTTTTTATTTTGTTTGGTAAAACAACTCAAACCTTCTTGGTAAGTTTTTAAAAGGTTTCTAATTTATAGTGATTTTAATCAAGTTTCTAAAACCATTTAGAATTTTTTTGTAATTAGAAGTTTCCATAGATATTTAAAAATCTTCATCTAAATATCTTCATTAGATTAGATCTAATTAGATTTAATTAAATTAGATCTAATTTTATTTCATTCACATTATTTAAACAATATATTTCTTTGGCATTATAAAATTTGGTCTTTTGGCTGCTTGTATTTCTAACCTTCCGTCGAGTGCCGAAGATGAAGGGTGAGCTCTGAGATTGACAGGTGGCTAATCCCCCCTCGCAATACAAACAAATCCTATCTCAAATTCTGCGTCATTTCCAACGAACATACATATGACACCCTTTGCATGCATTTAGGGCACTTTTTAAATCTGTTTGCAGGCTTATTCGCTTTTTACTCATCAATTACGGGAATTGGTTTTTGCTATAACTTTTGACTCGTTGCTCGGATTTGAGCACTTCTTTAGTCAAAGTTGCATGTTTTTTTTGCACTCTAGATGATGGGATCATTATCTTTGTAAAACGCACTAATCTTATAAAGTGCCACATTCTGGGGGGGGTGTTTGTTTTGCTTAATTTAACTCATTTTTTTGAGCTTTGTTCTATTCTTTTTTTTCGTGGACTTGTGAGTGCGTCCGCCATAATTTTATGACAAAGGGATTCTTTCATGTGACATGAGATGCTTTTTCTCACCATCGGGGTTGGCTTTCACCTCCTTTCTATTTTTTGCTTATGCTTGTTTACGGTGTTCCTCTTTTGTTGCGCTCCATAAGACACTGTTGTGGTCTCCTCTCTTGCACGTTATTACACTAATTGCAAGATGAGTTACCAAGTGTTTCAAACCACACGCATGGACCTGATTGTAATCAACGCACTCAACTATAAAGTGCCGAAAGTAGGGGAGTTTTTATTGTCCTAGGTGGTTGTGTTTATTTTCTACATTTCCTTCTCTCTCACACACTATGGATGCACTTTCAATTCCTTTGCTTATACCATTCAAATTTTTCGAATGGAGATCGAAAATAATAATGAAACTAAGGGGTAAAGGGTTATATTACATCACCATGAGAACTGAGACTGAACCAGACGACGAACCTGCAAAATCTAAGTGGTTAAACCGTAGTGATGAAGCTTTAGGTCTTCTCTGCATGTCCATTTCTCCTGACTTGCTTTTCCACATTGAGGCATCTGAAACACCTACATCTGCATGGAAAATGCTAGATGTGATGTTTGGAGAACTAGATGACATGAGAGTGCATGAGTTGGAAAACGAACTACTAGGGTTAAATCCTAGTGACTTTAAAAACCTACAAGCCTTCTTCTCGAAATTTGTCCACATTAGATTATTGTTAAAAGGATGTCAAGTAGAAAAGAAATATTTGCAACTGATCTTGTCGATTCTCTCTAAACTAGGTCTCGAATATTATGTCTTCATGTCAACTTTCTATGCTACAAAAGCTGCTTTGGGCGATACATGGATGATGCCCTCCTTTGACTATTTTTCGTCCCAACTCATTCGAGAACAGGACAAACTCATTCAAATGGGGTCTCTCAAGTCCAAGTCACATGCCCTTGTAGCAAGTACTAGCAAGGGAAAGAAGACTGAAAAGAAGAAAGAAACTAAGGATCAACCTAAGAAAGAAACCAAGATCAAACCTAAAAATGACATAAACACTTTGACTTCTTAACCTAGGGTGCAAAAAAGCAAGTATTTGTGTTCCTATTTCAAGAAGACTAGTCACGATGAGCAACACTGTTTTAAGAAACATATTTATCACTTATCTCATTTACTTGAGAAAAATAAAATAAGTCTTCCTGAATCCATAAAACAAAATGCTCTGAAGGCCAAGTCTTCTGCTACAAAAGGTGCTAAAAATGATAAGAAGAAAGGAAAGGCCCTTGTAGCCAAAGTTGCTCCTTCATCAACATGGATTATAGATTTAGGTGCCTCACACCACATGGGTTCTTCGCATGTTGAGTTTTCCAACATTGAACCTTGTGGAATGTCCCAAATCACGATAGGTAATGACACAACAGTGTCAGTTTCCGGTAGTGGATCGGTAGAGATGGATGGGGGAACATTTAACCAAGTGTTGATTGTTCCTGATCTCTCTACCAATCTCCTATTAGTTTACCAAATTACTCACCTTGGTGAAGGAATGTGAGTGGAATTTGGTTTTGACTCGGTGATTATTCATGAGCTTAACAATGACACTACAGTGGCTAAGGGAAAGGCAGATCACCATTCACGGTTGTACACCTTCTCCCACTTTACTTCTGATTCTATGCCCACTTCCTTGCTCACTCATGAAAATGAGGTTACTAAGCTATGGCATGAGCATTTTGGACATATAAACTATCGCTACCTTGAACAATTGAGTCAAAATGAAATGGTCAATGGGTTGCCTCGTGTCAAGTTTTCTAAGGGTGTTTGTGAGGGTTGTACCCTTGGAAAGCATACTGAAAAGAACTTTGACAAAGGAAAAGCCTAGAGAGCCACTCGTCCCTTGGATCTTGTTCACAGTGATGTTTCTGGTCCATTTCCTTCTCCTTCATTTACTAGAGCTCTTTATGTGCTAACCTTCATTGATGACTATTCGCGATATACTTGGGTATATTTTCTTAAGCTTAAGTCTGAAGTCTTTGAACATTTTCAGGACTTTAAGGCTCTTGCTGAGAAACAGGTGGAATGGTCTATCAAGGTTCTCTGAATCGACGATGGAGGTGAATATTTAAACAATAGGTTCATGGATTTTTGTACTTCTGAAGGGATCTCTTTACAACATATAGTTTCTTATAGCCCTTCGCAGAATGGAGTCACAGAAAGAAAGAATCATACTTTGAACGAGATGGCAACTTGTATGATTCACTCGAAGTCTCTTCCTTTGTAGTATTGGCCTGAAGCAGTGAATTGTGTAAATTACATTTAGAACCGTGTTCCACACAAGGCAGTAAGAGGGATGACACCCTTTAAAGCCTAGTTTCGATGCAAGCCTGATGTTGAGCACTTTCGAGTCTTCAAATCCAAGGCTATGGCTTAGATTCCCAAGAAGAAATGCAAGGCCTTGGAACCACAATCCAAACCTTGTATCTTTGTAGGGTATCCTGATGGCATGAAGGGATATCGATTGATGAATTCTACTTCTCATGAGCTATATATTGAGAGAAGTGTTAAGTTTGATGAGTCTTCTTTGACTTCTACTTCTCCACTTATAGAAGTTCTTCAGCTTGCTGATTTAGATTCTAACTCATCAGATGATGATACTGTTGAGCGTGCTCCTCTTTCGGATCCTCCCAACCATCAGAACTTTGAGTCTTCTGATTCTGACAGTAGTGATGACGAAGAGTATGTCCCTTCTCACTCAAGTGAAGAATCTTCTGACTTTGAGCCTGATCCTCCTGGTCCCCTTTGGGCCAGGAAAAATTTGCAAAGTGCTGGAGATTTAGTTGGAGATACTTCGGATATGAGACGTACTCGCTCAGATTTCATTGGACCCCTCTCTTTCTTTGCCTCTGCTTTTGATTCACATTCTTTCCGAGAGGCTTCTGGTATTCCTGAGTGGGATTCTACCATGGATGAGGAGTATTCCTCTCTCATGAAGAATGATACTTGGGATCTCACCACTCTTTCAAAAGGAAGAAAAATCGTTCGGTGTAAGTGGGTCTTCTGAACAAAGTATGGAGTAGATGGAGACATCGAAAATTTTAAAGCGTGATTAGTAGCTAAGGGTTTCTCCCATATAGCTGGGGTTGATTATATAGAAACCTTTGCTCCAGTTGCGAAGATGACTTCTATTCAACTGACCCTAGCCATTGCCGCGGTAAACAGATGGAAAGTCCATGAAATGGACGTTAAGAGTGCCTTCCTTCATGGTGACCTAGAGGAAGAGATCTATGTGGAACAACCTCTGGGTTATTTCCAAGATTCCTCCCTCGTTTGTAAGTTAAAGAAGTCTCTTTATGGCCTTAAACAATCCCCTCAGGCTTGGTATGCCAAGATGGACTCCTTCTTACTTACATCAGGGTTTACTAGGTGTCACTCTAATCCAAATGTTTATATTCTATGGTAAGATGACTCCATACCCATTCTTGTTCTATATGTTGATGACTTGTTAATCACAGGAAGCTCTTCTTCTATTATTGATTCTATGAAGATTTCCTTAGCCAACAAGTATTCCATGACTGACTTAGGTCTACTTCATTACTTCCTTGGGATCCAGATTTCACAATCTGACTCAGGAATCTTGATTTCGCAACCTAAGTATTCTCTTGATTTGCTAGCTCAGTTTAGATGTCTGATTGCAAGTCTTCTCCTACTCCTTTTCTTTCCGGGGTTAAGTTGGTTTCAGATCACTCTACTCCCTTGGTTGATGGTACTCTTTATTGACAGTTAGTTGGGAGCTTGATCTACTTGACTCACACACGACTGGATTTATCGTATGTTGTTGGGATCATGTCCACATTCATGCAGAAGCCACATGATCTGCATTGGAAAGTAGCTAAACGGATCCTTCATTATGTTCGTGACACTTATGCTGATGGCATACACTATCATGGAGGGGTTGATATTGACTTGATTGGATTCACAGATTCTGATTGGGCTGGTGACTTAGATCATCAGAAATCTACTTCTAGCTATAATTTCTCCCTTGGTTCGGGTCCTATTAGTTGGTCTAGCAAGAAGCAGAATGCAATTGCGATATCATCTATAGAGGTAGAATACAAAGGAGCAGTTAACGCTACCACAGAAGCTATTTGGCTACAGGGTATTCTGACAGAGTTTGGCATCCACTTTCGGTGGCCTACCATTATCTACTGTGATAACACAAGCACTATCTCTATTTGCAGAAATACAATTCCACATCAGCGAACGGAGCACATTGAGATCCATATGCACTTCATACGGGAGCTTATTCTTGATGGTATCATCGACATTCAGTATATTCATACAGCTGATCAGATTACAAACTTATTCACCAAGCCTTTCACTGATATTAATTGTCTTCACTTACAGTCTCTTCTTGGGGTGAGGTCTTCTGCAACTGCCCATCTTCTTAGGGCTATTTATTCCTTCTTTTCTTCTTCTTCTTCTAAGAAGATTGTGTTTGTATATGGGCACCTTATCAGGGCTTTAGTTTCCGGGCCCCATTGACACATCTTTCTTAGTTGTCTAGGAGTGTCTTTCTCTTCCGTCTGACTCATCACATCCGCTACCCCAGCTTCGATGAAGGGGGTGTTAATGTGAGTTATCCTATGTGTCCTCCTCTCATGTTGGAGGGTCATCTCACATGGGTTCGGTTTAGGGTTAGGTTTAGGGTTTCATGTGTGTCATGCACTAGGGTTACTCAGCACCCTATATATACCCCTTTTCTATTCATTTATGAGAATGCCAAGAGACTCCGCTGTCTTTCCTCTATGCAAGATTTGTTTTTTTTAGCAAGTTCTTCCATTACTGATCATTTTTTCCTTGCTATCACTAGAGCTTTCACAATTCCGTTGGAGTGAAACTACTTCGTGGTGCCTCATTTCAAATTCGATTCTCGCAAAATCTTTTCACATCCTTCTTCATTGGCCCCCGAGCCCCAACCAAAAATCAATAAAATATGTGATCCAACTCATGGCAACAATAAGCTTCCACAAACACTCAAACAACATAATCACAATAAAACACAGTCCAAAACAGAATGTAGTTTTAAACTATATTAAAAAATGGAAAACATTATTGAGGCTTATGTTGACAATTTTTGCACTTGTGCAAAAATAGGCAACTCGAAACTTCTTCATTGCGATGAAATTCATAGGTGAAGTATACCTAAGCTAAGGAAGTTTTGATATCATTTGTTACTACTGAATTAGTTACAAGAATAAATGAAATATGTAGTTATGTGTGCTGTCACAAAACATAACAGATCACATAATCTGCAATTTCATGCCATCTTTAGTAAAAGAACAAAAATTCCCCGAAGGACATCTTTTTTATCTTGATGAAGATGACAAATGATAGAGTAGGTGAAGTGCTGAGTTTTGAAGCAGCAAATAGAAATACATATATCAGAAAATCAAGGTTCATTACTGAATGTTACAAGTTCCCATCAATGTTTCTTTCCTTCATGATTAAGACATTCAATTATGTTAATGAGTTGTTTAGTTCATTATACAATCCATATAGAGAAGCTAGAATGCTTAAGGGAATACATAACTCAATTTCAGAATTCAATGTTTTATTCACAAGGAAGGTCAAATGTTTCCCACACAAGCCATGGGGCATAACTAAAAAGTAAAGTACAACTACTAAAATAAAAGGTACACATGCATGAAAGAGAAAGAAAAGGAGTATGAGTGAACCCGTCATTTCCTTAAGGTTTCTTTCTTTGATTGAAAACATCTCCATTTCTAGCTTCTTCTTCATCTCCATTGTATGATCCATTGTACCTGAAAAGAAGAAAAGTTAACTGTTAGTTGCGAGCTCAAGGATCAATTCATATTCCTACACTGTACTAATTCATGCATATGAATCTCTAATAATAGGAGATGTAATATACTTGAATATCAAACTACATACATGCTTTATTTTCTCAGAAAGAGTGAAAAAATAGAAAAGACAATAAGAAACATGGACATAAAAGAGGCCAAAAATCCTAAGTATTTTCTAACTGTTTTCCTAAGTGTGTAGGTACAGGTTACAACCAAGCAAAAATAGACAAGTCATAAGTGCATGCAATAAAAGGAAGAATGTAACTCAAGGTTTCATAAATTTTCTGAAATGGAAGAAGTTACAGTGTAGGAGAGAAACTGGTAAATAGAAGAACACTTTTCAGTTACAGCTAAAGGAGAAGAATCAGATTTTTGATAGTTGACGTTAACTAGAAAAGAAAGGTTACAGTTGAAAGGAATGAAGACAAGATTCTAGGAAACTTTTGACAGGGCTTCGCCATGTAAAATGGGCATTTACAACTTTCCATCATGTTGCTTTTAACTACTACATGATTAAAGGAACTATTTGAATCAAAAAATACAACTACTATAGATGGAAATGGATGGAAGAGAGAATTTTGGAAAAAATTCACCAGGGCTTCGCATTGAAAATCAACATTTCAAATTTTCCCGCATACATAGAAAGTTGTATTTAAGCTCAAGAATAGCATTGAATCATAAAAGAAATGCAGTAGAAGTAACATATTACAGTATCTAGATCAAGAATTATGCCTGATAATGATATCAAAAATAGGTAAAGAATTGCTTGAAAACTATTCCAGGGATCAAAGAGTATAAGTACAGCTTTAGGATACAAATTAGCATTTTAAAGGTCAATTGAAGAAAGAAATGTATAAGCAAACCATTTTAGTTAGTGGTGTTTCAACCCCATTCAACCTTACAAAACCCAAAATAATCAATGTTCAGTCAGAATATTGAAGAGATCACAATGAAGAAAGAAATTCAATCACATGAACCCTTCTACAGTCAGGACAACGAAACAACCAAGGTCTCATCTATGGTGGTAATTCTACATCCATCTAAAGTTGATAGGTTAGATATCAAGACATGCATTGCAACTCAATGATAAATAAGTGTTGGTGGAATACATTCAACAAATAAACAAATCCAGTTTGAGTGTGACCTTATCAGCAAGGTCCATTAATAGGAATAAGTCAATCTTGTATAGTACAGAAAACCACCAATATTGCAAAAGTTACAATATGAAAAAAAACCAATTGCATTCAAGCACTCATCCAATGGGAAGTTTTCAATGTTCAACTGATCTCAGATTGAAAAGGATTAAATCAAGTACTCTATAGATTTTTTCAAAGAAATAAGTTGATCTTGAACAATGAATCATAACAGAATAGTTTCTCCAGAATACAAAATTGATGCTAAGGATTTCAGAACAGAAATAAAGTAACATATAGAACCTATATTTGTAGAAATTCATAACCACCATTTCTACAATATTCTCAACAAATGCAAATAAAATAACAATTGTCCTGAGGTTAAGCACAAACAACTCATACAGAGAAGAAGTAGAAGTAAGTATCCAGAATGAAGAAATTACTTTATGTCCACTACAGGGAAACAAAGTATATACAAAGCCTCTATAGAAACAAATGTTAGATAAAAAGTGTAGATTCAGCTCAAACTTTGAATCAGAGACACTACAATGTATGAAATACGAATACCCAAATCAAGAAACGTTCATATTTGAAGTTAAGGGAGGAGGAAGGTTGTAATAAAGAATGGAGATCCAAATAAATGACAAAATAAAATAATGCAAAGCTTCTAGAGGAAGAGAAGAATAGACATTCATGGCACCCCAATTTTGACAGTCAAAACCCCCATGTTATCTTCATAGAAAAAGAATGAATACTCAGAACAAAAATACACAGATCTAAAAGTCACAATGAAGACTAGTTTGAGTATTTCACTCACCTTTTATCACAAGAAGTTTCGAATTTGATTGACCATGAGTACTCTATTGAAAACGTACAGATATGAAGAAATAACAACCCCCTTTGGAGTTTGTAAAGCTTTCATGTTCAAAATACCCAATTAAAAATGATCAAGAATCTTACGGTTTCGAATTGTTTTTTTTTTCAAATACTTGAGTTGCAGAGGAGGTAAAGGAAGCTCGGAAAAAAGTTTCAAATCGAAATGACCAAAGTCATCCAAGAGATCACACGAAGAAATGTAAAAGAAGACATGTATCATTTTTGAAGTCAAAGTCATGATTAACCAAAATACCAACGAAAACTCAAGGATTGAAAATCTTACCTACCTCATCAAGCAGTGATGCAAAGCAAAATCTACAGAGCTCAAGAGATGGTGGCCATGTCAAAAGGAAAACCTGCAAAGACCAAGAAATATACCGGTGCTCAAGCATTTCGACCACAAGATCTCACAAAGTAAACTCAGATCTCATAGACTTCTCCACAAAGACCAAATAGAATAGGTCGAGCTCAAAGAAACAACCATGGCAGCCACCTTTACAACCATCTTCTCAGGAAAAAGATAGAGGAAGAGCTACAAAATATAGGTGTGGCCGAGCTCGAGTTGAGAATAGAATAACTACATCAAAGAAAAAAATTTCCAGGGCTTTGCCCATGAACCAGAAAACCGAATGAAATGATCATTAGACCTAAGATCTCCTTTACGGCCCGAATCCAAGTATGAGTTAATATCAAATTCAACCACGGTTCGAGATCAATGATCAATATTCATCAAGAACGAAGATCAAAATCTGAGAATCATGCTTAGAGCTTGACACAAATAACCACGGTTAGTCCCCACCAACCACATTCAATACATAGTCAGAAACCCTAACCATGAGTCCAAGGATCGACGACATCAAAATAGAGGTACAAAGATCAAGGCCCCAAGATGATCAATAAATATCAAAGAAAAATCAACTTGAGTTACATATGCCACCAACCAAGTTACCAAGGGGTGAGTCACCGTGGAGAAGGGGAAAACCCATGTGTCCATCGAATAAATCATTGCATTGACTTTCAAATTCCAAACTATAGTCATTTCTAAATAATTTAAACTGCCATCATACATGTTTATCACCAAAAAAGTGAATTTTGAAATATGCCAAGGCCAACAACTATATACTATAGTTCTCATTACAAAGGTGACAAACTATTTAGTATGTTCATGGTAAATAATCAAAGGTGGCTGAGTATGGTAGTAACTATTACAAAGTGCCCCATGTGTATCTAAAACCTTGACAAGTATGCTAAGTCCACAAAGGTGGCCAAACCTGGTAAAGTAAAGGTGGTCCCCACACCAAGGAGTTAAAGATGATCTAGAACATGTTATCCATGTGATCACTAGAAAACATAATAAGTGTCAACATTGGAGACAAAGGTGGTCCCAATCAGGATTGATATTTGGATGAATTATTTTGCAAAGTATTGCAATTAATGTAATTATTTCACTCACAAACATGGAGTTTTATTTTTTCACGCCTTCACAACAAGACGTAATAGAGAAGAATACAGAGTTGCATGTTCATGGAGAGATACTTTCCTAGAAAACAATCTTATTTTTAGCAAATTATTCATCCTTCTCTTTCTTAAAAATAGATCAGTCAACTTCACTTGACCAATTGTAATCAAGGTTATTAAATTTCTATTTGTAATTGAATGCTCTATTTTTTCCCTTTATCTATTATTAAATAAAGGATAAAAATAGAATGCATGGGCGAGTACAAGCTTTAGGCTATTTTAGGAAGAAGGTGAATTTTATTTTTTCTATATATTGTGTGCCTTTGTAAAGCACAAGGGGAAATTTTGGAGGACTTTTTGGATATAGGAGTAGTGAAGCAATTTTTTCCTATTTTTCCTTCTGTGTGTGAAGTATTTTCTGCCTTGTCAATTATGTGTAGTCTTGTGTATGTTTCTATTATTCTTGTGAATGAAAATTCCTCGATCAATCATATTACCCTACTGCAAATTTAGTATTTTCTGCTTAATTTTAATGTGCATGTTAACTTATTAGTACTGTTGTGATTTTCCCTCGGTATCACCAAGTGTTTACCCTTAAATATTCTGTAATAAATTGTTGGCTCATACATCAAGAACCCTTCCCATAACAATTGTGCATATACTCAGTCAAATCCCTCACATAAATTTGCTGTATCACCTAATTTTGATTTATTTTACAGTCATCTTTTACTCTTAAAACTCCTAGAAATCAGTTTAGGATACACCAATAAGGAAATGGCATTTTAATCCTAGAGACTCACCTCAAAATAGGTATACCCACAAACCTGAGGTGTTTCCATTGTATCTACGAAAGAGAGAGATCAATTTTTCAAGCTTAGAAAACCTATAGCTATCTCTCTACAGGGTGCACTTTCGAGAGATAACAGCTTCATCAAACAAGCCAAAGGAGCAAGAAACTAGGGGGGATGTTGCTTATGCCTCCCAAAGCGGAAATTGGTATCATCACATGAGAACAAAACACCAACATATATATATATATATATATATATATATATCATTTCAAATCCTTGACATGCCCTTATTCCTCACATTTCCTTATGCCTCCTCAACCTCTTATGGCACCCCATAACAAGTAAAGAAATTCAAGCTATTTCTATGTAAGGTGGAACCCAAATCCCAACTCCCTCCACCCTTATACCTCCCTAAAACACACTTGTGCCTCCCACAAAATATAACCCCATAGTCTTCTCTTACATGATTCCTAGGCCATCGACCCAACATCCCACAAACATGCCAAAAGATTCATATATTAACACTTACATTCCTAAAAGAAGAGAATTTCAAGGGTCAAGCTCTTACCTCTCCATGATGGAGTTGTTCCAAGTTCTAAAACAACAAGCTTTATCCCAATGTAAGCAATCTAAAACAACCAAGCACAAGCATGCAACAATATTCTTAAAAGCTTCTTCAAAGCAAGAGCTCCCAAAACAGTAATGAATTCACCCAGGAATAATGTCTCCAAAATGAAGTAACCCCTAAACAAGGAGATCCATTCAAATTTTATAGAAGAGGGAAGGGAAAAGGATGAGGTAGATCCACTTAGGATGCCATATCACACATCATCAACCCCAACCCCAAAATTCAACTTCATTCTCCAATGCATAATAAATAGGTGGGTGAATAATATGACAATTTACTTACACACTCAAACAAGCCCATACCCCATAAGGAACTAAAATTAAATTATGTAAGAAAAGTGAAATTACAACATTCAACTTGACTTGTAAAAAAACATAATAAAGGTCAAAGTTTCAACGCTCTAACCCATAGGAAAGGTTGGTATGTAAATTTAAGAGACGTATGCGAGACAAGTTTAACTTGTCCAACAAACCTCTAAAATCAGCCTCCAAGGACAATTTCGAATTTCCAAGAAGGTGGAGTGTTTCTCACTCAACAATTAACTTACACATCACTTACATATCTCTTACAAATACTTACATCACTTTAAATCATGGCCAACAACTCTCATTAATTACCTTCTTATGACATATTTTAATTTATTTATTTTAACAATATGATTACTCACAAAATTTACACATCATTTAATAATTAATGAAAGGGGTAAAAGCATCACAAAATAAACACATGTAACATAAAACAAAAGGGTCGAATAAATAAATACACATAACCCCTTGGTCACATTTAAAGGTGGTTCCTCCCCATGGGTACCCCTAACACAGAACAACCACATATAAACAAAACAAGTTGCCATGGTGACCTTGTTGAATTCATTTAGAATTCCAATGTGGTTGGTCTCCAATCCCTTGATGATTGTTGTGATATTTTAACCTGCAAAAACACAAATAACTCCTTTGGCCTCGTGACCATATCAGAACATCCAAAATAATATAAATATAATTAAATTTCCGAAATCATCTAAATATATGAATCACAACAACATCAAAGCAATCTAACAATATCATTTACAGTTTTATCAACAACTATATCATCATCCAATAATTTTCATTTCTCGGTCTACTCACAATATCCAAATATCACATGTCCGAACAACATCCATAACATAACCATGCCAAATAGTATATCATCATCAATATCCAAAATGCCTCTAATAATCATCATGCATCATAACTAAATCAAGTCAACAATAATCCATGATCTAACATCTATCATCATACTATAATAAGGTCCGTAATCAAGTCCATAATATAATCAACAGTATCATGATTAGTATCAAAAGTGTCAAAGAGAAGTGGGCACTACAACAAAACTCTCAATAGCTACGACATCCTTTATACCATCAATCTTGCTAAGGTTTTTTCATTTGATTCAATATTCTTAAGAGAATGGATGTCATGAAAATACATTTTTTTAACAAGAATGCAACCATTAACCCTTGACAATACAATACAAATTTTGATTAAAACAAGAATGCAATCATCTACATAACGCTATACAATACAATACAAATTTTGATTAATTTAAATTAGCTTAATTTCGAAAAAGTAATGGAAGAGATGCATTAAATTAAACATACTGAGGTTTTATACTTTTTAAGTGCAATATGAATTTCATCATGGTTTTAAGTTCATATATAATAATAAAAAATTAACTGTAACATATTGTATCGAAGTGATGCAAATAAAAGGAGTATAAGAAATGTCAAAGGGGAAATAGGTAGTTTTTATATATGGTAAAATATGGGGTATTTTATAATTGAAAGTTATTGGGAGGGGTGTTATTAATCAAACATTGAGATGTATAATTGGGAATAAGGGGTATTATTTAGTTTTCTATGAATGCACATAATAGGACATAAGTTTACATAGTGAATCCTTAGTGAGCGAAGTCTCTTGCGTTCTCACTAAATGTGAATGTCATTAAGCTCCAATGAGCTATGGACACCAAAATCCCTGCCAAGAAGCCACTTTTAAGTGGACCACCCCATTTTTACAAAACTAGGGGCCATAGAGTGAACAACTCTCCCAGACATTGTTCGTAAATAGTTGTTGTGGCAAAACTTAGGGGCCATAGAGTGAACATATTCTCAAAAACATAACACAAATAATTGTTGTGGAGGATTTCCCCATACAGTCCATCAGCTTGCTTATATTGTCACATCTCTATGAGGTCAAAATATATTCCAAATATGAAATAAATTACAATACAATGGTGTAAATCACATTTAGCTCACCGTCTAACATGAGGAATAAAGTTTCCAAGAAATATCGAAAATGGAATTTATGACCATTGTATCATTACCAGGAACAACATGAAAGAGGATTTGTTTATTTACAACCATTAATTAAAAAATAAAAAAACAAAGACATCAAAAACATCATGAACAAACCGAACAAAGCTTAACAAAGACAACTATAGGCAAAGAATCTGGTATTCTTTTAGAACCCACAAATTGCTTTATACAAGAATCAAGGTGCTTCATAGTTAAGAGAATCCTACAAATGAAACAAAATTCTGAGTTCAAAAATTGTTACTTTAACGAAAACAATCAAAGTGATATATTTACCAAATTTCTAAGATGGAAGATCTAAATTGGAAAACCTTTGAATATACTGAGTCTGCAGTACATAGAGAATAAAAGGTGTTTTCCTATCCATTCTCAAATGATGTCAATAAAAGGTGTTTGTAGGTACACATTCCCAATGATTTAAATATTAGAAGATTGAGGATGAGAATGTCGACCTAAAATTATCAAAATGAATACCTCTTAATCCTTAGACACCTAAATTAATGAAATTTAAACATACAATAAGGCTAGCATTTTTTTTTGGTAATTAAGACGAAGGATCGAATTTAACAATGGAGAGAAAATATAGGTGGCGTATGTTACTTTCATTATTTTGAATAATTTCTCCACGGCCCTTAACTCGCGGATTACTTTTCTTTACACGTACTTAATAGCCCTGTACCTCGCCCGCCCTAAATTTGAAATATGTTTTAGCATCAAGTCCAAATTTATTCGTTCTAAATTTTAAGGATAGTCATAAAGTGACATTAACTACCTACGCATGTGAATAACGCGACGTAAACCTAATTGATTTGTGTAGGAGAGTGTGCGTAGTAAGTCAAAAGTAGCCTTTAAAAATCCGTGGTTTCCTTAACGTCCAATAGCGGGGATTCGGATTCGTTTTAAAATTTGAAGATTACTGACCTCTAATGAAATTTAAATAATACTAATTGTAGAAATAAACTGAGCTTTCCTTATAAAAGGGAAGTCACTTACTTTTGGGTAACATAAAAAGGTAAACGTTTTCATGCTTTGTTTCTAGAAATTAAAAAATGAGGACATAGCCTTGGGTTTCAGCTATGGACGGAAAGAACTATATGTGCTTAAACTATTAGTTACTATTTTAAATTTAATAGTTTTTTTGGTTATCCATGTAGTAAAAGAAAACGTAATATACATTAATGTCTCATTTAATTGTTAATTATGTGTATTTTTTTACTTTTAGTTAAGGAGGCTACTAAAATCTATAAATTGTAATATTTTGGACACATGTAAAATGGAGTTTGCAGCCTATTTTATTTCCATTACATGATTATTTCAAATCTTACAAGGTGGTGTTGCTAAAATCTACACTATCTATTATCAATTAGTGCAATATTCATATAGAAATTATAATATAGTTAATCAATTTCCAATTAAAAAAATCTAAGATAATAACTTTTAAATTAATATCGATGGAAATTTTAAATAAATATTGAAGTATTTTTACTAGTGAATAATATTTGTTAAAAGGTTTTTAAGTGTTCAAAAATAATTAATTCACCTTTTTATAGTGGTATAATTGTTGTGAAATAATTCAATCTAAATTGGAGCTAAACACAATAAATTATTTATTTAGTGAACTATCATAACTAGAAATGTCTCACTAGATATTTTTAACAACACCAACTGCAAATATGATCGTGATTTACCTCTGAACAACCAATCTATTGATATTAGTTGGCAATAAGAAAGGGGGAGGAGAAAAACAACCATGAGAAAGAAAAAACATTTCACATATATAACTCTTTCCATTACAAGGTGTTGTTTCTGAATCTTCCTTCGCATGTGCATTAAAATTATATTTTCAATACATATTAGAATTTCTATATAAATTGTATGAAATTGTGTTATTGTTATCATCAATACACATTCAAATTTTATATTATAAATATTTTACATTTAATATTACTAGCAATTGCACGCAAACAATACAATGGATATGTTAGAGGGGATTCGTTGAATAACTTAATCTTGAAGAATTGAAATATTGGAATGGGAAAAATGTGAACATAAACATATACATAGTTCACTATTTTTTCTTTCGAGTAGACACATAAATACCACATGCTACACACACACACAAGCACACACACACACACACATCACACACACACATACACACACATACACACACACACACACACACACACACACAGTACACACACACACACACACACACATATTAATTGACAGACAGCACATACACAGACACACAAACATGCACGCGCACGCGTCAATATTTAGAAGGAGAAAGGTAGTGTTGTGCACAAATTGTTGAGGTAACTTACTATGGAGATATCTCTGAAAGTTGTGCCCTATCCATCAATACAAAGTTTGAAATGCCAATTATTTTTTTAGTTTTTAAAATTTCAGCCCTTGTGTTTTCTAGATACTTAGAGCACCTAGAAATTGTAAGGAAAAATTAGGTTTGAGGGGCTAAAGGGGATTTTACATATACTAATGTAGAATAAAAACTTGATGGAGATCAATGTAATTATGTGTTGAAGTCAGGGTTGAGCCATATAGATCCTCTTATTAGCATTTGTGCTTGTGTAGAGGATAAAATCTTTAGTGAGTAAAAGGAAAAATAGGTTATGTGGATAGTCAAAATATGTGATAGCTTTAGGGGAACTCGGTTATTTATGATGGAGGAAATTATAGAGACAAATAAATGTCAATGGGAGTTGACATTGCATGTTGATTTATTACAGCAGTTGAATTTGATAAGTGTATAAAAGGAAAACTTAAACAAATGATTGAAAATAAGAGTAAAATTGTAATACAAACTTTCCGTCAAGTTATCTTGCAACATTGGATGAGATAGTTGAAGTGTGAGAATGAATTACCACATTTGTTGAATTTCATTGGATGATTTGATTGTGGATGCTCCAAAACTTGGTTTCAAATGGAAGAAGGAAAAGTCTACGAGCAATGGATGATCAAATGGATAGTATTTAGGTGTGCAAATTCTAGTGGCAATTTGGTACAGTAATGTTGCAAATGCCTAAAACTTCTAAGAGAAGATTTAGAAAGGAAAGAGCTTCTTATTTATATTTGAAGGAGAGGTCATGGATTGTGGATCCATCTTTGAATGAGTTACAGGTTAATGAATGCATTTTCCTAATTTAGTAAGTTGAGTTGGTCTATGTAGTGTGGGTCAAAGCATAATTGTGTGTCCCACTTAGGGCTATTGAAAATACATGTTTGGTAATTTTTATATGTGTTTGGTCATGTTTTGGTATAGAAATTCTTCTAAATAGATACACACACACACACCACACAATTATACAAGACCGTAGCCATACGTATATGTATATAATCTCTTACACATATAAAGGAACATACCATTTAACTATATCCATAAAATGGGAAAAACACATAAGCCCATTTGAGGAAAGGGTTTGGGGAGAGGTTCACCGAGCCCCCCCCCCACCCCATTAATAAATGGGATGGAGGTGGGGTCGGTGACCCTCCGCCCAACCCAATCACTTGCCTCCCTAAGTCTTTAATCCTACAACATATGACCCCCCCTGCACATTTCTTTTAAGTTCACGGCCTGTATATTTTGTTAAGTTGCTGCCGACTCTTCATCATTTTTATATATATATATATAGCAAGATGTTTTTTTAAGAATATACATATGGCTCGAATATAAATAAAAGAAAACTTCTTAAATTTAAAACCTTAAAGGAAAATGCGTGAGTTGTAGTTTTGACCAATTTTTTTATTAAAAAAAATGTAACTAGTTAAAAGTGCGGCCTACACTTGTTATTGCTAAATTTGAGGAAAGGGTTTGGGGAGAGGTTCACCGAGCCCCCCCCCCCCCCCCAACCCCATTAATAAATGGGATGGAGGTGGGGTCGGTGACCCTCCGCCCAACCCAATCACTTGCCTCCCTAAGTCTTTAATCCTACAACATATGACCCCCCCTGCACATTTCTTTTAAGTTCACGGCCTGTATATTTTGTTAAGTTGCTGCCGACTCTTCATCATATATATATATATATATATATATATATATATATATATAGCAAGATGTTTTTTTAAAAATATTTGTTTCTCCTCTAATATGTTTAATCACTTTTGTTAACAGTAGTTTCAGATTTATTATTATTATTATTATTCATTTTAAAAGAAGGGAGAAATATATATATATATATACACACACACACACACACACACACATATGTATATATATATACATACATACATACATACATACATACATACATATATATACGTATATACATATATATGTACATACATACCTATATACATATATACATATATATACATATACATATACATATACATATACATATATATATGTATATATATGTATATATATATATATGTATATATATATATATGTATATATATATATATATATATATATATATATATATATATATATATGTATATATATATATATATATATATATACACTTTTTCATGCCCAAATGATAATATGAATCAAATTTTAACTATGTTAAAAATGGGCAAAAAACCTAGAAGCCCATTTGGAAAAATTCAATAAAATGAGATAAATAAAATATAGATAAATACTTTTAACACCCTAATGAGGGTATGCACAAATGAGGAAAATATTGGAGCTTGCAATGTCTCTCCAAAAGCTTGGAATGACTTTCAATGGCTTCCTTTCGTCTTCCAATAACTTGCAAAATAAAATTGAAACAATGAGCCCAATGAATAGAGAAAGAAGCCTTCATAAGCATGCTTTAGGGTTAGTTTTCCTCTTTCGTCATCAAGGGTCCAAATTGAATCTATCCAAAGGATGATATTAATCCCTACAAAAAGTAGGTGGAGAGTGGGTGAGTGGAAATTACCTTTTTATTTAAATGTTTTAATTTCAAAAACATGGGTTGACTTTTTAAGGGGTCACTTTTGGGGTAAGGAAGTGTTTATTATTCTAACCCAATATTAAAAAAGGGACCTTGCTAATTGTTTCAACCTTGTAGAAATTAAATAACCTTGGTATTTAATTATTTTGGCCTCGTTTACACTTATCATCCCATGGGGGGAATATTTAGCTATATTAGGAATTAGTTTGTGGTTTAAGTAACACTTAGGGAATCTTCCACACTTAGTCAGTTTAAATTCATTAACATTTAATGTGGTTTTAATAATTATTATAACGGATTTTTTTTTATATAATTTTCTAGAAACGATAATGAAGCAATCGTTGTTTTCAAAACCTTTTGTGGGCACGTTTTTCAAAAAACAATATTCCATAATTTTTCTAATTAACTCAAGGTTGTTCTTGAGTCTCTTACAAGCATTTTTGGTAGGCGTTACACTTGGTATCAAAGTCGTGGTTTCAAAGCTTGGACCCTTGGGAACACAAAAAAAAACTTGAGACACAAATATTAGACCTAGTACAATATTAAACCTAGAAAATAACCTTGTTTGAACATTGTATATTTTAGGAAACATGGAAAACTGAATAAAACCTAGAACGATGAACTAACTCTCGCCTTGGTTTGTGCAGGAGGTGTTGACCAGAAGAGGGGTCCTTTCACATAGACCTAGACTTGCCACCTCTAGAGTAGGCCATAACAACGATCCTACCCCAGATTTTATAGACACTTCAGGACGTCTATGTCGCTATACGCAGAGGCTCCTTAGGAGGATGATCAACCAGACATGATAGGGAGCCATATGTTGAGGCTCTTGCATCTCCTTGACACAACGAGGAGCATTGGGTATAGAACTCCCATGTGGATTCAACCAAGGAAGAGTTACCACACAGGGGACAAGAAGACAGGATTTCAGGACATAGGGATAGGTCTTAGAGCCTTAGACAAAGAGATGAGCATGTACAGAGGCCTACGGGTCGCTAGTTAATTGCTACATATCATATCAGGGAGATCCTAAAGCTACGGCCATCTCACTATTCTAGAGATATAGGTGGATTTTAGGTAGAGGCCTGGTTGGTGAGCTTGAGCGGGTGCTTCAAGCTCTTCCCTTGTACTAGCAACATGAAAGCTCGTGTTGCGATCCATCTTCTGAGGGATGGAGTAGGTGTCTGGTGGAGGACCGAGGAGTATAAGCTCCACATTAATTTAGAGACAATTACCTGGGAGCTATTTGAGGAGTAGTTCAGGAGTAAGTACTTATCCCAGAGGTTTATTCAAAAGTGGATAGACGAGTTCCATGACCTCCGTCAGGTATCTATGGCTATAACTGAGTATGAGAGTTGATTTTTGTACCTACTCATGTATGTCGACTACATGTAGGATGAAAAGGTGTAGATTCACAGGTTCATCAGGGGTTGAATTATGATTTGGGTGGTGCGGTGCATATTCACTACCCACAGAATTTAGCATAGGTCATGGAGAAGGCCTATATTACATAGGAGACACAAGGAAAGACACAATAGGCCAGGGATAGAGTTCAGAGCCGCATCTAGTAAATGCAAGATATCATATCAAGGGGATCATCTCCTCATGCTTGTGGTGGACAGGGTTCAGTACAGTCTTCTTTCAGGCCACCACAACAGCCGCCTCAGTAGCAGCGGTAGACTCATCCACCATTCAGGCCTACTGAAAATTTTGATGCATAGAGAGGACAGAGTATGGGGCCTCCTTCTAGAGGTCCCATTAGGACACAAGGTGTGCCAAGAGCTCAGTCAACAGGATCTCATCAACAGAGACCTCAGTATTCAATAACCAGATCATCAGGATCCACATCAAAGACATATAGAGTTTCAGCTGGGGCTGCATCTCATTAGAGAGGACCAGGAAACTGTTATGGTTGTGGTGTTGTTGGACATCATTAGAGAGAGTGCCCACAGAACCCTAGTAATAAGGGTAAGACACAAATTTTATAGCCTATTATTGGTGACATCGGGCACAACCACCAGATTTATGCAGCGGTCGAGAACTGCTAGGCTGAGCATTAGAGTACCATGATAGAGACGACATGTAGCATTGGTGGTATTCGTACGTCCATTTTATTTGATTCTGGTTCATTAGATTATTTTATTCCACCATCCTTAGAAGATAATTATAGGATGGTGGCAATTAGACAGGGCCTTAGTTGGGACGTTGAAATGGATTTTGGAGCCAAAATTTATGTAGACTCCTTAGTTAAGGACTGTGTAGTGGATTTGGAACCCTTCATCACTACCTTAGATCTTGGTATCCTTCTATTGGGATCATATGGAGTCATCTTTGGCATGGACTAGTTTTCTGCACACAGAGCTAGAATGGATTATTACCATAAGACTATTACTTGTACAAATGATCTAGGAGTTGAGTCAATAATAGCATGAGTTAGGAGGCTCGTTTCTATTCACACCATCTCCGCTATGTAGCTTAAGCACGGTGTGCGATGAGGTTATCAAATGTATGTTGTTACAGTTAGTAATAGATAGGATGATGAGTCTAGTTCACCATCCCTTGATAACCATCCTATCTTGAGAGAGTTTTATGATGTCTTTCCAGAGGAGCTATTGGGGTTACCTCCCCCACATGAGATATATTTTCACATAGATTTGATTCCAGGTGCAGAGCATATCTCACGAGAAAATTATAAGATGAATACTCTTGAGATCTGTGAGATCAAGTTACAACTTGAGGGCCTTCTAGAGAAAGGCCTTATCTATTCTAGTGTGTCCCCTTTAGGTGCACTGGTGATTTTTGTGAAGAAGAAAGATGGAATCAATGCGATTTGTGTTTGAACTATACCGACAACTAACAAAATGTAACAATCCAAGAATCATTATCCCCTTCCACGAGAATAGATGACTTATTTCATAAGATGAAGCTGGAGGAGCAATGTTTTCTCCAAGATAGATATTAAGCTAGGCTACCAATCAAGTTGAGGATTATGGAGGTAGATATCCACAAGATAGCTTTCTGCACGAGATATGGCCACTATGATTTCACAGTGGTAGTGCCTTTTAGTCTCAACGAATGCCCCCATGGAGTATTTATGAGTTTGATAAATTTTATATTCAAGACCTTATTGGATCCACTTCATGCTCATGTTTCCTAGATGACATTTTTATATACTCTTGTCATGCATGAGGATAACGAGAAGCACCTTTGCTAGGTTCTATGAGTGTACCTTCGAGTGCACCAACTATACAGTAACCTGGAGAAGTGTGTGTTCTTTTCTAGATCAGAGGTGTAGTACTTTGGGTCACATTTATTTCTGGAGAATGTATTACGTAGTCAATCATTCCAAGATTAGAGCTATTATGGATTGACCAGTGCCAACCAATATGACCGAGGGTGCATAGTTTCTTAGGATTGCCAGGTTATTATAAGAAATTTGTTTAGGTACTTCTCTTGGGACTATGCACACCCCATCACTTCCCTTCAAGTGGAATATGGAAGAATTTTGTTTTGTCATATAGATATGATCAAGAATTTAGTAAATTGAAAGGAATGTCCTTATGTTAAAGCACCTATTCCTAGTAGTGCCAGATCATTAGAGGTGATTTCTTCATGTGTATAGATGCTATCTTTTCCAGGAATTAGGAGGTGTGCTGATGCATGATGGTCAGAGTAGTAGCCTTTGAGTCTTGCAAACTTAAACGATTATGAGATCAATTATCTAACTCAATGAACTTTAACTTACGGCAGTTGGTGTACATGCCTTTAGTTGTGTTGAGCATCATTTCCATCTTAGCCAAGGAGGTTTACATTCTCAAGACAGACCGCTTCAGTCTTACATCACCTTTTCTCTCAACCCAATATCAACTCTTGTTAGATGGAATTGGATGGAATTTCTATGTGAGTATGACATGGAGAAATAGCATGTGAAGGGACAATGATAATGTAGTTACAAACACTTTAAGT
Source organism: Taxus chinensis (assembly GCA_019776745.2). Taxonomy (NCBI): domain Eukaryota; kingdom Viridiplantae; phylum Streptophyta; class Pinopsida; order Cupressales; family Taxaceae; genus Taxus; species Taxus chinensis. Next base: position 782,553,268 of record CM034147.1, on the reverse strand, counting down.
TAGATGGAGACATTTGAATAATGGACACTTTAGTGGGTTCATAATTTACAGAGTAGAATCTTGCGAATAACTTCCACATGATAGTTTCTACCTTTCAACTAGAGCAGAGATTGAGTTTCAGAAACCCCTTAAGGTGTAAGTTAGATGAATTTTCATTAGATACTAAATGGAATTCTCATGACAAATAGGTCAGATCTGTGTATGTTCTAAGGATGGAGGTTTGATATAAGATATATGACAGAGGCTCATTGTGCACCTTATTCATCTCATCCAAGGGTGCAGAAGATGCACGCCAGTTTGAGACAATTGTACCATTCAAGAGGAATTCAGAGAGATGTAGCTTATTTTGTGTCTTATTTTCTAGAGTGTCAAATGGTGAAGGTCGAGCATCAGCATCTAGCTGGCCTTCTTTACCTACATGCCATATCAGAGTGGAAATGGAAAACCATTTCCATGGATTTCATACTAAGACTATCAACTTCGAGATACCACCACGATGCCATTATGGTCACAGTGGATAGATTGATGAAATTGGCTCATTTTTCTCTAGTGAAAACCACCTATACAACTAGTGTAGTGGTGCAAGAGTACTTAGATGAGATTTTCAGACTGCATGGGATTCTGTGGATGATTATTTGTTACCGTGATCTCCTGTACACCTTACATTTTTAGACTATCATGAAACATGCCCTTGGGACGAGATTTAATTTTAGTACAACCTATCATGCTGAGATAGATGGCTAGACAAAGCGGTTGAATCAGATTATAGAGGACATGCTTCGGATGTACATCATGGATCATCAGTCAAGATGGGAGGTGTATTTTTACTTGGTGGAGTTTACTTATAACAACAGCTTTCAGAGTTCTATTGGTATGGCTCCATTTCAGACACTATATGGTAGGGAGTACATGATACCACTAAGTTGGGATAGATTAGAGGACAAATTATCTCTTGGGCTAGCTTTGTTATAGGACATGGAGCATAAGGTTGTTTTGATCATACAGAGACTACAGGAGTCACATGATAGATAGAAAAATTTATGCAGATAAGAGGAGAGTTGAACACAATTATGCGGTGGGCATGAAGGTGATTATTCATTTTAGACCTCATAAGATCCCTATACATTTTGAAAAAGCTCTAAGCTATCTCATAGATTCGCGGGGTCCATTCGAGAGCTTGGAGTGGATCGGTCCCTTAGCTTATCATCTAGCTTTGCCACCTAGCTTGTCTCGCATTCACAATGTATTTCATGTTTCTATTCTTAGGAGATACATTCTAGATCCTTCTCACATATTGGATTGGACTGCATTGCAGGTTCAAGAGTAGGGGTAGGTGACTATGGAGCCCATGCACATCATAGAGCATAGGACCTTGGGAGCTCTGAGGCTGCAAGATTGACCAAGTGCGAGTCCAGTGGGATAGGTATGATGAGACTTCAGCAACATGGGAGGATGCTACTTTGCTAGAGGACCACTTTCCACACCTATTTCAGTGACTTCCAGGAGGAAGTAGAGTCTAAGGGAAGGGGGTGTAGTTCCCCACTCCTCTTTGACACTATTTCATTATGATGTTATTATTGTTAGATTGATACTTAGATATTTTGATTATTATATCTTGATAAGTAGATATTAGATTATGCAGATATTTAGACTATTGACGTGTTGTGATTTTTATTTTGATTATGATGCACTACATAACATTGATAGACAGTTATATATGTTGATCTGCAATATTCTTATTTTATACAAACATGTCATATTTTTTATCATTGCCTAGGTTGGATGTTTTGAGTATAATTATGATTTTATGGATGTTAGAATTGAATTAATTGATATGATGATGGATGATAGAATTGTTAATTTTTTATGATGATTATTGATTTTTAAATGAATATTATTCTCAATGTTGATGATATGGCCGTAAGGGCCAGAGGGGTGTTTTGTTTTTGTTACAGGGACATTATATCATATACATTGAAGGGGGATAGGGGACCAACAACAGAAGAATGTTGGGTGTTTTGCAACATGGCCAAATTTTAAAACTTGTGTCTAATGTATATGTCATGTTATTGCATGCTTAGTTAGGAGGTTTTCTATGGGGGTGACCTCACTTGTGTGGGCATAGGGTGTAATGTTATTTTCTTTTAATTTTGTGTGATTTATTTTGTTGTGCATGTATTTAATAATTGGGAAAACCTAGTCACTTTATTAGCACTTGTTAATGTGTCTTAATTAGCTAATCTAACTTAAAATTTAAAACAGAAGGAGGAGGTGATATTTGGGTAGTAAATAGAGTAGATAGTCCTTGATTTGTGCTTGATGTGGAATGAATTAATTTCTTTTAAGTGGTCTGTACTCTTCCTTTTCTTCCCAGACTTGTATTTGGACTTGTAGGCCACCTTTTGAGACTTGCGGGACAAGTTAACCTTGTCCCTCACATCTCAAACTCTTGTACCAACCATACTTATGATGTATGGGGCTTATTTTTAGCATTTTAATGCATTTGTTGAATGTAAAAGATAATATAATTGTGCTTTTCTACTTACCATAATTAATTCTTTTCTTGATAATCATGGAATGCATGTTGCAATTTCATGTGGGCATGTCATAATTCTTACATGTCCATTTAATTGCATTAAGTTTCAGTGTTGACTTGTGAGTTGAAATGGAGGGATGATGAAGTGGAATCCTACATGGAGCCACCTCATCATCCTCACTTTCATTTTCTATTTATTGAATGAATTTGAAATATTTTGGGTTACTTGCCTTATTTTGTTTTCTTGCATTTTGAAAATTTATCTTGGTTTTCATACTTGGAGTTTTCTGTTGGAGTTGCATCTTGGATTGAGCTTGGTGTGAAGGATTGAAAGCTTGTAGAGTAAAGAAATTTGAAGCTTGATGGAGAGGTAAGCTCTCCTCTTATTGTCATTTTTGTATTAACATATTTTGATGTAGAAATTGTGCTTGTTTGAATATTGTATGAGTGGTGTGGCTATGTTTGATTGTGTATGGGTAGTCTTCCTTAAGATGGGTGTAGGATTGTGTATGGGTAGTCTTCCTTAAGATGGGTGTAGGAGATGAATTTATGGGACCATTGGGGAGGTAAAAGGGATATGTGAGGCATTCATTGTGGAGGTAGTATGAGTTCGAGTTCCACCTATGGGGAGTGAAAATGATAACATGGATATATTTTGCATACTTGCAAGTGTAGAAATAAGGATTTGATTATGTTCTAAGTTGTGCACATGGAGGATTTTGGGTGGAACTCCTACATCACTTGGGAGAAAAAGGTGGGTGGTGGCAATAGTCCATTGCTCCTCATTGGCTTCTTGTTTTTAAGTCTTTATGCTTGTTGGTAAATTTGTAATATTGTTTGAGTATATTATTGAGTGTATTGTTTGAATGTGTTATTTTGTGAAATGCATGTTGTGGAAGCCTTTTGTGAAAGTTGTAAAAAAATTTATTATACCCCACTTTTTTATTTGGTTAAGGCTCAGGGGCCGCCAATAAGGGGATGGCTTTTCATATTTTTAGATTAAAGGTTTGGTTGAGAGCATCGCTATCCCCCTTTCCTTGTTGGTGATTCAACTTTCTAAAAGTTGGGGAAGTGTAAAATGAAGCTATAAACTTGGGAGATGACCTTGGAAGGAAGACTTGTGTTTTGAGCTTGTTAGAAGAAACTCCATGTTGTAAAATTGATTATTGTTCCCACTTAGAATGGAAGATTGTAATTCTTGTATATTTAAAAGAAAACTTGTATATTCATTTACTCAAATTTGAAGTATTATAGTGAAAGAAGTTGTTAGAGTAGGTATTTACTTTCTCTCATGTTCACCTAGGGTCACTTTATTTACCTTTAGTGTGTTTATCCTCACCCATTTATGTGTGTGGATAAATATTTTATCTTCTTTAGATATTAGTAAATAAATATCTAGTTGTTAGGTAAAGTTCTTTCCTTGATCTATGGTATTGACTAGTTCTTTAAAAGATCTATGGTAAATTTTGGACTAGCCCTGCACCTTGGTATTTATAATTCTCTTAAAAATGCTATGGTCTTGACTCAGTTCTTTGATGACTAGTTATGTTCATTGATTTATGGCTTGATCTATGACATAGACTAGTTGTTAGAAAGTTATTCAAAAACTACAAAAGCAAGTGGGACACAGTCTCATATGCTATAGACCCCCTGAGGTACTCCATAATACCTTTATTGATATTATATCCTCACCCATTTATGTGTGTGGATAGGTTCTTATGCAAATTTCTTCTAGTGATACTAGGATATATTATCTTAGTCGTTCGTGGTGTTTGATTAGCATCTGTGTCCTTGATCTATGGTATTGATCTAGTTCTCATTCCTTGATCTATGGTATCAGAGCTAGGATCCTTGATGTCTGACATTCTCTCCTAAATCTATGGTCTTGACTAGTTCTTTGATGACTAGTTATTTCCTTGATTTATGGCTTGATCTATGACCTTGACTGGTTCTTAGATTGTTATTCCTTGCCTATTTAAGCAAGGCCCATTCTCAATGTATAGTATTGAGTTCCATAATAATATATGATATTATTTCTCATTTGTTTGCAAAGGTTTTATGCAAATTTATTCTAGTGAACTGATTTTATCTTATCGATCGTGGTGTTTGATTAGCATCTGTGTTCTTGTCTTGGTATGATCTGGTTATCATTCCTTTCATGGTATCAGAGCAGGAGATTGTTGTTGACATTTGTCTATAAGTTGTATTTTTTGCCCTTCTCAAAATCTGCACTAAGCATTTTTCTATTGCGGTGTATCTGTCTCGATTTACACACAAGAAGGTTTTCAGATTATTGCCCCATTAAAATCCTTGGCCCTTGGTCATATGGAATGATCATATGAGGGCTTAAAGATTGTGATTCCTACTAGTAGGTGCTTAACTTCACCCACCTTTAATTTAATTTGTGTGGTGAAGGAAACAACAATTTATTTCGTTTTAGTGGCAACTAAAATAAATAATAGAGAAAAATACTAAAAAGCTTGTAAATTTTGATCGGGTAACTCAGTTTTGAGTGTCGTTTTTTTGTGAAAATTCTTGTTTTTTCATGTTATTTCCATTGAAAATATTTATTTTGAGACTTTCACTATAATTATAAAGTGTCAAATATGGAGGAGTGTTGTAATCAATTGTGGACGCAATTTCGGCTGAGCCCAAATGTCCTAAACTTCTGGGAGTTACAATTTGTACCTATCATGTAATCTGAGAATGATATGCTTTTCTCTAAAGTATGTGGACTTCAAGAGGATATTGTAAAATTTGTGAAGAAAATAGATCACTCAAGAAGTGAAATTCTCTTATACAATCACTCATTCACGATAAGGATACAATAATACACTTCCTGCAGAACAAACTTGCTAGCCTATAGCATCACCATCATATTGTGGACAGCCATATCCATGCTCCTAGTCCACTTGTAGCTTTTGCTCTTGAACCCAATGACATTGATGTGTCATTCTTTGAGTCTATTCCTGCTCTTGATGCTCATAAACCTATGAGGCTTGTTATTACATGCTCTTCCACATCTATGCCTATTACAGTACCACATGTTGTGTATCTTACTTCTACTCAGCTGCATAGATTTTTTAAGAAGCATACCATTGCATTCAGTTCTCGCATGCTCCATTCTATGGGTCTAACTAGCGGAGTCATTGGAAGACATTCACAAGGTATTGTTTCTTCTATTCCACATGTTAATTGGAACTCTCGTCATGACATTGGTTTTCGAGAAGATACTTCATTGGGATCACACATTGATAGAGCTCATTTTTTTGTTTCGCTCAACTCTTTCTAAGGATCATGAGCAACACATGAGTTCTACACCTTCACTCAGGCTTGAGAAACCTGAGATTTCAACTATCAGCCATGATCAACCTGACACACATTCTGATGTTCTTTTGCATGCACCCATTGTGCATTTTACACCAAGTCATATGCAGGCATCTTCTTCATCCATCTGTGTTGATTTGGGGTGGATATTTGATCACTCGTAGTGGTGACATAGGTATTCATTGAGAGGACTCTACAGGTGTGGCTCCTCCACCATTCGGCCTCTTGCTCCGCTTTCTATACCTTATGCATTGTGATGCTTCTTGTTTTAAGCATTTTTCTTTAACAAGTGTATTGTATCTCTCTTGTTTGTTGAGAGATTTTGTATCTGTATTTTCGAGACTTTTGACATGTTGACAGTATCTCTTATGGGGGATTTATCCTGGTGCATTCCAGTGTTAGTTTGTTAGTGTTCGAGTATTTATTTTGAGAAACTCATATAGATTTGTAGCGTCACTCCACCCATTCAGCAGTATGGGAGGGTGTGGTGTTGATCCTGCTTCTTCGTGTTTCATGTCCTTGCCTTGTTACCTTGGCTTTTCTTGGATCATGACACTCTGGAGTTTGTGTCTTTCCCTTGTTACTTTGGTTATTTTTCCTGGATCGTGGCAAACCTATTTGTAGGAGTTGATCGGATTATGTTTGGTATTTTTTTACACTTTCGACATCACTCTGTTGACTGTCTCCTTATATGGAGCTATTCTGGTGAAACCTAGTGTCAGTTGTTTTTGAGTTTTTTGATTGAGTAGTGGATTCAGACCATAGTACAAACCAAAATTCTTCAGCATCGTATAAGTTTTTTTGAGCCGAGATTCTTGGGATGCCTTGGAGTGGGTCATTACTCTCTTTATTTTGTTGTTACTAGTTTTGGGTACCTTGCGGTTGTCCCTTTTTTCCTAGTTATTATACATGAGTACCTCATCAGGCCTAGTTGTCGAGACTCATACTATGGACATGCCACTTCTATTTTGGCCCCTAGCTTCACTTGAGGGGGGTTTTAGACTAGGTATTTACCTTAGGTCATGTTCACCTAGGTACTTTATTTACCTTTATTGTATTTATCCTCACCCACTTATGTGTGTGGGATATTTTTTTTAATCTTATTTAGATATTAGAAGATATTATATAGTTGTTAGGTATAGTTCTTTCCTTGATCTATGGTATTGACTAGATCATTGATGTCTAGTTCTCTCCTAAATATATGGTCTTAACTAGTTCTTTGATGACTAGTTATTTCCTTGATTTATGGATTGATCTATGAACTTGACTGGTTCTTAGATTGTTATTCCTTACCTATTTAAGCAAGGCCCATTCTCAATGTATTGCATTGAGTTCCATAATAATATATGATATTGTTTCTCATTTGTTTACAAAGGTTTTATGTAAATTTATTGTAACGAATTGGTTTCATCTTATTGATCGTGGTGTTTGATTAGCATTTGTGTTCTTAGCTTGGTATGATCTGATTATTGTTCCTTTCAGAATCTGCAGTTCTTCACCATCCAATGTAGACAACTGGAAGGCATTGTTGTTCTTACATTTTGTGACCATGTAGGGGCCACTCCAAATGGCATCAAACTTTGAATGCCTTCTTGGCTTTGCTCGGTCTGCATCCCATTTCAACACTAAATCTCCAACTTGGAAGGTTATAGCCTTAGCTTTCCTATCAAAGGTCTTCTTGATTAAGGCTTGGTCCTTCTCCATTGTTTGGGCTGCATGCCCTTTGACTTCTTGGAGTTCCATCAATTCTGCAAATCTAACCTCCATGGGTTCAAACTCCAACAATTCCAATTGCTTCATGAGTTCCAATGTTGGCAATTCAAGTGACATAGGCAAGATTGCCTCTCTTCCATAAACAAGTTTGAATGGAGAATTACCTATGGATCTCTTGGGAGTTATCCTATCAACCCATAAGGTTGATTTAATTTTTGTGTGCCAAGTCCTCTTGATGATCCTTAATATGTTCTTGTTGGTAGACTCAACTTGGCCATTGCCTTGAGGGTAATAATTTGATGAAGTACTAAGATAGATCCCATTCAGTTACCTTTTATCCTATGAATGCCAATCCATTATCTGATATTATAGTGGTAGGTATGCCAAATCTGGTTACTATCCCCTCATAGAAGTCTAAAATTCTAGATTCATTTGCCTCGTTGAGTGCCACTGCCTCAGTCCATTTGGTGAAGTAGTTTGTTGTTGTTAAGATCCACTTATGCCCTTGACTTGAGTTTGGGTTAATGACTCCAATGAAGTCCAAACCCCATTGCATGAATGGCTGGTCAACTGAAATTGGGTGCAATGGAAGGGCTGCTAATCTCTCATTCCTTGTAAAGAATGTACAATTCTTTCACCTCTTGATCCATGCATAACAATCACTGAATACCTTGAGCCAATAATAGCCAGCCTTCATAATCCTTAGGGCTATCACTCTTGGAGAAAAATGACCTCCGGTTGATCCACCATGGAACTCTTCCAATGTTCTATCAATTTTATTTTTCCCAATGCATCTCAGCAGCACTCCATTTATATCCTTTTTGAGCAAAATACCATCAACAAGTGCATATGGGACAGCCTGCAATCTGAAGTGTCTTCTCTTGGTTTTTTTCATCTCTAGAGGGAATATGCCTGTTTATAAGCAGTGAATTATGTCTTGGGTCTAGCAAGGAGTGAGCATACCACCATTCTCTCCTTGAGCACCTCTTTGTTCTTGATTGTCTTGCAACACCAAAAAAACATCTTTCCATTGCTTGCTTCTATTAATTTTCTCAAGAACACCTGCTCACACAATCCTTTCCCTCATCTTAGTTTGGTGACTTTGATCTCAATGTCATAATCCATGACACGAGTAATCCAACCTGCACGTTTTTCATTTAGGTCTTTGTTGAGGAGGAAGTCTTTACTCCAACCTGAGAAACCAACAGTTGAACCTTGTTGTTTGAAACTAGATGCTTAAATTTCTTCAAGATCATAATCATTGCAAGAACATGCTTCTCAATGAAAGAATACCTCACCTCATAGTCCTCCAAGCTTTGGCTAAAGAAGGCAATTGGCTGCTCTGCATTTTCTTTGTTCTGTTGTACTAAAATTACAGAAATAGTATCACTACCACCAAATGCATAAAGGATAAAATCCTTGGAGAAATATGGTTTAATGAGAGTTAGAGCTTGTGAAATGGCCTCCTTGATTGCCTTAAAACTTTCCTTACCTTCTGTTGTCCATTTGAAAGCCATACTTTTCTTTAACATCATAGTTATTGGCTTGACAAGGGCTGCAAAGTCTTGCACAAACCTTCGAACAAAATTGATTCTTCCCAAGAAACTTTGAAGGGTCTTCTTGTGACTTGGTAATGGCAGTGCTCTTATTTCTTTAACCCTCTCTAGATCAATTGTTAGTCCCTCTTTGGAAACAATGTAGCAAAGGAGCTTTCCTTCATGAGCTAGACAAATATATTTTTTAGGATTCAAGGATACCCCAAATCTTCTACATCATTGGAACACTTGTCTCAAATGAAAGATATGATCTGCTGCACTTTTAGAAAATGTAGTAATATCATCTAGATATATCAGCATTATTTTGTTGATCAGTCCCTTAAATGCCATATCCATTTCCCTCTGGAAGGTAGCTCCTACGTTGGACAGTCCAAATGGCATTTTCCTATATGCATAGATCCCCCATTTGGTGGTGAAGGATATTTTGAACTGATCATCCTCCTTAACCATGATCTGATTATACCCTGAATAACCATCTAGCAAAGAAAACCTCTCAGAGCCACCAACAACTTGTAAAATTTGCTCCATAGAAGGAAGTGGGTAATGATCCTCGAGGGATGCTCTATTCAAATCTCTAAATTCTACACACAACTTGATTTCTCCACTCTTATTTCTAACAAGAACCAAGTTTGTAACCCAACTCGAATGCTTGATGGGAAATATGATACTTTCCTAGATTAACTTATTCAATTCCTTTTTCATGAGAGGCTCCACGTGTGGATTGACAAGCCTTTTCTTTTGCCTGATGGGTTTAGAAATTGGATCTAATTCAATAGTATGTTGAGCTATCTTGGGGTTGAAACCTCTCAAGTCTTCATAACTACAAGAAAATATATTCAGGAACTCTTGGCAAAGTTGCATGACCTCACACCTTTCTTTCTTGGTTGTCACTTTACTAATTTGAAGTGATTTTCCTTCTCCCACTGAGATGGGCATTGAATCTTCTCCCTTGACTTGGATGTTTTTTTTCTCCTTCCTAAACTGATCATTAGGATTAAAATGGACTCCAAAGTGACAATTCCATTTGGTTGTTTGTTGGTTCTCAGTTATACCACTTTATCACCATACTATTGTTCTAACTTTTCTTGATTCTTGGCCAAGAACTCAACTTCTTCTTGCAAAAAATTGATGATTTGCTGGTCACTTTCAAATACTTGCCAACTTACATTATTGTCTGGCACTGATGGTCTTACAATCACACAAATGTTTGGCTACACTTTATCTTCTTTGATACTTTCCACAACATCAAAAGATGTCCCCATTGTTGCAAGCCTATCAGCAACTTGGTTTCCTTTCCTAGGAATGGAGTTGATGCCAAAGCCTTCAAAATCCTCGATGAGGTCCCACACCCTATTTTTATAACACTTGAGCAAGTCATTTTTGGCAGCATGTTGTCCTTTAACCTGATTAACAATCAACTCACTGTCACCAAAGACTTGTAAGTTTATGATACCTCTTTTTCTTGACCAATGCAATCCTTGTATCAAAGCTTCATATTCAACAGTGTTGTTGGAACATGCAAACTAAAATCTAAAAGATAAATAATAATTAATTCCCTGAGGTGAAACAAGCATGGCTCCTCCTCCTGCACCTTGTCTATTTCTTGATCCATCAAAAAATAGCTGCCATACCTCACTGTCATCTTGGTGGTCTAGCTTGGTGATGCTAGGAATAGGCTAATTTTCTTCATGCATGCAATAAAATTCTAATTTAGATTCCTCTATTTCCTTTTAGGCATCAAAAGTATGCACCTTGCTTGCCCATTCATCAAGAGTCAAATCCGGGATGCTTCCAACCTTGGTGTTAGCTTCATCTGTGCTTGGATAATCTTCTTGATCAAATATTGAAAAATTGACATTGATTGGGCTTGGAGTATGAGGTTCAATGTGGAAGTTTGCAATAGGTTCAGACCTGCTTGTGGCCTTAGTTCCATATCTAGTCTGGAAAAACATGTGTGACCAATCAATAGATAAATAGCCTCCAATTCTAGCTGTGAAATCCCTTGCCAAACATAGGGCAAAAAGTGGTGGTAAATCTATCACTGACACATCTTGCAACACAGTGACATTGGGGCATGCATGCAAAGTAAGACTCAAATATTTGATTACCCCAACTATTGTTACTACTGTCCCATCCAATTGTACCACCCCTTTGGATATGACTTCTAGTTGATCAGCTATTTGCTTGGGCATTACAGAACTACTTGCCCTAGAATCAATCATTCAATTATGTACTAGTTTATCCCCAATGATCAATGAAACATAGAATGGAGGGGGCTTCAAAACTTTACCTTGTTGTCCTCCAAAATGCTCAACATTTGTGTGTACTTTCTCTTGATTATGATCTTGCTGACTTGAAGTTGACCAATTCTTCATGGCAGCTTGTAGTAGATCCATTTGGCCTAGGATGGATAGTGATTCCCACATAGATATATTCACATTTGTCTTCTTCATTTGCTCAATGATGCTAAATGGGGATGAAACATTTTTTTTCTATCATTTAGCCTGCACATTCCTTTCTTGTACATGGGTTGTAACAGCTAGAATTGATGTTGGCCTAGAAGGTGGCTTGGGTTGTCCATGCACATTTGAAACTGCATTTTGCTTGCCAATACCTTGTGGAGTGATAGAAGGTTGTGGATCACCTAGAGTTAATGAATGCCCTTCACCAATATTCCTCTTCTTTGACCTTGTGTTAGCTACCACATTTTGAGAAACTGTTTGATTCATGCCACAAAAATCTTCAGCCTGCCAGTTTACAAGTGTAGTCTCACTTGGAGTTGTATTCTGCTAAGATGTTCCTTGTTGTTGGTTTGTTTCTTGACTCACCTCACCCTCTACACCAGTTGTTGTCACCATAAAGGCTTGATTCAAAGCACCATTGAAGCACATAGACTGGTTGTGAGGTTCATTGCATGGGAAACACCAATCATACTCTTGATCTATATTATTTTGCACTGGTACTAAGGCTTTAGAGGTAGATGCAGCATTGAGATTATAGGGCTAAAATGGTCTATTAGCAGGAGGCCTTACTTGATTTTGATTTGTATCTGGATTGGGTGGCCTATTAGGCTAAGTTTGAGATTGATAAGAAGGTCTAAAACTGTGGGCCTGCTGCCTCTTGAGTGTAACTAGCTCATTGCCTAAATTTTGTAATTGTTTCATGACTTCTTGAAGCTCATTCGAGGCACTAGAGGATGAAGTTGAAGCTTCATTTGAACTCCCATTTCTAGGAGTGGAAATAGGAGCTAAACCAGGTGCTTGGCTAGTGCTTGAGCTTTCCAAGTTTGGGTATAAGGGCATAGGAGGCCTAGGATCTAGTTTACCAGCTTGAGTTAAGTAATTCTCATCCCTAATGGAAATGCTATAAGCTGTAGGTATATTTGCACCTCCCATGGAATGAATTAACATGGAAATATCAGAAATTAAATCTTTGAGATAGTATAAGAAATCACCTTCAGCTATTGGCCATACTGCCACTGGAATTCTATCCCAGGTCCTTTGAAATCTGAAATTGAAGTCAGTTAGCTACTCATTGGGAGCTCTCTTGATAGTTTTCAGCTACTCCAAAAGAGACAAATTATCTCCCTTTTCTCCAAACTACTCATGGAGAGCTATGCACAACTGGTTCTAATCTTGGATAGAGCCTACCCCCAGGGTCTTGAACCATTGCAAGGCTTTCCCTTTTAATGAAGATACTGACAATTTGACAACAATTTACATCTCAAAAATCTCATGGATTGCACAAACATTAGCAATATCTTTGACATGATCACCAGGGGTGGTCTGATTCTCTCCAGTAAAGTATGAAATGTTCTTCAATGCTAAAACTAGAACTGGGTTTTGTGCATTGAGAGCAAGAGGATAGCTACCAGTGAAGTTGACATACGGGTTGTGTTGTGCCATTGTGATTGGCCTGAGAACCCTTGTTGATTGGGTGAAAGGTCTACCAGGTGGAGGAGTTGATAGAGTTTTGTTTGGTGGAGATGGAGACCTTTGAATTCTTCTTCCTCTCTCTCTGCTTCCTAGGGATAACTGTAGATACTCAAACAACCCTTCCTCTCTAGCCTTTGACCTTGTTTGGATTCTTCTCATGAATCTTCAGACTTGGACTGCTGAAACCAATTGATTTACTCTTTGTAGTCGCCAGATGTGCAAATCAGGGCTCGTTTTTAGCAAGAAAATTAAAAAAAATGCACATCAACTCTGTTGTAATGAAGATGAAGACCTCTAAGGTCCCACCGGGCATGCCAAAACTGTTAGTTCAAATCAGCAACACCCCTAGATGTTTTCTCATATTTCTAGTTTGATATTGGACATCATTGAATCTTTTCCCCAAGTGTGGGACTTGCAAAAATGGGAAAAGAGTCTCCATATTAGAGGCTGGTTCCTCTACTCCTTTGATCATATGTATGCATAAAATTTTTAGAGGTTTAACTCAAAATCCTAGTCTAAATCTGCCAAGGAGACAACGATAGAAGGAAAGAAGATAAAACTAAAACTTACAAGGTGATACACCAAAGGAGTGATGAAGATATAGTTCTGCAAATTAACATAGATTATAAAAATACAAAAAACATCATGCACAGATTGCTAAAATGCAATAGAGGACCAAAATTAAACAAACGACACAAGAAGAGGGATGAAAACTCATTCACAGAATTTGCATTGTCATTTCCATGTTCAATCCAGTGCATTACAACAACAAAGAGGTAAAAAACATGTTGTAGTCCTAAAAGAGGTCTGATATTCGACAAATTCATTTGCTAGGGTGAAGAATGGAGCCTGTGGATCATAAAAAATGTTAATCCTTTACAAATGAGCCAAAATTGGCTTTTTAACAATGAAAACCTGAGCTAGGAAGGAGAAACGTGGGAAAAATGAAATGGAGGCTTCAACCACCAACCAAATCCATCAATAAGGCATGGGTACCCTTAAAATTTCATTCTTGAAGATTTTCAACCATGCTGGAGAAGAATGCAAGCCATACTGCATTAAAAATGGTGTTTGAAATGTCATTTTTGCTCTCTTTCCTGTGTCAGAGGTGTTTCTTTATTTTCTCTCACCAAACTCCATCAAAAAATAAAATTGAATATTACATCATGTAGAGAGTCTCAATATGTTTCCAATGACACCAAAATCAAGAAAAATCAAGCTATAGATCGAAATATATGCCCCTCTAAAGATTTAGGGCAAAATAGGGCAAAATTTGGGTTGGCGGACCGAAACCCTAAAATTTTCTCCTTTTTTTGAATTTGGGAAAATTTCCCAAAAAAACTCCACCCCCACCACTTTTATTCCATGTGGCACATTTTGATTGGTCACGGGCCTTCCCATCACCATTTTACACCTTTTTGGACTTTGGAAATTTTTCCAAAAATTCTCCGCCACTCTAATGGCTCGATACCATGAGTCATCCATTGATTGGGCACGGGCCTCAATCAATCTTCTTTCCTCTTCAGGAAAAATTTCCTTTTGCACCCTTTAGAAACATTTTGGCAAAATATCGAAGTTCTCCCCACACCCTGCCGGTCTAATGGCCTAGGACATGTGTCATGTTTTGATTGCTTCGCGGGGCTTCAATAAAACCTTCATTTTCTCTTTGGCGGGCCCGCGGGAATTTTTTTTGCTTTGCGCTATTTGTAATTTTGGTGAAAAGCCAAAATTCACTCTACCACCCTGACTTTCTCTAGCTTCAATGAGACGTGGCGGTTTTTGGTTAGTCCGTGGGGCCACCTCAAAATTTTCCTTCTTCCTTGGCGGGCTTTCGGGCTGAATTTTCCCTTTTTATCCCCTTTGCAATACTTTGGAAAAAATTCCGAAGTCTCCCCGTGTCACACCAGTTTGATGACCCCTTGGGCACGTATCGGATTTCTATTTGACAAGGGCCTTAAAACATTTTCCTTTTTTGCGGACCCGCGGGCCAAATATTTCCTTTTTGCCCTGACACTTCCTTAGTAAATATTTCAAACTTTCCTCCTCCAGCCCGCCATTCTGCCACCACATGGCACATTACTACTGGCTGTGGGCCTTCCCTGGATAATTTTCCCTCATAAACTTCGTCGAGCCATAACTTGCAAAATAAAAGGAGTTAGAAGGAAAACTTTACCTTTCTAGAAAGGTGAGGAAATTCTCTATCTGATGAAGCCATTTCCAGAAAAATTTTAGTGCCTGAAAAGTGAAGAAATTTGACTGAGACACAAGTAAGGAAGGAATGAAAGGGAGTTAGCCAAAAATAAGTAAGGGGCTTATTTTGGATAGCAACATGATCTTAGATGTTATAGATATTAGACCGTTGTTGATTTTGATTCATATATTATGTGTGTGGAATTCTAGAGACATTTTGATATTGAGGAAGATATCTTCTTGACATGGTTATATATATATATATATATATATATATATATATATATTTCTGACATGTGGTATTTTCATCACACTGAGTAGGATTTGATAATTGAACTAATATTGTGATCATTTTGACATTAATGAAATGTAGAATAGAAATTTTGCTAGAAATTATAAATGATATCGTATTTTCCTAGATGATATTTGATTCGTATATAGATGATTATGGATTTATATTGTATATTTTATCCAAGATGTTTTTGATGTGGCCATGAGGCTAAAGGAGGTGTTATGGGTTTTACATGTAAACATGGGGGGATTAGAGACCAACCACATTGGAATTCTAGATGAATTCAACAAGGGTTTTCATGGCAACATTTTGTTATGTGTATGTTTTTGAATTTTTTTTAGGGTGGTTCCCATGGGGGTGAATCACCTGCAATTGTGACCAAGGGGTTATGTGTTTTCTTCCATTTAGTTTCCTTTATTTAATTTTAGTATGTGATATTATAGTGATGTATTCCCCTTTTTTTAATCAATTGATTTATGTCTAGATTATTAAATTAATTAGTTTACTAAATTAATTAAGAATGCTTCAAAAGAATTCATTTATTGGATTTGATAGCTCTTTGGTTTATGCATTTAAGTTGAGTGCTTAAGATCTTGAGAGTAGTACACTCCACCTCTCCTTTGAAATTCAGATTTTTCCTTAACGGAAAATTTTGGAGGCTTGTCGGACAAGTTAAAATTGTCGCACACCTCTTAAATTACTATATGAACCCTAGCTATGGTTTGGGGGGTCAAAATTAGACCCCATTATGTGTTTTATGAAGAAAAAATGTTATTTTTATTGCACTTTCTTACATGTATTTATTTTTAGTCCTTAAGGGGTGTGGGCTTCGATTGTGTGTGTAAGTAAAATGTCATTTCTTCATCCACTTATTAATTGTGATTTGGAGTATGGGGTTGACTAGGGTGATGTGGAGTAGAAAGGAAATGAGGTGGTATCCTACTTGGAGAAATATCATTCTCATCTCTCCCTTTTTTATTTATTCAAGCTCTTTTGCTTGTTTGGGGGTTACATCATTTCTTTGTGCTCTTGCATTTTAGAGAATGAGAGTATTTTGGAATGCTTGTGGACTTTTTTGAGCTTTTTGTGATCACTTGGGCTTGAAGAAGTTTGGTGTGGGACTCTTGGATCAAGCCCTATCATGGAAAGGTAGGAGCTATACTCTTGTAAAATAATTTCCTTTTAAATTGTGTATATGTCCATTTTTTTGTTGTTTTGGTATGCTTGTTGGGTGCTTGGGTCGATTGTTTAAGTGTGGTGTAAGAGGGGACTATGGGGATCTTACATGTGGGGAGGTATAAGAGCTCATTTCATATTTTGGAGGGAGTAGGGATGGGTGCCCCACCTTGGACAAGAAATTGATTACATTTCTTACTTGGTCTATTTTATTAGGGAGTCTTAAGAGATTTGTATTAAGGCATAACAGAATGTGGGAGGCATAAGAGGTAGTTGAGGGAGGCATAAGAGTGTATAGGGGTTTAATATGTTTATTGGAGGGTTTTTAGGTTGGCACCCATTTCCCATTGGGAGACATAAGTGACCTCCCCATAGATCTTACTCCTTTGGCTTTTGTATGATTGAAGCCTTATGTATTTTGTTTCTTCCATTCTTGAGATTGTATTTGTTTTGTTTGTGTTTTACTATGGTTGTAAAATCTTGTATTCTGATGTGGAAGCATATTTTTTTGCCATGATTTTAATACATTTTCATTACAATGTGGTTGGGGCTCGGGGGCCAATGAGGAGGATGGCTTCTCCTAGTCATTGGAATTCTTGGTTGGGTGGAGAGTGTTTCCTCTCCCTCCTTTTTTTTGTTATCAAATGAAGCATGGTGGAGATTTCTTGTTGGTTATGTGAAGCTTGGAGCTTTTTATGGAGCCCTTAAGAAATCCTTTCTTGTGAGAAGCCTTATATTTTGTTCACACTTAGGGTGGAGAAACTTGTAACCTTGTATTTATTTTATCTTAAATTCTTGTATTATTTCCCACTTTAAGTGGAAGACATTGTATAATTCTTTGGAAAGAAAATTTGTATCAATTGTTGGATATTGAAGTTATATTGAATGTAGAGAAAGGGAAAGAAATATCTATTTTGTAAGTTACTTTAGGTGAACTTAAAAAGGAGTCATAAAGAGAATTATCTTATTGCATGGTAGTTGTTTTAATTTCCACAAAAGTGTATAGATGGATTGGAAAGTTAGTAGTTTCTCAATTTTAAAACTTATTGGAAAGGTTTTAAAGTCGGTTGTGAGAATGGTTATAAAAATAAAGGAAATTGCTTATGTTGTATGAAGTCAATAAATAATAAAGTTCATTGTATTACTCAAGGGCATGTAGTGAAGTAAGTTACATTGGGTCATTCTCATATAGTGGATGATATATATTTTAAAATTTATTTAAGTAGATGGAAATTATTTAAGTTTTAATTAATTTTTCAATAAGCCAATGAAGTAAAAAAAATTATTGTAAATCCATCACAACTTATTAAGGGAAATGAAATGAAACCTATCTTACCTCCTATACAATACTTATCAAATTGTATAGAAAGAAGTTTTACCACAAAGGTACTAAACTTACTAATACTACTACCTATTGTGTTATTCTTGCCTTGTTAAAAGTATTAATACTCCCCATGATTACTAATAATAAAATATTTTATTATAAAAGGGGAAATTAATTAGATGATAATATATTAAATTATTAATATGTTATTAATATTAATACATTTAGTATAGATAAATATGGATCGAATATAAATAAAAGAAAACTTATTAAATTTAAAACCTCAAAGGAAAATGTGTGGGTTATAGTTTCGAACAACATTTTTATTAAAACAAAAAAAATGAAACTAGTTAAATGTGTGACCTGCACTTGTTATTGCTAAATTTGAGGAAAGAGGTTAGGGGGAGGGTCACCGACCCCACCTCCTACCCCATTAATAAATGGGATGGGGCCAAAAATCCAAATTGTGACCTTTTCGCCACTTAAATTACAAAAAAAAAACAAACTTTATATTAATCCTTGCCTATACTGTATGAAAAAATGTTTTTAAAAAAATGTTATAGTGACCTAAGCTTGCCATCGTTTTCAATTTTCCCTTTGAAGCCTGGGTCTTCGCCATCCGCGGCCGAATCAAGATAACAAAAATGAAATATTGTGCCTCTTTCCCCAAATATGGAAATATATATATATATATATAGTATCTCCATGGCCCCCGTAACTATCCACTACAAAATAAATTTCATGTTTTCATTTGTCAATATTGTATCTTCGGGCTTGTGGTTTCGCGCTAAAAACTATAGTGCCTTTTCCATTTGAAATTCTCGATATGCCAAATATACCTCCGCCTCCCCACAAGTCCATCCTTAGAGTATACTTCGGAAAAATTTCCTTCAAAGCCCCAGTATACTGCTTATTTCAGAAATATATATATCCTCCATAGCCTCGCAAGTCCACATTTTGGATAGAATCCTATCCTCAAGACCCACTGAAAACATTAATCAAAAAACCTTAACTAGCCCGCAATGCCCTAAAAAAATGGGCAAAAACCTACAAGCTCATTTGGGACAAACCCAATAAAATGGGCTTAATAAAATATATTTAAATCCTTTGGACACCCTAGGATGAGGGTGTAAGAACAAATAAGGAAATTAAATGAAACTTGTAATGTCTCCTCCAAGAGCTTTGAAAGGACCTCCAATGGCTTCCTTTCCTCCTCTAACAACTTGCAAAAACCAAAGAAAGAACAATGAACCAAATGAAATGAGAAATAAGCTTTCATAAGGATGCTTCGGGGTTAGTTCTCCCCCTTTTCCACATCAAGCACCCTAATTGAATTTATCTAAGGGATGAGATTCATCATTACAGAAAGTAGGTGGAGAGTGGGTGAATGGAAATTACCTTTTTATTTAAATGTTTTAATTTCAAAAAAATTGGTTGAATTTTTAAGGGGTCTCTTTTGGGGTAAGTGTTTATTATTCCAACCCAATATTAAATGAGGGACCTATTATCCAATTTTTCCCCCCAGGAAAAATTGATCAAACACGACCCTGAACATGACATAATCGAATGGTCGGCTCAGTCCTGCGAGCTCATATTCGATCCCAAATCAAGGGGCAAGCAGTCTCAAAAATGAAGGATAAAGCATGCCGATGAGGCCGAACAATGTCAAAGGAGGCAAGAGGCTCACAATAGAATATTGAAGAAAGGTCACGAAATTTGCAGACTTCGCATGTGAGTCGACTCAGGGAAAATCAACGGACTCGCGGAAGG
The DNA here is from genome assembly GCA_019776745.2 of Taxus chinensis. Lineage (NCBI taxonomy): Eukaryota > Viridiplantae > Streptophyta > Pinopsida > Cupressales > Taxaceae > Taxus > Taxus chinensis. The sequence continues at coordinate 782,533,449 of CM034147.1, read as the reverse complement.
CACAATGTGTCAGCTCAACACAATTCCAAAAGGAGCAACAAAATGGAGACCCCCAATGTGCGTCAGCCCGCCATGTGGTCAGAGTGAAAAAAGGGGCAGAGCCAGCCATTGAATCGACTAAGTATAGAAGGGCCAATAGATGGTTCCATGTGTCTCATTGGCACACCTTTAAGGGTCGAATCCAAAGGCGGCTCCCAAATAAGTGCAAGCTCACCATGTAGTCAGAGTCAAAAAGGCGTAGAACAAGTTGTTGAATCGGCTAAGTAAAAAATATTCAGCGGAGGCCTCCACATGTTTCTTTGACGTACTTTTCATGTGGTTCAAAAATTGAGACTCCAAATAAGCACATGTTCACCACATGGTTAGAGTCAAAAAAGGGGCAGAGCCAACCATTGAATCGCCTATGTATAAAAAGATCAGGGGAAGCCTCCACATGTCTCATCGGCGTGACCCAAAGTGGAGACCTAAACAAGTGCTGGCCCTCCACGTGTATAGGGTTTGACATAACATAACCTACTGTTGAAAAGTACAAGACTTGTAGAATGAGCCACATGTCAGCTCAGCGTAACTTCAGAGGTGAAATACAAAGTAGGTTTCCTAAACAAGCATAGGCTCGCCACGTGGTCAAAGTAAAAAATGGGGTAGAGCTGGCCATTAAATCAGATAAGTATTAAAGGGCTAACGGACTACACCATGTGTCTCATCGACACACCTTCAAGATTTGAATCCAAAGGCAATCCCTAAATGAGCACCAACCCACCACGTAGTCAGGGACCAAGAAAGGAAGTGTTCACTCGAGGCCCGAATCGGCTAAGTATAACAGTGTTAGCAGAAGCCTCCACGTGCCTCATCTGCATAACTTCAAAGGTAAGACCCAAAGGGCAGGTATCAAATGTTTACTAAGCCTCCACGTGTCTCGGGTCAAGCATAGTGCCTTTTCTAATAAAAGGGGCTCAGGTAGAACACAAAGGAAACATAGCAAGCCTGTAGACAATGCCACGTGTTAGTTCAGTGTCACTTTAGGAGTGAAAGGAGGCAAAAAAATATTAAGGACGTGCGGGGCCTGCATGTAGATCTCACAAGGATAGATCCCAAACCCGAAGAACCTTCAAATGACCATAAATTTAGACTGGGAGCTTATAATTGAGTGGGAGAGGAAGTTTTGGAAAGCTCTCACTGCTTGCTTCCCACCTACCACCATTAATGAAAAATGGTAAATTTGGTCCACCATTTTCGAGGTTGTTAAGTCTCTCACCTATCGACATTATGAAGGAAAGACCCCCTTTCTTTCCCAACAAGGATCAACACATGGGGGCATGGGTTTTGCAGTAAAGCCCATCATTGTTGCAGGAATATTTTAATACTTTCTAGGGTGGTTGGAGTAGGTGAATTCAATGCTCTTCTATGGGTGGTTAAAGCAGGGTTCAAATTTTCCCTCTCTCCTCTCATACTTTTATATATTGCAAAAGAGGTGAATTTTTCAAAATATTGGTCATTGTTTCTCTCCTACCCCCTCTCTCTTTCTTCCTTAGGGAGGAAAGTGGAGTCTAAGCCTCCTCTCTTGGCTCTGTAATGGCATCTTCTTGCCTCTTGCCCACTGATGATGTACCATATGAACTTGTGGAGCAATAAAATCAGTTTCATGATGCATTTTGTCCATCCTTTTCTTATTTTATTGTCTCTTCTTGCCTCTCATCATTGCAGGGTATACTGTGCATAATTCTGATGTCTATTCCAGGTTTTGGGAGCCATGTTTAATGAGTTTGAAGTGGTGTTCCATGTGAACTCTAGCTTTGGTATATGATGCATCTGTCCATCCTCTCCCTTTCTCACCTTTCTTCATTTCATGCAGCTAAGATTGTGACCAGCAACCTCCTTCTCTGGTGTATCACCGCTTTAGTGTAGTCTTTTTTTTCATGCATTTTTCTCTCTCCCTTATCCCTTGGAAAGTTAGATTACGATTAGATAGTTTGCCTGCATTAGAGTAGTTTGTGGTAGGTAGTTTAGGAGCAAGAGTTGGCTTCCTCTGAAGTTCTATCTCAAGTTCGTAAGTCCCACAGCTAGAGAGATGGTCCCATGTTATGCAGTGACACTGAATGCCCCACTCAAATTCAAGGCTATTCGGGGGTGTTGTGATTTTGCATCAACAGGACCTTGCTAATTGTTTCGACCTTGTAGACATTAAATAACCTTGGTATTTAGTTATATTGGCCTCTTTTACCCTTGTCATCCCATGCGGGGAATATTCAACTATAGTAGGAAGTAACACTTAGGGAATCTTCCATGCTTAATTAGTTTAAATTCATTAAATTTTAATGTGGGTTTAATAATTAATATAACGGAATTTTTTTATCTATATAATTGTCTAGAAATGATAATGAAGAAATCATTGTTTTTGAAACATTTTTTGGCACGCTTTAAAAAAAAATCCATAATGTTTCTAATTAACTGTAGGTTGTTCTTGGGTCTCGTGCGTGCATTTTTAGCGGGCATTACAGATCCCGAAATTTCAGTGATAGGTGTAGTAATCTAATTAAGACCGGTTTTTTTGAAAAATATTTGGTGGTGAGATTAAAAGAGGGGAATTGTGGTTTTAGGACAAGGTAGTGGGATTGACATGCCCAAAGAATTTATTTTATGGTTTCTTTATCAACTATTGAAGAAAAAAGAAAATGAAAATTGCCTTTGCACAAGGATAAATGTCTAAGCTGCCTTCCAGAAGAAGATGACAATGATTTGAGTTCCTTCATGCAGTACTGAAAGGATAGGCCAGAAAATAGTGAATATGTAGATGAGGGTGTGAGCCTGATAAAAAATATTAGCATCAAGCACCTCATCACCAAAAATTTATTGAATAATTTTTGTATTGTTGTTTGGTTGGGTTTGAAGGTATTAAGGAATTATATGAATATGATGTTGAATCCAAGAGGATTATTGAGCAACAAGGACGTCTAAAACAAGGAGAGAAAGGTAATATCTCTATATATTATTTTATGCAATATGGTTATTTGTTTAATGGAAAACAATTATGTATACCATTTGAATCTATGAGGGATAACATATTAACATAATTACATAGTTGTGGTTTAGGTGGTCATTTTGGAAAGAATAAGACATTAAATGTGGTGGAGGAAAACTATTATTGGACAAATCCAAAGAGATATGTGGTAAGGTATGTTTCAAGATGTAGGATATTTCAATTTTTTAAGGGACATCCACAAAACACAAGATTGTATGTGTCATTACCATGTCATTACAAATACCAATAGAAATCTGGATGAACATGAGCATGGATTTTTTATTAGGGATGCCGAACACATAAAGAGGCAATGATTCAATTTTTTTTGCTATGGATGGACTTTCTAAGATGGTGTAATTTATTACATATAAGACTACAAATGATTCTACATGGATAAAAAATGGTTTATGCAAGGAAGTTGTTAGGTTCTATGATATCCTGAATTCTATCACTTCAGATAGAGACACACAAATTTTTATCTTCATTCTGACTACCTTATGGGAAAAGAAATGCAATAAGTTATAGTTTATTAGTGCATATCATCCTCAAATGAATGGGAAAACACAATTTTTGAACAAGATCTTAGGAAATTTCTTGAGATTTTTTATTTGAGAGAAACACAGATAATGGGACTCATGATTTCCATTACTAGAATTTTCCTACAATAGTTAAATGAAGTGGTCAAAAATTAAGTTATTATTTCAAATATTTTGTTGAAAACTAACTAATTGTGTTTTTTATTTGATATACGTTCCTATTTTAGAAAGTGTCGGTGATTATGTAGAATCCTTTGCATAGAATATTCAACAATTGCAAGAAACAACAAGTTATAAGATAATAATGACAAATATAAGATGGCAAAAAATAACACTAGAAGACAAAATATATTAAATGGAGATACGGTGATGGTCTATTTGGGGAAGGATATATTTCCTAAAGGATCATACAATAATATTAATTACATCAAGGTTAGTATTTATATGATTGTGAAATAGATAAATGATAATGCATATGAGGTAAATCTACCACATAATTTTGCTATTTCTCCAGTATTTAATTTTTAAAATTTGTATGCATTTTATGAAGGGGAGGATATCATTGGACAAAATGAGGAAGTGGAATCAAAGGAAAAGAAATCCAAGGAAAAAGAAAGAGAAGGTGGCACATGTTCTTTATAAGAAAAAAATCAACACAAAGCAAGGTAGTTTCAACAGTATTTAGTACATTACGAAGGTTTGCATCAAGGGGACAACACACAGATCTTAGAATAGGATGTCAAGAAACTTACATACAAAATATAAATAGTTCTCTCATAAGATCTCGAAGGAGTTGAGTTCTTTTCAAATAGGGGGGATGATGTGGGTTTTTTGGCCTATCTTGTGGAGGTCATAGCTTTTGATCTAGGAGTCGAAATAACTTCATTTGTTTTTTTACTAAAATATAATATAAAATTTTACACCATGTTAAGCCACAATATTTTCTTACAATACATCTTGAAAATCTTCATAGGTTAAAATCATCCATCTAGGGCCCAAATATTAGGTTTTAAAGTTTTTAAAGTTTTTTCTTTAAATTCAAAATATCATGCCTTTGTAATTGTAAGTTAAATTGAATTGAAAATAAATTAATAAGTTATTTTAGGTGCATGGTTAATGCGTCGAATTTAATCTACATAAATTTTTACGATGTAGAAAGATAAATAAAAAATAGTTATTACTAAAAATAATATGTTTTACTAAAGATAACAAGTTTAGTCAAAATAATTTTACAAGTCAAGTTCATTTAGGAGTATTTTGGAATTTGAATAAGAAGGCATCTAATGTAATTTATAAATTAAAAAATACTTAGAATTATTGGAGTTTATTGAAAATTTTTTTTCCTACCTAATATAGTTTTTTACTGATGTTTGTTAAGCCTCATCATGACATGTGGTAGAAAAATAAAATAAAATACTCTAGATGTGAAGGACAAAGAATTGAGAGCCCCAGTTTTAGGTGAAAGCATAAAATCTTTGGTTACCAACAGTAGGGATTCATGATGGCTTCAAGAGGCTTTACAATCTAATTTTGTTGACATGTTGAAAGGGAACATTATATCCCAATAGGATTGACTATACCTGCCTTGGAGTTGGAAGTAATTATTCTAGTATCCTCTGAAGAAGAAGCCAAGGATTGGACAATAATGGGAAAAATAAGAAGGAAAAGAAAAGATTATCTAACATCCTCAAAAGAATGGCTGATTTTTGTGACACTACAACAACATTTTTGATAACATGTGACAGTCTGTTTGATGCTTCTAATTTCTAATAGTGCTATATTTTGGAGGGGGGTTTATTTTGGGGATTATTATAGGTTGAACTTGAGAGATACAGTGCATGCATATTCCTTTGATGAGAATCAAAGCTACATATTTCAGCGAGACTATAAAAGGTTAAGGAACCTTTTAACACCCATGATTTATTACCTTATAAAAAAATAATTTTTGAGGCATATTAAATTTAATTTTCAAATGGTCGTCAAACTGCACACTTTGTAGTCTATGGTGATGGCTATTCGACCATACAATATAACTAAAAAAATCTATAAATGTCAAACTTGTAGATTTTAGGTTTGAAATGGATGTTTCTTACATTGTTAAAAGTTCCATTTAAAAAACAGAATTTCAAGGTACAAAGCTACTAAAAAAATAATTCTCTTAATTACTAAATACTAGAATGATATGAATTCAAAATTATTATCCAAAATGATGAATTTTTGTCATCCTAGGGTAAACATACAATGTTGTTTACTGACAATTTCATTTCTTCAAAATTACTTGGATGATCTACACTAATATATTCCCTTGTGAGATTGAAAAAATTGTCTTATTAACAAAATACATGTGAAAAACACGGGCGATTAATTTTAGGCATGTTGAAAATTCTTTAGAAAAGGGTATCCAGAATTGAGATGAACCCTAAATGCATTTTTTCTCCCTTGCTCCAAATGCTAAGGAGGAAGACAGATCTGGTTTTTGTGCACAGATCGAGAGGTTTCAGATAGGAACAGGGGATGACATTAGAAATGAATCCCCTTCATGGATTGATTTGGATTTATCCAGGAGAGCTGACAATGGTGGTAGGAGCAGAAAGATGCATGTGGGTGGATCTTTGGACAAAACAGGGGTCGGGTCGCCTCTACTAAGGTCAGTAGGTAGGGCATGCCCCCTTCTAATGTCGGTGGTGGTGGAAATGAAGTTTTTATTGCTCCCCCCCTCTAATGGGGGTATCTGAAAAAACCATAAAATTAATTAAAAAAGCCCCCTCGTGAGAAGTAAATCTTGGGGAGATGGAGAAAATTTAAATCCCAATATTCTGGGTGGCAGTGGAGTTGTTGGCAGCTCAGCTAGGGGTATTGGTGGTCTAGTTTTGGGTGGTCATATTAACTCCAATGGTGGATTTAGGCAAAATTGTTCCATATCTAGAGGAAGCCTAAAAGAAAAGGCTCATTCAAAGATATTTTCATGGGCTTTGTTCCCAGTTCTGGACCTAGTATTAATACGTGCAATTCCAAACCAATGATATTTTTCTCAGGAAATCCCTTCGGTTACGTTTTATAAAGAGGTGATTAAAACAAAAGAATATTTCTAGACAAATGGTCTAATCTGCCGCTTCAACAATTTATTTCTAGACCATTCTGCCTTACACGAATGGATTTTTGAAAAAGGAAACCCTTACTTACGGGTAAGATTGACATTTATACTTGTACAAGAGGTATCTTTGTGTCTATTTTTAAATTTGTTTTTGATATAAATCGAGTTTATAATCATATTTTTGATTTCCAATCTCACCAAATGATCATGAATCCACGGTTTCCATCTTTTAACCCCTGTACGGAGACATTCTTGGTCAAACCAGTTCAGATTAGATTACCCGCATTTACCTACACAGTTCTAAGGGAAAGATAGCTTAAATTTCATTCAGAATACTATAGGTAAAAGCACTTTCCATTAACAACAAAACTGAACTTTTTCATTACACTACCTATATGCTTGTCTTCTGGTAGAAATGGATACTTTAAAAGACCTTCTTGCTTCTATCTTGCTGAAAGTTAAGGAAAAAAGTTGGATCCAATCTCTTGACAAGGAAGGTCTTCCTTTTAGATGTAAAAATTGCTTCTCTCTAGATCACTTGGTCTCATAATTTACTATCAAAGAAGACCTTAAGCGGAAGAGGTAATTCGTGAAAAAGCTTTCAGATTAAGCACTTGGAATTTTTTTTTTATTTAGATTCAAATCCAGATGAAGAATCTCCTCATATTTCTAAATAAATCCAAGAAACTATTCCAACTCCTCCCTCTTTTGGATTGCAAGAGAAAGGTGAGCTACATAAAATTATCGGTGTTACCACAGAAAATTGGAAGAATCCATAGTTAGTCTCACATTCTCAGGGGAAATCTCTGACCATCGATTTGGAGGTGGCTCTTCCGATTTACATTGAGGATGGTAATGAGGAATGGTTGGAAATGAAGAGGAAAAAAACGACAAATAGTAAGTTATTCACCTTCGTTCCCATGAATAAGAACTGATCTGGTTTGTTGTTATGGGTTTTCATAGTTTTCTGGCTGTGTTTAGGTGTCTTTGTGGTTGTGTTCCTGTTGTTTTCTTGCTTATCCTGTTTTGTTATTGTAAGGTAGCTTGGTTTCTTCTTTTCTGTGCTTTATGTTCATCTCGGGTTGAATCCCATTTGTCTTCATCTGCTCCTTTGGTTTTATCTTGGTTCTTAGACATTTCATTGTACTTGGGGTATGGTCCCCATCAAAAAGCTATTTACCCTTAAAAACATAATAATAAATAAATAAAAATTTAGGCATGGATTTAAAAATGAAACACAAATATTTTTATCATCCAACTATATATAAAATGTTTCCCCAAATAAGAAGTTACTAACTATCACTCAACCCAACATTGTACAGAGATAAATACCATATCTTATAAATTCTTATTTGAAATCAAAGCAATTATTTTTTAATGGAAGAGGGAGAAAAAAATAACCATCCACCAATTTGACTTGGAAAAAAAATATTATATCTACATTGACAAAGAAAATAATAGAAAACAAGGAAACCTGTTAGCTCTTCCTATCCAGAGAAGAAGTGGATAGAAGTGATCCGAGTGTCACTCTTCTTCTAATAGCATATTGAAATCTATCATCTCTTTTATCAAGAGAAGAAGTGGATAGAAGTGATCAATTTTTCTTAATTTGACTCAAGGATTAATGCAGTGAATGTGGAAGGAAATTAGTTACATGAAGGCAAGATAACAATGGTAGCAGAGTGATAGCTAGCTATAAAGTGAACAATAGAATTGAATTAGTCTCATTAAAATTATTCCCTTATGAAAACGTATAAATTTGAACCTAATAATAAATTCCACATTTTTATGGTTTCGATTAATCCTTCTGAAGATAAAATTATGTAGGTGATAATAGTAAGAAATAAATATGGAAATGGATCTCAAATTAGAGGGAATATCCAAAATATCATTCTCTATAATTTATCAGCTTTGAATTTTCCAACCTTAAAATAAAATCATAATATTTTGAACAAGATGGGAAATTCTTCAAGTGAATTTGAAAAAAAACATAGATCCGTTTTTTTTATCAATGATTGTAATTAAATTAAAGCCTAGAGTGAAGTGATTTTTTTTGCAGGTGGGGGGTTGGGATTCAGGAGCAAAGTGGACTGGTTAGAATACAAGTTGGAATATGGATAAAAATGCAACTCAAATTTAAAAACATGTTCGTGGGATAATTTAAAAAGTGCATTCAAGCAAAGTGGACTGGTTAGAATGCAAGTTGGAATATGGATTAAAATGCAAATCAAGTTTAAAAACATGTTCGTGTGATGATTTAAAAAGTGCATTCAAATGTTGAATAACCACCAGTAAATTGAGATGGTGTTTGTGCAACTATCGTGTTGTAGTTTTTGAATATTTTTGATGGGCATGTCATAACTATCATGGTATTTTACAAGGTTTTTATGATAACTTAATGAACTTATAAAGTAGTTTAGGTGTGTGAAAAAGAAAAATCTAGCGTTCAAAGTGAGAGAGAGAGGTAGCCTATTAATTCTTGATAATTAGGGAAATGTATAAAGCATAGTTTTAGAAAACATAAGAGTGAGAGAGCATAATATTCTATAAGAAATGTTATAGGGTTTGAGTTTTTTTACAATATTTAGGACTTTAGAACATCATCATTGGGTTTTTGAAACATTGCACCATGAAATGTTTTGGTGTGTACATATTGGTCCATAAAAAAATCACCCTATTATGAATTGGACAAGGTGTGTTGCATGAGAAGTGTGTTTGGAAGGGAAACAAAAAGGGTTAATAATAACTATCTTGATGTAGAAATAGGCCATCCAAGTCCCCATCCATCTATAATCTAAGAACAAACATCAAGTGTAGCATTTGAAATCTATAACAATTTTTGTTTTCTTAGAGATTTTATGGGAGTGATTATTCACTTCTGAGGGCATGCATAGGATAACTAGGTGGCATGGTTTAGTGCATACAATCAAATAGAGGGAGTATATTGATTCAAAGGAGATGCAATGCTCGAAAAACCTATTTCTGGTTGATCAAGTGCCCAATATGGGTGCGAAGTAGGATGTCAATCTTGTGGGATTTGGGAAATCTTGTATCACTAAAATTTAGAATGTCGTTATTTGTTTATTGGTATCCTATATCATTAGGGATAAGGGAAAAAATTAAATATTCTATTGTTCATATTTTATTCTTAAATAAACTAACCTGTAAAGGTTATACTATAGCTTGACATAAGACATGATATAATAAACATATCAAGATCTCTAAATGTTATCAAGCTTGTTAAATTAGTCACTTAGCTACCTAAAATTATGTATGAGTTATTTATATGAATAGATTACTCCTTTTGAAAAGGGAGTACAAGTTGGATCTATATAGGCCATTAAGGCTAGATTGCAGTTAAGTTGTGCAATGGAAACACCCTAATAAATGGTTACCATCATATTGGAGGAATTTATCACATAGTTGTATCAAGGGATGATAGGTCATTTATAAGAGGAGGATTGTTCTTAGATGGTATGCTCCATTATATGGTAAGTAAAATACATGCATTAGTAGAATTGGAAAAAACTATTTGTATGGGTGCGCGCCAAATAACTTAGGGAATTTATGCATAGTAATATTGCTAGTACATTCTAGTAGCATATAAAGGATACTAAGAGACATGATATTATCATCTTTGGGCATGGACACTCTTGTTTCTTAGTGTTCCCATAAAATCTAATTAGAATGTGAGATTATGTGGTTTAAGGTTGAGAGGGAGGAGATGAATACCACAAAATCAGTATCCTATAACAAGGATTGTGATAGGGAAGACTCTAGTAATACTAGGCCCTCATGTAGGAAAATATCTATATGGATGGAAGGTGGAGATGGTTATGAAGAGGAGGATTTCAAGACCTTTGATGAGAACTCATACCCCAAATATTAGGTTGAGGATCTAGGTGTGCTTTTTGTTTACGTGTTATCATTTTTTCTATCCTGAATTCACTAACATGTTTAGTTATATTTGATTAGGATTATGATGAGCATCCTGAAAACCTGGATTTGATTAGGATCATGATGAGCATCCTCAAAACCTAGATCTATTACTTTTCATTGAAGGTGGGGAATCCCAAATGATTGTTTCCTTTGCTCCTCTTTAGTACAACGAGTTCTACTACTACAACATCATCTATTCATCTTTCCTCCTCTCTTACCATGCGAGAGCTTCTACCAGTCATATTCCTACTTCCACAATCATACCTAATATTTCTTCTCCCCATTTTCACACATTTAACCTAATTATTCTTCGAGAACAAATTATTTAGATTATTTTTATCATAATTTACAAGCACAAATCCATCAATTCCATCAAGCTACTTCTTCTTCATCTTCATCTCTTGATTCTTCACTTCTTCTTCATAGTCCTCTTACAGCTAAAGTGTCTTCTTATCCAATCCCTACTAATTTTACTTCACCAAATTTTACTCTATTTGATGGGCATGGAGATCCTTACAAGCATCATATAGCTTTTCATGTTGCTTTCATATAATATTCATGTGATGACACCCTCTTTACTATGTTTCATAAGATATTACAGGATTATGTTTTACGGTGCTTCTATGAATTTGTATTTGAATCTGTTAAACCATTTACTAATCTTGTTGATTTATTTCCAACTAATTTTTATATGAATATTGGAACAAAAATATATTATGCACAAAAGGCCAAAATTAAAAAAGGGTCTAGGATGAACATATTCATGATTATGTATTGTCATATAAGAAAAATATTCCTAAAATGAAAGATTTATTATCTGAATCTGAATTAAAAAATCTCTTTATTCAAATTATTTTCCATCCTTCGCAAGAATGTGTGATTTTTTATTCCTATCATTTTGACCATCTATGTCATATCTTGAATAATGTTGAGGCTAAGCTACTTTCTTTTAGAAAGCTCAAATATGGTTATAATACTTCCAATCATTCTTATTTTAAATTTTTAACCAAGGTTCCTTATAAGCCAAAGTATAATGATGTTAAGCATACTATCAATATTGTTTCTCAACCTTTTAACCTTCAGTTACAAGCCACTTTGAATATATTTACTCGATTGCCTTATCCTCTAGGCCATATGTTGTTCCCCGCAACTTATTGAAATAAATATGACTTCTATTCCACCTCGTCTAAATTACAATCCAAATAGGTGACATTGAAATAATTTTGATGATCATAAAACTTGTGATTATCAAATATGCAATGGAAATTCAACTAAAAATTTCTTGAGGATTCACCATTTGATTCAAGATCTTATTAAAAATAATGATATGTAGTTATCTAAATGCGACTACTTCCACTTCCAAATCTAGCAATGACAATGTAAATTTAATATTCAAAGAACCATTACCTAAGCATGACAAGTCACCCTCTGATTCATCTTCCAATAATACCTTACAACATAATGCCTCGTCCTGATTCTTTGCATCATCCACTGAGATTCCTTGTTGGATATATTAATCTCCCATCACCTGCTATCACTTTTATTGATGCTTATTTTTAAGCTTCATTATCCTCCCATAGGTTACATAATTAAGCTTTTGTTGGGAACCATTTTGTTAATAATGTTATGATCCTTCTTGCACTCAAGTGTAATGCTTTCTCATTATCTATCTTTCAACCAATTGGCTTCCATTTATCTCAAATGATGCATAGGTCTCCCACTTCTTATGGCCATGTTATTATACCCATAATTGTTGGGTTTCTTAGTATTTCAATTCTTTTACTATTCATTCTATTGTTACACATTATAACATGGTATTTGGACTCTTTTCACTCTATGCAATCAAAGTTGATCCTTCTATTATTCACCCATTCCTTAAGTTTATCCATGAGAAATATCTTATCACTATTCTAGACATTCCACCATGGAAACCTTTTTCTTTGGTCCCTCTATTCATCTCATATTAAGTTACTCCCACTCCTAGTCCATCTTCTTAAATTCATGATGGTTCTTTAGCCTTGGCACCTCCTATATTATCTAGAGTCCTTGCTCCTCTTTTAGAATCATTTACACGTCCATCTCAATTTCCTTCAAACATGGCTAATACTCACAGGCCTCATAAAATCTATAGCTCCCATATCCCACCTCATAGGGGAAGCTCTTCACATAGGTCACATTATTCATATGCTCCATTTATACATAATTTGTGCTCTATTTATCTACATGATTTATATACACCTATCTCATATACTTGGCCTCATCAACACTCTCATGACAGTATGATCCTAGAGCATGTTCACATGCAAAGTTATTTTACATAAATTTAGCGTTGGCCCTTGGCTCATATTATTAGTGTATAAACACTTTTGGTATTTACATTTGGGGGCATCCTTATTCACCCACATCTCCCGATGGCACACTCTTATTCTTACGTCACATTTTGCTGTTGAGGGTTTATTTACATGGACCTTACTTTACACACATCACACTAGGGGCATCCTTATTCCTCCCTTCTACTTGTTCTCTTTCATATATTTATGATAAAAAAAATCCAAAAACATTAGCCCATATCTTTATTGGATACATTATTCCTTGCTTATAATACTTCATGTTACATTTTTGTTTATCATGTTACTATGGTTCATAGTATGATTTATCATTTTTCATACACACATGCATGTTCACATGGTATATTAAGGTGAATGAAAATCATTTACCTATTTTTACACAATGTATGATTCTTGGTCCTATCCATTACATGTCCCACTGAGGATCCTTCGGGAATCTACCTTTTCTTACTTACTATTAAGTGTTATTATTGTAATATTTCACATTTTTATTTCTATATTCATATATTACATTTTCACATACTATTTATCTTTCCTAAAATTAAAATTGGTGCTTCATATGTAGCATTAACCTTGCAGAACTCCTTCCAATCATGGTTTTATAATTTTCTTATATCATGTTTAGTAGTTTTTGTAGGATATTCCTTATGTTTTCTTTTTTTATTGTATGAAAAATCCTTAACATATCCAATTTTCTTGTGACATCCTGAGTGGTGTCCCATGTAGGCAACCAGCTACTTGATGTGTCCTTGTTTTTTGTTTTCCTATATGTTTTTTCCTAATTTCCATTTTTGTGTGCATTTATTATTTGTCAATAACACTTGTATGTTATCATTTTTCCACTGTAACTTTGTTTACCTCATGGTAACTAACATGTGTAATCCTTATTCTACCTACACGATTCCTCTATTAGGTTTTCACCTAAGTTTCATCCTTCCTATCTTAGGATCCATTCACATTTTTCATCTCATGTACTCAAAAAGAGTTGGGGAAACCATCGGGTGAACCTTTTCACCCTCCTAGAAGTAAAAAAAAGTAAATAAAGTGTCATAAACACCATGAACAGAACAATAACCAATTACTAAGAAATTCCAGAAACAAACTTGGCCAATGTTCTCAAGATAGAATGAAACACCTAGAATAGAAAAAACTGCTTAAGGGCTAGTGTTCCACATGGGCACTCCTATTCAAGGGTAAAAATTGTTAAAATTAGTTTCACCGGTTGCACTATTTTAGTCTTCTCTAGTTTCAAGAGTTACACAACTAGTTTCATATTGCAATTGGTTACTAATAGGAACTAATTACTGACTCAGGAACCAAATAAGGAAATAAAGTAAAAACCAAAGTAGGAACTAAATAAGGGAATGATATCTAGGGAATATGTAGGGAAACGATTTTACTATAACAATGTGTCACCACAGGAAATTTAAAAATTGTGTTTGTGATTATTGTTAGTGCGAAATCACAACGCCCTTGAATGTTTACAGCTCAATGGGTTGAGACTCTCAGTGTGATTGAATAACATGGAGCTTATCCCAAAGTGTTGGACTTTGTGAATTGGTAGAGCTCTCCGAATAAAGGTCAGTTCATATTCCTCTATTTAGGTGTGCACATTCATATTGCAGAGGATCTATTCTAAAACCTACTCTAAAATGCCAAGGAGATAGGGTTAAGGAGATGCAAGAAATAAAACCTAAAATAACAAGGGTGATGCAACAAAGGAATGATGTGATGTTTATCTATTTGATCTCGCCCTATTTGTTCTAAAAATTTCCCAATCTCCCTAGGTTGTTTTATTTTCTATCTCCCTGAATGGATGCGTACAATTTTTATCTTTACTAGGGTGTTATTGTAAATACTTCTCTATGGTTGTGGATTACTGTCGAAACATGAATTATTTGTAAATTCTCTATCCTTGAAGAAAAATTCAATTCTGGGTGCAAATGGTGAAGTTCCCCTGCATCTTACAGTTTGACAAGCATGCTTTCCCCATCAAATTATATCTCAGCATCTTCAGCTATGTTGTCTCTTTTGATTGGATGAGACACGTCGAGTCAATTTTACAAGTTGTAATTTTTTGCTATATTTGCAAAAATATCAATTTGGCCCCACGACCCCATTGAGTTCTGATTGGATGGTAAAATTTATAAAGGCGGAGTGAATTTATCTTTTTAACCCCAAAGGTGTATACATGTTCATTTTTAATTGGTTACGGCCTGGTGGGTCTTTTTTGTGAAATTTTTCACTTTGGTCACATTTGTAAAAAATACCAAATTGGCCCCGTGGCCCTGACAATCTCTAATTGGCTATTCAGCAAATATGTTGTGGCTGGGACAAATTCTTACTTTGACCCTAATGAGGGATACACGGTAGTTTTTAATGTTACAAGTAGGGAAGTGGGTCATCAGAACATTTTTAATTTTTTTCCCTCTTTGTACGAGGGAGAAAAATTATGAAATAATCCGTAACTCCACTGGGGCCCACACTAGAAGTTAGAAGCGGTAGGGGAAAAGTCTTAATTTTACCCTGAAGAAGGACATGTGGCATATTTCCAAGTTATAAATGCCTCATTTTGTAGTTTTTTTCCCCTTTTGTACAAAGGATCAAAGTTATAAATTGTTCCGCAACCCCGCAGGGGACAGAGTGATGTCACATGTTTGAGTTCTATTGAAAAGTCAAAAGTGGGAAGGGAAGGCTTGCAAAGCACTTTGAATTTTTTTGGCTCGGCATTGAAAAATCAAAGCAGAGAGGCGGGTCGCCGGAGGTTTTTGAAGATTTTAACCTTTTTTTGAAAAGGGGAAAAGTATAAAAATAAAGCATGACTCCGCTAGGGCCCACATCAAAAGATAAAAGCGGGTGCATCCAGGAGGAAAATTGGAAATTTTTCCTTTTTGTAATAAAGGGTAAAATTGCAGAAATGAGCCCAGTGACTCCATCAAAGGCCCAGACTTTCAAGGAATGTGTCTAGCCCATATTTCAAAGGCGGAGGGGCCAGGCAAAATGTTAAAATTGTCTGAGCATTTTCTCCAAAATTCATAAAATGGCAAAAGGAAACCGACCAGGTCCACTTCGAATAAGATTTTTCCATGTGGATGGATCTTAACTAAAGTTGAGAAACTGGTAGAATCAATGGTTGTTGTGCATTGCATGTGGCATTTTACATGCCTTTTTATGCTCCAAGAATCCTTGAGATGTGAATACGCATTGTTTTTCATCATTTTTTAATGAAATTCCTTGTCATTTTTGTCTGTAAAGTTTAATTGAATGGATTTAGAACTTAATTTGTGAGTCCAAGGAATGTAAAGGTTTATATTTTGAAGTTGGAATTGCTCGAGCACTTGCAAAAATGTGAATTACCAGATAAGTTGGATGCAGAGAAAAGTTGCAGAGGAAAGAATCTGAAAAGGATGAAATGATGGTTTGGTTGTGATTGCATGAAAGATGAAAATTGTGCTCCCAATTAAAACAATGATGGAGATATTTGCAATGATTCACATTTTTGAACAACTGGCAACTTTTTGTTGCAAACCTGTTAAATTTCATTTTCTTGAAATAATGATCAAACATGTAACAAAAAAAGGTTCCTCGAATATTCCTTTCTTATGGGGAAAGCTTGGATGTAAATTGAGTGTTATAAAAATCATGCTTTAGTCTTGTACATTTTCAGGGGTTGTCATCTCATCATCATATCATATATTATCACATATATACATCATCTATCAATAAAGCTACCAGCTGACATAATCATGTTAATCTCTTATGTTTTAGATTAAATCATGTTAAGTTGCTTACAAGTGTAACATCAATATGAATATCACTAAGAGGGGTCAAGAGGGACCACCTTCTATCCCCCCCCCCGAATCTAATCAGACTTCATAATAAAAATGTGTTAATCTTGGGTAACATGTGTATCTCATATATTTCAAAATGTGATGCAAATAAAATTTCAAAGTATCCTCATTGTAATATATAAAGTGATATCATCAAATGCCTACATCATAGTCTAACAACATGTGCTACACTTGTAAACGCTATGATAAACATAAAGATTAAGCATTTTCAATATCTCCTAAATGAGAAGATCCTTCATACATTAGTAGTGAGATCAATCATCATTTATCCATAAATCACTCAAATGTCCATTTTGTAGATAAATCAATGTGTCTCATATAGCATATCAGTATATCAAAATGCCATCATGGAACCATGGCTATTTAATGTTTAATTGAGTGCATTCATCACAAGGCATAATAAAAAACTCTTGGAGATTATATAACATACATCTGTACAAAAACCGGGCCTTCATTGATGTACACCTTCATGATAAAGGAACAATTTAGCTATTCTACATCATTATGTCAAAAAGTGTGCTAATTCATATCGAAGGCATACACAACAAAATACATCCATAAGTCAGAGTTAATCCATGCTTAATCTTGCACCAAAAATTATCCGGGAAAATGCCTGGCCTAGGGCCCTGAGGAGGAAGTTGCTATTGTGATGGTCCTGTAGAGGCTACTACACTTTGTTGTATTGTAGGCTATTGAACTAATGTAGCAGCAGTCGTGAGGTCCTATGATGATCTTTAGTAACCTTGGATCTTGCTTAGACAATCTAACTGATTCACTAGGAGTAACAACTCGTGTCCCTATGGAATGGCTTGGTGCATATGATGCCTATGTAGTCAAGGAGACCTTTCACCACTATCTCTGCAAATCAGGATCTAATAGTCATTGTCCTGCATCAACTAGATGCTAACGAGGCCATAGTAGAGTGTCATGCTCGCCCTTGTTGACTTTGGCTAGGTCTACCTAAAGCTTGTGTATGCTTTAGATCAAATCCACTTGAAGGTCGCTTAGCCATTTCTAGCCAATCCATCTCAGTCTGAACGACTTGTCCTCTTTGTGATTCACCTCCCTGGTCTACAAAATAACATATCCTGAGTTGATCTCTCTGTCTGCTAGCTGATCTCGCTCTGTAGTCACCTAACTCTCTCTTGTGATGCTACTCTAATCTCTCTCATCTGATAATCAATGGAGCTATACACCTATCACCTGATTAACACTGATGCTGTAAAGGCAACTTACCTAGTCCGCCAACCTGTGTGTCCTCCTCCATCTCATCTCCAGGACCTCCACCTCCTGTGGCAACAACACCCTGGTTAGCATTGTATGTGACATGACTTCATTAGTGTTTCGGGGTATTATTTGAGGTCTAGGACTGTAATGGTGTGAAAACAACACGCAGATTGGTAACCTAAAGGGTTGAATCTGTGGTGAATAAAGGATGCTTATGGCCGTATGACAAACCGTTGCTGCACTAAAGCACCCGATGTTACATGAACTGCATACCTGATGTACATGGGGAGCCTCATC
This sequence comes from Taxus chinensis, assembly GCA_019776745.2. Lineage (NCBI taxonomy): Eukaryota > Viridiplantae > Streptophyta > Pinopsida > Cupressales > Taxaceae > Taxus > Taxus chinensis. The sequence continues at coordinate 782,515,138 of CM034147.1, read as the reverse complement.
CCTATGGATGTAATGCCTATTGTGCCCCCTGAATGTGTGGAATTTCAGGGTAACATGTCCCCTTATGGGAAGCCTTGTGCTACCATGGATTCTAGATAGGTGCCTACAGTAGTTGGATCAAACACAAAGGTAAAACTGTAACATACTAAGTGGTAGCATATCTAGTGCGAGTCCTTAACTTTGAATGCAACTACATGCGTCCATTGTACCCACTAAGTGGGGAATGGTACTACATGCAAGAAACTAGTGTGGGCTCGTCCCAGTTTAATGCGCGGCCCAAGTGTGCAAATGGATCTCTCTATAACTGCTAGTCCGTAGCACATTGATCATCACTAGGTATCCCCTGGGTGAGACCAAACTGCCACTCGGACCCTGTCTAATTTGTACCACTCCAGCTTATAGTCTCTACTCCCAATAATAAAATGATCAACTGCAGCTGTTGATAACTCTGTGAGATATGTTGTTTTCAAGGAGTAAGAAATTGATCAGTGCAGATATCCTTAGCAGGTTGATTTTCTTGGGAATTTGATGTTTGATGTAGCCTCAAGAGATGTTGAAAAACTTGACCCAGGTATAAAGGATAAGCCTGCAAAAATGTGGTCAGATAGCAAATTGGATGGAAAAAAGAAATAATCATATGACCAATTGTTAAAGATGTATCATAACTGCTTAGCATGGTCATATCTAGAATCAAAGGAACTTAAAAATTTTCCTTGATTTTTTTCTCTGAATCAAGGTGCACATCATTGTACAAGGTACAATCTTTTGTTTTCATTATGCTTTCATGTTTTTCTGTTTTGGTGTTTTCTGGTCCCTAGTGACCATTTTTTGTTGGTTTCTTAGCTTGTCTTAAGGGATTTCATTATTGTCTTCCATCTCTGCAATCTTGCTCTTAACTTCGTTTCCCAATGGATTTTTGGCACATGATCTACTCTAATGTTCTTTAGGCACTCACAGGGAGTGCCCATCTCCAAGTTGGAGTTGATGTTGGTGCTCAATTTAATCTCACCCCATTTGTTCTAAAATTTACCAATCTTCCTGGTTCATCATATTTTCAATCTCCCCGAATGGATGCATACAATTTTTATCTTTACCAGGGTGTTATTGTAAATCCTTCTCTATGGTCGTTGATTGTTGTCAAGCCATGAATTATTTTCAAATTCTTTGTCCTTGAAGAAAGATTCATTTTTTGGCGCAAATGGTGAAGTTCCCCTACATCATACGGTTTGACAGATGTGTTTTCCCGATCAAATTATATCTCAGCATCTTCAACTACGTGGTCTCTTTTGATTGGATGAGGCACATCGGGTCTATTTTATAACTTCTAACTTTTTGCTATGTTTGCAAAAAGATCGATTTGGCCCCACAACCCCTTTGAGTTCTGATTGGCCAATCAAATTTATGAAGGTGGAGTGAATTTATCTTTTTTGCCCCAAAGGTGTATACGTGCTCATTTTTTATTGGTTGCAGCTAGACGGGTCTTTTTGGTGAAATTTTCCACTTTGGTCACATTTGTAAAAAATACCAAATTGGCCCCGCAGCTTCGATAGTCTCTGATTGGCTATTCAACAAATATGAAGTAGTAAAGAAAAAGTCTTACTTTGACCCAAATGAAGGACACATGGCAATTTTTCATGGTACAACAAGGGAGGCGGGTCGGAGGAACATGTTGAAGTTTTTTTCCTCTTTGTACAAGGGAGCAATGTTATGCAATAATCCGCAACTCCACTGGGGCCCACATCAGAAGTTAGAAGTGGCAGGGAAAAAGTCTTACTTTGACACCGAAGAAGGACACGTGGCATATTTCCAAGTTATAAGTGAGGAGGTGGGTCACCAAAGCATTTTGTATAAAGGAGAAAAGTTATAAATTGATCCGCAACCCCACAAGGGACAAAGTGATGTCACATGTTTGAGTTCTGTTGAAAAGTCAAAAGTGAGAAGGTGGGCTTGTAGAGCACTTTGAATTTTTTTGGATCATCATTGAAAAGTCAAAGTGGAGAGGCAGGTCGCCAGATATTTTTGAATATTTTTTCCTTTTTGTGAAAAGGAGCAAAGTATAAAAATGAAGTGTGACTCTGTTGGGGCCCACACCAAAAGATAAAAGCAGGAAGTGGGTCACCAGAGGAAAATTAGAAATTTTTTCTTTTTGTAATAAAGGGTAAAATTGCATAAATGAGCCATGACTCCATCAAAGGCCCAAATTAAGCCACGTGTCGAGCCCGTATTTCAAAAGTGGAGGGGTGGGGCAAAATGTGAAAATTGCACATTTTCTCCAAAAGTCTTAAAATGTAAAAGGCAACCCCAGACCCTCTTTGAATCATATTTTTCCATGTGGATAGCTCTAAAATAAAGTTGAGAAAGGGAAAAATCAACGGTTGTTTTGGATTGCATCTGATTTTGCTGCCTTTTTTTCTCCAAGACTCTTAGAGATGCAAATATACATTGTTTTTCATCATTTTTTGATAAAATTCCTTGTCGTTTTTGTCTAAAAAGTGCAATTGAATGGATTTAAAGCTTAATTTGTGAGTCCAAGGAATGTAAAGGTTTAGATTTTGAATTTTTAATTGCTCAGTCACTTGTAAAAATGTGAATTACCAGAGAAGCTAGATGAAGAGCAAAGCTACAGAGGAAAGAATGTGAAAAGAATGAAATGATGGAGGTTACATGCACGAAGGATGAAAACACGCTCCCATTTAAAACAATGATGGAGATATTTGAAATGATTCACCTTTTTAAACAACTAGAAACTTTTTGTTGCAAACCTATTAAATATCATTTTCTTGAAATAATGATCAAACATGTAACAAAAAAAGGTTCAGGTTGAATATTATTTTCTTACGGGGAAATCTTGGATGTAAATTGAGTGTTATAAAAAGCATGCTTTAGTCATGCAAATGGTTGGGGGTTCAATTCTTATGAGAAAATTTGAAAAATCCCATCTTCCTAAGAGACCATCTAAGAAACCCCTTAATCTCTTATGTTTTAGATTCGATCATGTCAAGTTGGTTGCAAGTGTACAACCATTGACAAGCTATGAGATTATTTAAAAAACCTTCCCCTGTTAATAAATCTAATCAACTTCAAATTAATTTGTGTTAATCTTGGGTAAATTTGTGTCTCCTTTATTTCAGAATGTCTACAAATAGTATTTCTTGTTCCTATTAAAATCTTGTGTTAAAATCCCTCAGAATCACACAGGATCTCGTCCCTGTGATAGTTTAGTGGCATTTGCAATTTCATTACAAGAAGAGCCTTCATCTTGTAATGAGATAAAAAATTTAAAATCACTTTACTGTCATTTTGTTGATAACATTATCTGTAATCATTCAAGTGTATCTTAGGTGCGAGGAACCAGGGGTCTTTAATTTTTAATTGATTCTTTAGCTCGAGCCTTTGTGTTAAATTATTGGAGATTATGTGACCCTGTGTAAATCGGGGCCTGCATTGACGCACACCTTCCGGTTGAAGGAATATTTTAACTATTTAGAAGCATTCTGTCATTTATTTTTCCAATTGTTGTGAAGGTTCTTAAAGATCTAGCAAAATCAAATTTATCATGCTTAATCTCCCACCAAAAATTATTCAAAAACAATGAATACTACTTGAACTAGCCATTTTTTCTTGTATGCCCAAAAATTAATAAATTCTACTGCCAAAATATGTAGAAGCAATCAGGATTCCATAATTTCTTTAATAACCTTAACCTTGTTTAGAAAATATCACAATTCTTTATAAGTGACAATTCGTGAGAGTTAAATTGTGGTGAACTGATCATATTTTCTCAAGGTTTCCTTTCAAATTTGTGCAAAGAAGGATATCTTCATTATCCTTCACTAACAGAGGTTAGAAAATGGGTCCTCTCACCTTGGTTGAAAGGCATAACCTAAAGTAGTGATGATAGATAAAATCCTTTTGAAGGTGCTATCTATTTCTCCAACATCTGAGTGACAAAGAGCCAGTTGAATTGCCTCCCTGGCTACAAAATGACATACATGATGATTTATCTGTCTCTAGGCTTATTGTTAAATTTGTGATGTTGCTTAGCTTGTAAAGGAGAATCAATTTGGATACCAACATGATGAACACCTGATTTGCAATAAACACAAACCATAAAAAAAATAATACAATTACCATGCACAGATAACCAAGACTGTAATGAGAGATCAAGAAGGAGGCAATGACAAAAGAGAGGGTTGAAAATCATCCACATATGTGAATTATTGCTCCAAACTTGATACAATGTACTACAATGGTCAAGAGGCAAGATTTGTATTACAATCTAAATGGGAAGCTTGAAAACTCCACAAATTCACCTGTAAGACAGAGAAGAAGGGAGGGTGTAAAGAAAGAGTGTCTAATCTCTTGAAAATTTCCCCCTTCCTTTCACTTTTAGAGTTACACTGATTGGACACTTGGCATCATCCGTGGGTCTACTCTATTTCCCTTGTGTTTTGGCTAAGTCCCTTTTATTTAGCGGAACACTATGTCTGACCCTAGACACTGAAAAGAATTTGTGAGAATTGAATTAGAAATGAGCCACCACGAAGTAGTTGCACTCCAACAGAATCGTGAAAGCTCCAGCGATAGCAAGGAAAAAATGATCAGCAATGGAAGAACTTGCTCAACAGAAACAAATCTTGCATAGAGGAAATACAACGGAGTGTCTTGGCATGCTCATAAATGAATAGAAAATGGGTACATATAGGGTGCTGAGTATCCCTAGTGCATGACACATATGAAATCCTAAACCTAACCCTAAACCTAACCCATGTGAGATGACCCTACAACATGAGAGGAGGACACATAAGATAACTCACACTGACACCCCCCCTTCATCGAAGTTGGGGTAGCGGCTATGATGAGTCAGATGGAAGAGAAAGACACTCCTAAACAACTAAGAAAGATGTTCCAATGGGGCTTGGCAACTAAAGGCCTGATAAGGTGCCCATATACAAACACAATCTTCCTAGAAGAAGAAGAAGAAAATAAGGACTAAATAACCCTAAGAATATGGGAAGCTGTAAAATACCTCACCCCCGAAAGAGACCGTAAGTGAAGAAACTTCATCTTAGTGAAAGGCTTGGTGAATAAGTTTGTAATTTGATTAGCTATCTGAATGTACTGAATGTCGATGATACCATCATGAATAAGCTCCCGTATGAAGTGCATATGGATCTCAATGTGCTTTGTCCACTGATGTTGAATTGGATTTCTACAAATAGAGATAGTGCTCATGTTATCACAGTAGATAATGGTAGGCTGCCGAAAGTGGATGCCAAACTCTATCAAAATACCCTGTAGCCAAATAGCTTCTGTGGTAGCAATAACTACTCCTCTGTATTGTTCCTCTGTAGATGATATCACAATTGCATTCAGCTTCTTGCTAGACCAACTAATAGGACCCGAACCAAGGGAGAAACTGTATCTAGAAGTAGATTTCTGATGATCTAAGTCACCAGCCCAATCAGAATTTGTGAATCCAATCAAGTCAATATCAACCCCTCCATGATTGTGTATGCCATCATCATAAGTGCCACGAACATAATGAAGGATCCATTTAGCTTCTTTCTAATGTATCTCATGTGGCTCCTACAAGAATCTAGACATGATCCCAACAACATATGATAAATCCAGTTGAGTGTGAGTCAAGTAGATCAAGCTCCCAACTAACTGTCGGTAAAGAGTACCATCAACCAAGGGAGTAGAGCAATCTGAAACCAACTTAACCCTGGAAAAAAAAGGAGTAGGAGAAGACTTGCAATCAGACATCTGAAACCAAGCTAGCAAATCAAGAGCATACTTAGGTTGTGAAATAAAGATTCTTGAGTCAGATTGTGAAATCTGGATCCCAAGGAAGTAATGAAGAAGACCTAAGTGAGTCATGGAAAACTTGTTGGCTAAGGCAATCTTCACAGAATCAATAATAGATGAATAACTTCCTGTGATCAACAAGTCATCAACATAGAGAACCATAATGAGTATGGAGTCATCTTGTCATAAAATATAAACATTTGGATCAGAGTGACACCTAGTAAACCCTGATGTAAGTAAGAAGGAGTCCATCTTGGCATACCAATCCCGAGGGGCTTGTTTAAGGCAATAAAGAGACTTCTTGAACTTACAAACGAGGGAGGAATCTTGGACATAACCCAGAGGTTGTTCCATATAGATCTCTTCCTCTAGGTCACCATGAAGGAAGACACTCTTAACGTCCATTTGATGGACTTTCCATCTATTTACTGTGGCAATGGCTAGGGTCAGATGAATAGAAGTCATCTTCACAACTGAAGCAAAGGTTTTTGTATAATCAACCCCAGCTATCTGGGAGAAACCCTTAGATACTAATCGCGCTTTAAACTTTTTGACGTCTCCGTCTACTCCATACTTTGTTCGGAATACCCACTTACACCGAACGATTTTTCTTCCTTTTGGAAGAGTGGTGAGATCCCAAGTATCATTCTTCATGAGAGAGGAATAATCCTCATCCATGGCAGAATCCCACTCAGGAATACCAGAAGCCTCCTGGAAAGACTGTGGATCAAAAGTAGAGGTGAAGAAAGACTGGGGTCCAATGAAATATGAGTGTGTACGTCTCATATCCGAAGTATCTCCAACTAAATCTCTAGCACTTTGTAATGTTTTGCTAGCCCAAAGGGGACCAGGAGGATCAAGCTCAGAGTTGGAAGATTCTTCACTTGAGTGAGAAGGGAAATAGTCCTCATCATCACTACTGTCAGAATCAAAAGACTCAAAAATATGATGGTCGGGAGGATCCAAAAGAGGAGGACGCTCAACAGTATCATCATCTGATGATTCAAAATCTGAATCAGCAAGATGAAGAACCTCTATAGGTGGAGAAGTAGAAGTTGAATAAGACTCATCGAACTTAACACTTCTCTTAATATATAGCTCATGAGAAGTAGAATTCATCAATCGATATCCCTTCATGCCATTAGGATACCCTACAAAGATACAAGGTTTGGATTGTGGTTCCAAGGCCTTGCATTTCTTCTTGGGAATCCAAGCCACAACCTTGGATCTGAAGACTCGAAAGTTCTCAACATCAGGATTACATCCAAACTAGGATTTAAAGGGTTTCATCCATCTTATTACCTTGTGTGGAACACGGTTCTGAATGTAATTTACACAATTCACTGCTTCAGCCCAATACTACGAAGGAAGAGACTTCGAGTGAATCATACAAGTGGCCATCTCCTTCAGAGTATAGTTCTTTCTTTCTGTGACTCCATTCTGCGAAGGGCTATAAGAAACTGTATGTTGCAAAGAGACCCCTTGAGAAGTACAGAAATCCTTGAACCTATTGTTTACATATTCACCTCCATTGTCAGTTTGGAGAACCTTGATAGACCGTTCTACCTGTTTCTCAGCAAGAGCCTTAAAGTCCTGAAAATGTTCAAAGACTTCAGACTTAAGCTTAAGAAAATATACCCAAGTATATCGCGAATAGTCATCAATGAAGGTTAGCACATAAAGAGCTCTAGTAAACAAAGGAGAAGGAAATGGACCGGAAACATCACTGTGAACAAGATCCAAGGGACGAGTGGCTCTCCAGTATTTTCCTTTGTCAAAGTTATTTTCAGGATGCTTTCCAAGTGTACAACCCTGACAAAGATCTTTAGAAAACTTGACGCGAGGCAACCCGTTGACCATTTCATTTTGACTCAATTGTTCAAGATAGTGATAATTTAGATGTCCAAAACACTCTTGCTATAGCTTACTTACCTCGTTTATATGAGTGAGCAAGGCAGTGGGTTTAGAATTAGAAGTAAAGTGGGAGAATGTGTACAACTGTGAACGGTGATCTACCTTTCCCTCAGCCACTGTAGTTTCATTGTTAAGCTCACGAATAATCACTGAGTTAGGACCAAATTCCACTCGCATTCCTTCACCTAGGTGAGTAATTTGGTAAACTAATAGGAGATTGGTAGAGATATCAGGAACACTCAACACTTGGTTAAATGTTCCCCCATCCATCTCTACCAATCCACTACTAGAAACTGACATTGCCGTGTCATTACCCATCGTGATTTGGGACATTCCACAAGGTTCGATGTTGGAAAACTCAACATGTTAAGAACCCATGTGGTGCGAGACACTGAAATCTATAATCCATGTCAATGAAGGAGCAACTTTGGCTACAAGGGCCTTTCCTCTCTTCTTATCATTTTTAGCACCTTTTAGAGCAGAAGACTTGGCCTTCAGAGCACTTTGTTTTATTGATTCAGGAACACTAATTTTATTTTTCTCAAGTAAATGAGATAAGTGATCAATCTGTTTCTTAAAACAGTGTTGCTCGTCGTGACCAGTCTTCTTGCAATAGGAACACAAATACTTGCTTTTCTACACCCTAGGCTCAGAAGTCAAAGTGTTTGTGTCATTTTTAGGTTTGATCTTGGTTTCTTTCTTAGGTTGATCCTTAGTTTCTTTCTTCTTTTTAGTCTTCTTTCCCTTGTTATTACTTGCTACAAGGGCATGTGACTTGGACTTGAGAGACCCCATTTGAATGATTTTGTCCTATTCTCGAATGAGTTGGGACGAAAAATAGTCAAAGGAGGGCATCATCCAAGTATCACGGAAAGAAGCTTTTGTAGTGTAGAAAGTTGACACGAAGACAGAATATTCGGGACCTAGTTTAGAGAGAATCGACAAGATCAGTTGAGAATCTTTCTTTTCTACTTGACATCCTTTTAACAATAATCTAATGTACACAAATTTCGAGAAGAAGGCTTGTAGGTTTTCAAAGTCACTAGGATTTCACCCTAGTAGTTCATTTTCCAACTCATGCACTCTCATGTCATCTAGTTGTCCAAACAGCGCATCTAGCATTTTCCACACAGATGTAGGTGTTTCAAATGCCTCAATGTGGAAGAGAAAGTCAAGAGAAACGGACATGCAAAGAATACCTAAAGCTTCATCGCTATGGTTTAACCACTTAGATTTTTCAGGTTTGTCATCTGGTTTAGTCTCAGTTCCCATGGTGATACGGTATAAACCTTTACCCCTTAGTTTCATTATTATTTTCAATATCCATTTGAGAAAGTTGAATGTTGTAAGAAAAGGAATTGAAAGTGCATTCATAGTGAGAGAGAGAGAAAGAAATGTAGAAAAGAAACAGAACCACCCAAGACAATAACAACCCCCCTAATTTTGACACTTTATAGTTGAGTGTGTTGATTACAATCGGGTCCGTGCGTGTGGTTTGAAACACTTGGTAACTCAAATTGCAATTAGCATAATAATGCGCAAGAGAGGAGACCACAACAGTGTTTCGTGTAGCGCAACAAAAAAGGATATCGTAAATAAGCACAAGCAAAAAATAGAAAGGAGGTGAAAGCCAACCCTGGTGGTGAGAAAAAGCATCTCACGTCGCACGAAAGAATCACTTTTTTGTAATACTATGGCGGACGCGCTCACACGTCCACGAAAAAAAGGAATAGAAAAAAGCTCAAAAAAATGAGCTGAATTAAGCAATACAAAGACACCCCCGCAAAATGCGGCACTTTATAAAATTAGTTTGTTTATAAAGCTAATGATCCCATCATCTAGAGTGCAAAAGAACATGTAACTTTTACTAAAGAAGTTCTCAAAACCAAGCAACGAGTCAAAAGTTATAGCAAAAATCAGTTCCCGCAATTTGATGAGAAAAAACCAATAATCCTGCAAACGGATTAAAAAAGAACCCTAAATGCATGCAAAGGGTGTCGTATGTATTCTCGTTGGAAATGACATGGAATTTGAGATAGGGTTTGTTTGTATTGCGAGGGATGATTAGCCACTTGCCAATCCTTGACCTCACCCTTCGTCTTTGGCACTCGACGGAAGGTTAAAAATACACAAAGCCAATAGACAAAATTATAATGCCAAAGGAATATAGTTTAAATAATTTGAAATTAAATAAAAGTAGATCTAATTTAATTAAATCTAATTAGATCGAATCTAATGAATATTTTTAGATGAAGATTTTTTTAAATATATATAGAAACTTCTAATTAAAAAAAAAATTCTAAATGGGTTTTAGAAACTTGAGAGAGTTAGAAATGTTATAGAAAAATTACTAAAAGGAAGTTTGATTGTTTTTACCAAAAAAATTTAGCAAGAATAAAAAAAACGGCTCGTTTTGCAAAAAGCAGTGGTTTGTTGAGTAAGTTTTTAAAAAAGAAAGGAATGAAACTTACCAAAAACTACTATACCTTGAAAAAACCACTAAAAAATGCACCTTTTTAGAAGGTATTCTGCAGGCAGGCCACGCCAAAAGGAGGAACGAATGTATGAAACCCTACAGGCATAAAAATCACAGAAAAAAAAGCAGTACAGGCCGCGCCAAAAGAGTGTACAGGCCGTTTTTTCTTTTGCTAGGCCATTTTTGTTTTAGCAGGCCAAAAAAACGTGGCAGATGTAATTTACAACCCTGTGAAGCAAAAAAAACGTGGCAAATGATGATTAAAAATTATTGTGAAGCAAAAACAATGTGGCAGATGTGATGAAAACCCATGAATAGTCCAAAAAATGCCTGAACAGTAAAAAAATTCCTGAACAATAAAAAAATGCTTGGAAGGTCCAAGAAAATGCCTGGAACAGTCCAAAAAATGCCTGGAATGAAGGAAAAATGTCGACCATGTGTGAATGAACAGTGATGGCAGTTTCAACAGTCCAAAAATGGTTAGAGGGACAGTAGTTCATTGATGAGCAACCACGACTAAAGAACTCAAGGATCCTACAACCACAGACAACATGCAAATCCTGCAAAAACTAGAGAGCTTGAAAAAATTTCACTTCCATTTTAATAAATGAAAGGAATCTCTATTTTCGATTTTGATACATCAAAAAAAAAAGTAGTTTAAAAAACCTGATTTCTCAAGGTATTTTAAAAAAAAACCTGCGCATGCACAAGAAAAAAAAACACAAAAAACTTTCTAAGAAAGTTTGTTAGATATATTTGCAAGATAATTTCCATAAAATAGTGATCAAAAGACTTACATGCAGAGTAAAATAACGAAACCAAGTAAGAGTAATAGAAACAAAAAACAAATCGAGTGCATGTTTACCCGATCTCAACTCTGATACCATGAAGTCCCAGTTTCATTTCCTCTTAATGCCATTGGGCCTAATTGGGTGTTTACGTGGTGGGCCCAGAGCTCACGTGGTTGCATCCAGCTTCATCATACGGGGGTGTGTTAGTGTAGTAGCTGATTAACACGATGATATCCGTCTCCACCATCAGTTCGAGCTTTTGGTGTGATGGCAAGTTGTGTAGCTCTGATACTATGAAAAGAGTTTTCGAGAATCGAATCGGAAACAAGGCACCATGAAGTAGTTGTACTCAAACGGAATCGTGAAAGCTCCAGTGATAGCAAGGAAAAAATGATCAGCAATGGAAGAACTTTCTCAATAGAAACAAAGCTTGCATAGAGGAAAGACAGCGGAATGTCTTGGCAGGCACATAAATGAATAGAAAAGGGGTACATATAGGGTTCTGAGTAACCCTAGTGCATGACACATATGAAACCCTAAACCTAACCCTAAACCTAACCCATGTGAGATGACCCTCCAACATGAGAGGAGGACACATAGGATAACTCACACTAATAGACACGTGGAGGGTCAGTGCTCATTTTGGATCTGCCTCCATATTTTACCTTTGGAGCTGCACTGATGAGGCACATGGGGGCTTCCACATGCTCTTATACTTTTCAATAGCTAGTTCTACATTTTCACACTCTGACCACGTGGAGGGCATGTGTGCATTTGGAGACTCACTTTGTATTTCACCTCTGAAGTTGCGCCCAACTGACACATGGCCTCTTCCACTGGTCCTTTGCATTTCTCTGAATTTTCAACGGCCGATGTAACTTTATCGGCCTTTGACCATGTGGTGAGCCTACGCTCATTTGGAGACTCTACTTCTTTCGTACCATCAAAGTTACGCAGAAGGGACACATGGAGGCTTCCACTGGCCCTATTTTATACTTAGCTGATTTGGGCCTCGAGTGAACACTACTTGCCTCGTTCCTTTGTGTGAGTGAGGGGCCCCACTATATATAATGTCAAAACCCCTTTTCATGTGGGACGTTTGTAGTTAGCTCCGCATGTAAGCCCAACAAATTCTTAAAATTCTACCCCTTCCTTTCACTCTTAAAGTTACAATGGTTAGACACATGGCATCAATCACAGGCCTGCCCCTTCATTTCCTTGTGATTTGGATTAGTCCCTTCTATTTGGTGGAGCACTATGTCTGACCCTAGTCACGTGGAGTGTTCATGCTCATTTGGGGACCTGCTTCATGGGTCTTACCTTTAAAGTTACACTCAAATGACATGTGGCACCTTCAACTAACTTTGTTGCTTCTCTTTGAGTTGACTTTCTCTGGGCTCAATTTTGTATCCTCAAATTTGAAGTTTGGGAGGACCCTAGACATGTGGAGTGTTTGCATTTGCATAGGGGTGATCAGAAGAATTACATGGCACATGGAGTGCATAGGAGGACTATAGCCTTTCCATTTATCATGTGCACAATTTTGTCTGATCGATTTAGTGCGAGGGAAAAATTAGATACCAATTTGGTGACTTGCGAGGTCACCTGCTTGCTAGGTGGAAAGATCAGTTGCCTTGTTGCATCCACTGGGCATGGAGTCATGAATGATAGCCTGATACTAATATTTTTCTTGAAACTTCTCCCTAATTACTTGCACTCGCTGATCCTGAACCTGTTCCTCTACTTGCACTCTCAATTCTCATAAGAAAATATCAGAGGTGGGATTTTTGATAGTAGAAAATTGAATTGACATGGAGCTTTCACCTATTTCTGGAATGGAAAACTACAACATTCACCTGGAGGCACATTAAACTACATAGTGATAACACCTTGGAGCAACAAAACCTGTGCCAAGGCACTTAGGGAAATGAAACCTAAACTACAACAAGACAATGTGCATACACACTTACAAGAATTGAAATCCTAGGCTAATATTTACAAGGGTGAAACTTCTCTTTTCAGTAGCAATGTTTAAGATCGATTTTTTTAACCGGAATCAGAAGCTCCTCTCTATCCAATGTAGACAATTGGATTGCATTGCTACTTTTATAGCTTGTCACCATGTAGGAGCCACTCCAAATGGGATCAAACTTGGAATGCCTTCCTGGTTTTTCCCTATCTGCATCCCACTTGAGAACTAGATCCCCTTCCTGAAAGGACTTTGTTTTTACTTTATTTTCAAAACATCTTATGATTGAGGTCTGATCTTTCTCCATCATTCGAACTACATGTTCTCTGATCTCTTCTAGTTCCATCAACTCTGCATACCTATCCTCCATTGGTTCAAATTTAGAAAATTTCAACTGATTCATGAGTTCCAATGCAGGTAGCTCTAATGATATAGGAAACATTTCCTCTTTCTAGTAGACTAGCTTGTAAGAGGAAATTACCTATCTACCTCTTTGGTGTGATTCTTTCAGCCCACAATGCTGATTTGAGCTTGGTATGCCACATTATTTCATTTTCATCTAGTGTCCTTATGATTCTTAGAAAATTCTTGTTTGTGAAATCTCCCTGCCCATTACCCTGTGGGTAATAATTTGAAGAAGTGCTCAAGTAGGTCCCATTCTTGACAGCCCATTCTATGATCATGGAACCTAAGAATGTCAATGCATTGTCTGATATGATAGTGACTAGTACTCAAAACCTAGTCACTATCCCTTCATAAAAGTCTAGTATGCTAGACTCGTTTGCTTCTTTGAGTGCTACCGCTTCGGTCCACTTGGTGAAATAGTCTATTGCTGTGAGAATCCATTTGTGGTCTTGGATTGAGTTTGGATTGATGACCCCAATGAAGTCCAATCCCCATTGCATGAATGGAAATTCAACTGAAATTGGGTGCAATGAAAGTGTTGATAACCTTTCTTTTCCTGTGAAGAATGCACATTTCTTACATTTTTTTATCCACATGTAGCAGTCATTGAACACTATGGGCCAATAATAACCCGCCTTCATTACTTTGAGAGCTATTAGCCATGGAGAAAAATGACCTCTGGCCTCTCCATCATGAAACCCCTATAACAATATCCCAATTTGATTTGTTCCAATGCATCTCAGTAGAACACCATTGATGTCCCTCTTGAAAAAAATACCATCAACAAGCACATATGGAATGGCTTTTAATCTTAAGTATCTCCTCTTTGATTTTCTCATTTCTAGAGGACATACCCCTATTTGTAGGAAGTTTATCATACTTTGAGTCCAACAAGGAATAGGAACATCATCATTTGCTTGTTCTTGACCATCTTGTACTACCAAGAAAACTTCATTTCCATTGCATGCATCAACTTGTTGACTCAAGGCTAGTTGTTCACATAGTCCCTTTCCATGGACAAGCTTAGTGACCTTAATTTTCATGTCATATTCTGTGACACGAGTGATCCATCCTGCATGTTTCTCGTTCAAATATTTGTTCAAAAGGAAATCCTTCACTCTCGTATGAGAGACTAGCAGCTGGATCATGTTATTTGAGACTAGGTGTTTGAACTTCTTTAAGCTCATAATTACTACAAGGATATGCTTCTCAATGAAGGATTACCTTACTTCATAGGCCTTTAAGCCTTGACTGAAGAAGGAAATTGGTTTTAAAGATCCCTCTTTGTTTTGTTACACTAGGATTGCAGAAATTGTGTCCTCACCACCAAAGCCATAGAGTACGAAGTCCTTGGAGAAGTCTGGATTGACGAGAGTTGGAGTTTGGGATATGGCCTCTTTGATTTCTTCAAAACTCGCCTTTTCTTCAGATGTCCACCTAAATGCCATGATCTTCTTCAACATCAACGTTATTGGATTCACAAGAGAAGCAAAATTTGGTACAAACTTGCAGACAAAATTAACCCTTCCTAGAAAATTCTGAAGAGCCTTCTTATGGCTTGGTAATGTCAATGCTTGGATTGCTTAATTATTTCTAGGTCAATCGTCAATCCCTTCTTTGACACAATATGGCCTAGGATCCTACCTTCATGAGCCAAGAATATGAATTTTCTGGGATTTACTGATACCCTAAATCTCCTACATCTCGGAAATACTTGTCGCAAATGAAAAAGATGATCCACTACATTTTTGGAGAACACAGTGATATCATCAAGATATATCAATACTATTTTGTTGATCATCCCCTTGAATTCCATATCTGTCACCCTTTGAAAAGTGGCTCCGGAATTAGACAATTGAAATGGCATCTTCCTGTAGGCATAGGTGCCCCACTTAGTGGTGAAATCCATTTTGAAGTGGTCATCTTATTTTACCATTATCTGATTATACCCCAAGTAGACATCGAGGAAAGAAAATATTTCTGAGCCGGATACTACTTGTAATATTTGTCCCATTAAAGGAAGTGGGTAATTGGCTTTGATATATTCCCTATTCAGGTCTCAGAAGTCCACACACAACCTTATTTCCCCATTCTTCTTCCTGACCGGGTACCAAGTTTGCAACCCATCTTAAATGCTTGATTAGAAATATAATACTGACCTCAATTAGCTTGTTTAGCTCTTTCTTCATTAGAGACTCAATGTGAGGGTTGACTGGTATTTTCTTCTGCCTGACGGGCTTAACATCTAGATCTAGTTCAATTTTATGTTGTTCTAACTTCAAATTGAAACCTCACAGTTCTTCGTAGATCCAAGTGAAGACATTTGGAAAATCTTGGAAAAGTTGTAAAAAATCATATCTCTCTTGTCCATTGCCCATTTTGCCAATTTGAAGCATTTTACCTTCCTCAACCAATACTGGCTCTAAATCTTCTCTTTTGACTTGTATGTTGGATTTCTCCTTATGAAACTGGTCATTAGGATTGAAGATAGACTCCAATGTTACTAAACCATTGGGAAGCTTGTTAGTCCCCGGCTGCACTACTTGATCCCCGTATTGCTTCTCTAATCTGTCTTGGTTCCTAGCTAAGAATTCAGTCTCTTCTTGCAAGAAATTGATGATCTTTTGATCGTTCTCAAACACCTACCATCTTTTGTTATTATCTGGAACTACTGGCCTCATAATCACATGGATATGTGGTTGTGTTTTATCTTTTTTGATAGTGTCGACCACATCAAATGTTTTGTCCAAATTTTGCAAGCCTATCTATAGTTTCATTCCTTTTCCTGGGTATGGAAACAATGTTGAAAGATTTGAAGTCTTCAATTAGGTCCCATACCCTATTTTTGTAGCTCTTGAGTAGGTCATTCTTGGAAACACTTTTTCCTTTGACTTGATTCACAATCAGCTCGCTATCACCAAAGACCTGTAATTTTTTAATGCCTCTCTTTATCACCCAATGCAATCCGTTGTTTAAGGCTTCATACTCAGCTGTGTTGTTTGACCAAGTAAATTGGAAACGAAAATCTATGTAGTATTTCATACCTTGTGGTGAAATGAGCATAGCTCCTCCTCCTATTCCTTGTCTACTCCTTGAGCCATCAAAAAATAATTTCCACACTTCATTATCGTCCTTGTGGTCTGGCTTGGTGATGCTAAGAAGAGGTTGACTCTCTTCATGCAAACAATAGACTCCCAACTCAGATTCTTCCATTTATTTGTAAGGGTCAAAAGCATGTCTCTTGTTTACCCACTCGTCAAGGGTCATGTTAGGAGTGCATCCGATTTTGGTATCCACTTAATGGGTGCTTGGAAGATCTTTTGATTAAAATTTGAACAATTCATATTGATTAGACTCGGTGTGTGAGGCTCTATGTGAAATTTTTTAATGGGATCAGATCTGATTATAGCCTTGGCTCCATACGTTGTTATAAATAGCATGTGTGACCAATCAGTAGACAAATAGCCCCCAATTTTGGCAGTGAAGTCTCTTGACAAGAACAATGTAAAAAGTGGTGAGAGGTTAATTACAGACACATCTTGCAAAACTGTGACATTTGGGCAGGCATGCAGTGTTAGGCTTAATGCTTTGATGACCCCAACCATTCCTATTGTTGTCCCATCTAGTTACACTACTCCTTTTAGCACTGGCTCATACTTTAGACCCAATTGATATGCTATTTTTTTAGGCATTACTGAGCTACTTGCACCCAAATTGATCATGCAATTATGTACCAACTTATCTCCTATGATCAATGAGATATAGAATGGTGGTGGCTTCAAATTCTTACCTTGGTAGCCTCCATGATTTACTTCTTGATGAGATGTGTTGGTGAGCACTTTTTATTATTGATTGGGTGGTGTTATCTCTCGAAAGTGCAACCTATAGAAAGATGGTTATAGGTGTTCTAATCTTGCAAAAATTGATCTCTCTCTTTCTCTCTCTCGTAGATACAATGGAAACACCTCAGGTCTGTGGCTATACCTATTTTGAGGTGAGTCTCTGGTATCAAGGTTGGTTCCTTATCGATGATTCCTAAACTGAGTTCTGGGGTTTAAGGGTAAAAGATGACTGTTAAAAATGAATTAAAACTAAGGTGATACACCAAACTTGTATGAGGTCTTTAACTGAGTACATGCACAATTGATATGGAATGAACTTCTGATGCACAAGCCAAAATTTTTTTGAAGATAATTAAGGGTAAACACTTTGATGTATTGAGGGATAGAATCGCAACAATACTGCTAAGTTACACATACACATTAATATCATGCAAATATTACTAAATTTGCAATAGGGTAAGATGATTAATCAGGTAATTCAACATTCATGAGATCAATGGAAAACATACACAAGACTGCAACTAATTGGAAAGGTACAAAATACTTCAGATTCAAAGGGAAAAAACTAGCAAAAAATTGCTTCAACACTTATGTATCTAAAAATTCCTCCTTTGTGCTTTGCCAAAGCACAAAATATATAGAAAATTTGATTTCCCCCCTTCCTAAAACTAGACTAAGGCTTGTACTCGCCCAGGCATCCTATTTTTATCCTTCATCTATTAATAAATAAAGGAATAAAAATAGAACATGCAATTACAAATAGGCATTAATAACCTTTGATTACATCTTAGTCAAACTGAAGTTGATTGTTCTATTTCTAAGAAAAGAATGGTGAATAATTTGCTAATAATAATCTTGTTTGTTGGGCAAGCATCTTTCCTTGTGCATGTGAATTTGTCTTCTTGTCTATTCTGTCCCCTAGTGAAAACATACAAAAATTAACTCCCTATTTGTGAGAAGAATAATTACAACACTTGAAAAAATTACAAAATAATCCACCCACTCATCCACTTGATGGGAACCACCTCCATGTGCACATGCTCAACATTTCATCTGCAGTCTGTGGGGCCACCCTTGCACTAGATCACTAATATCCATTTAGTTTGACCACCTTTGTGGACTTAGCACATTATTGATTTTTAGATGTATATGGGGGTACTTTTGTAAAAGACCACCCTATCATATTCAGACACCTTTGATTAAACACGACCATGTAATACTTGTCGGCTTTTGCATTTGGGTAACACTTGATTATAGTTTTATAACCCTTACCTTTTGGGTGATCATCGGTGAACATGATTCGGTCAACACTTTATATTATTTAAAGCTGGACTATAGTTGATCCTTTTGATATTTCGAAGGCAATGATTTTTTTTTAATCATGGGGCTTGTCCCCTTTGCATGATGAATCACCCCTTCAATAGTTGGTCGGTGACATGGCTAACTCAAGTAGAGTTCATTGGTGATCATTTTGTAATTGTTTATCTATGTAATTCAAGATCTCAGGCCGTTGATCTTGAAACTATAGTTAGTGTTTCACGAACATTGAAAGTTTTTGATAGAATATTATCTAGGTGGTCTACTTCGAAATTGGGGATTGATCCTTGAGTGTTGATCTATTGTAATTTTATTTTACAACCATTGATATTTAACTGTGGTTGATTTTGAACTAGCACAATGCTTGGGCTCATGCGGTAAAGGGAAGCTTGACCCAAATGATCATTTGATTTATATTTTCATTATGTGGGTGAAGCCCTACAAAAAATAAAATTGACACCATTTTTATTTTTCTCCTTGAGCTCATCCCTTCTGTATAAATGGTTTCTGAGCTTGGTTACACTTGTATATTTTACGGCTCTACTCTGTTTGGGGTTTTCTGAGGGTTTGAGCTCAGGATTTTGTAACTGTCATACTATTTGACAAAGAATGGTAAGTTTTTATCTCCTGGGCACCACCATTACTTTGTCTTTGCCATCTTAACTTTCAAAAATACTGATAATCTGTTCTTTATTTGTATTTTCTGTGCTTTCGTGTCTCGACCTTGGTCATTTCGAGTTGAAGCTCATTCTGAGCTTTCTCCTCTTTAGCTATGAATCAAATGACCTTGTGAGGGTTTAATTTTCTTCAATAATAGTAAGTAAATGTTTCTTACTCTGATTTTGATACTCATTAATGGGTTTTATGATTAAATTTGGAAACCGTAATTTCCTAGACATGAGTATTCAGTTTTGTCATCTCCTTGCTTTTCTTGAGACGAGAATAAATTTGAGTGAGATTTTCCATCAGGGTTACTCTATGAATATCTTTATGGGCCTGGGTTTTTTTTCACTTGAATATGGTCATCGTTCATTGAGATCATTTGAGCTCAAATTATCTTACTCGTAAGTGTGTTAATGATTTCAGAAAACTGTGGAAAATGTTTTGGGTCTGCGTTATCTCTTTACCTTGAGTTCTCTAATTTTGAATTGGTGAGTGCAATTGTTTGTTGTGACTTGATTTATATAGCATTCTTGATATTTCATGCATGAAACAAACAAGAAAGTATGTCATGAACATTTCCTTCAGGCCCTCTGTAACTGCTTTGTTTGCTCATTGTAGTCATGATTATCTATCTGGAGATTTAGCAATATGCATTCATTCTTGACTGTATGTCACCGTTATTTTGATTTCAATGTTCTGTTTTTGAGGAGTTCCTTGAATAATCATTATGTTGTGAACTCACTGTCATTTTCTTAGCTCGAAGTTCTAATCTGTATGAATCTCCATCTAGGTGCAACATGGTATGTTATGCCCTTAACCTATTGCTTGTATTAGGATATGAGTAGCCGACTTGTGGCTTACCATATCATTTTATTATATCATTTATACTTTCTCATGCTTAATAGGTTGGCCTTGGAGATGGCCATAGAATATGAATAATATATATAGGGGATTGTAGGTAGTAGTTCATTATCATTTTGAGCATTTGAGTCTTATTTTATGGTTTGGGAGGTTGCCCCCTCGAAGTGGCGAAGCTATTCTAATTGAATATTGAGATAATTATTCTGAAATATTGTGCTTTTTGGTGTTCTATTATTTCTCACAATCTGAATTACAAAAGTAATTTCATTAAAAGTGGTATCAGAGCTCCGATTTGGGCCAAAATTAGTGTAAAAACCCTAAATTATTTGTTTCCGCCATATATTTCAAACCAGAGCTAATTTGTGGGATATATTTTTACCAGACTTGTGAAACATTTCAAGTAAGGTTCCCTGAACATTTCAGACCTTTTTTGATTTATTTTACAAAAGTTATTACAAATTTAGGGTTTTTCATAAAATCACTCCCTAGGGTGCAAATTGTGGAATGTTTTCAAGTTCTTTACATTTTCAGAAATATATCAAAAAATAAGTATTAGTATCTTGTCTATGTTGTTTCCTGTTAGGCCAAATTTGTATCGAAAACCTAAACCTTAAGGTTTGACATCATGGCAGGGCCTTCCACAAGAGCAAAAAAGAATTCGATTACTCTGGGTAAAATCCCATATAAAGATGGAGTAGTGATTGAAGAGATGGAATCAGAAGGGGTAAATAAAGATTTCTCAGCAATAGGGTTTACCTCAATTGATCATAAGGTGAGAAAACTTGAGTATGAGTTTTGAAATGTACAATCTGAGATGGGCTCTAAAGGAGACATAGGACAAATCAATCAGCGGTTGGATGATATCATGCAACATGTAAAGGGTAAACAATATTGCGAAAATCCACCCCATATCAACCAAGGAGGATCTTTAGTTCAAAATCATGGACAAAATAACCATGTTGGATCATATTTCTAGCCCAATCAGAATCCAAGTTATTCGCAACCAGAGAACATGATGCCGAAAGTGGATATGCACAAATTTGATGGTAAGGATCCCCTGAATTAGATAAATCAAATGGAGAACTTCTTTGAGTTACATCAAACACCATAAAAAAAGGTGAAATTGGCATCCCTGTATCTTGAACCAAACCAATTTGTTTGGTATCGATGGTTATGCACTCAGAGGAAGAAGAATGGTCTCGGTGTCACTTGGACAGTTATTACCAAGGAATTGCAATTGCACAATAGTTTTAGTGTTTCAGAGGAATAATTTAGTCAATTATCAAAGTTATGGTAAACAGGATCCATCAAAGATTATGTGCATCAATCCCAAAACCTATCCTTAAGGGTGAATAATATTCCAGAAGAGAATCTGAATGACCTATTTCCTGGGGGTCTTAAAGACCACATCGAGTGTGAGGTACGTATGTTTAATCCACTCAAGATTTTTGATTCTATTATCATGGCATGTCAAGTAGAGGAAAAATTTATTTGTAGTAGGAGGTCGCCTTTCATTAACACCAGAGACTGTAATATCTCTTCCCCTTCATTTGTTAGGCCAATTAGACTGACTCCTCAAAAAATGGAAGAAAAGAGAGCAAAAGGATTATGTTTTAACTGTGATATCAAATATGGAGCAGGACACAAATGTGCTGAGAATAAGTTTTTCTATATTGATGGAGGTAATGAGGATGACGAGGAAGATGAAATTATAGGAGAGGCTGAGGAATCAGTAGATGATGAAGTAGAGGATCACCAACCTACAATTTCTTGCCATGCATTGTCAGGTATTAGTACTCCTCAAACACTCAAGGTTATTGGCTATCTCAAAAAATAGAAGGTGATGGTGTTGATTGACTCGGGGAGTACTCATAACTTCATAAATAGTAAGTTAGCTACCCCCCTCAATTTTTTTATTTACCCAGCTCAAGAAATGTAAGTTATGATTGCGGATGGTGGGACAGTCAAGTGCACAGGAAAGTCCCATAGTATCAATATTTCCATGGGATACTACATGTTAGACTCACATATGTTTGTTATTTCTATGGGAGGGGCCAATATTCTTTTGGGTGCTAATGGCTCACAACCTTATGTACTATAGAGATGAATTTCCAAGAATTGTTCATGCAATTTCATTCAAATGGAAGGAAAATACAATTGAATGGGATGGTAGCTAATTCTCCAATGATTATTATCTCTCATCAGATGCAGAAAGTTTCTTAGAAAAGGAGTAGATGGATTTATAGAAAAGTTATTTACCATAGAAGTACAAAATACGGAGTCTTCAATGCCACTCGATCTTCAAAAGATTGTTGATGCTCACTCATCTATTTTTTGATGCAATTCCAAAGGGAATAACACCAGTTAGGGATCATGATCATGCCATTCAGTTGATTCCAGGGAGCCAAACATCTAATAACAGACCATACAAATACCCATATTCCTAGAAAAGTGAGATCGAGAAAATGGTTGAGAAAATGTTGAAGGTAGGTATCATCAAGGATAGCCATAGTGCATATTATTCACTAGTGGTGATGGTACGTAAGAAGGGATGAAACATGGAGGATGTGTCCATATTACTGAGAACTCAACAAGTACATCATCAAAGATAAGTTTCCTATTCTAGTAATTAATGATTTACTTGATGAATTTCATGGTGTTATTTATTTCACAAAATTAGATCTTCGTTCGGTGTACCATAAAATTAGAATAAAAGAGGAAGATGTTCATAAAATGGATATCAAGACTCATGAGGGCCATTATGAGTTTTTGGTAATGCCTTTTAGTCTTACAATTGTGCCCTCAAATTTTCAAAGCTTGATGAACACTGTTTTTAGGCCATTTTAAAGGAAATTTGTATTAGTTTTCAATGATGACATATTGATTTACAGTAAGACATGGGAAAGAACACTTACAACATGTAAATAAGATGTTGGAAGTTTTGGAGAAACATACTCTCTATGAAAATCCATGCAAATGTTATTTTGGTGTACAAGAGGTAGAGCACTTGGGTCACATTGTATCCCATGAAAGCATCAAAGTTGATCCTCAGAAGATCAAAGCTATGGTTCAAAGCCCAAAAATATCAAAAAAAATTTGTGGGGTTCCTAGGAATAATAGGGTACTACAGATGATTTGTGTGGGGATATGGTAGAATAGCAACCCCACTCACTGCATTGCTAAAGAAGGATTCATTCCATTGGTTAGACGTAGCCACTAAATCCTTTGAGCAGCTGAAGGAAGCCATGTGCAGCACCCCAGTTTTGGTTACCCCCAACTTCTCAAAAACCTTCTTTGTTGAATGTGGCACTTCAGGATCAGGATTGGGAGTAGTTATAATGCAGGAAGGAAGACCAATTGCATTTGAGAGTCACCAATTCAAAGGAAAATATCTACTCAAACTGGTCTATGAGAAAAGAAATTATGGCTATTATTCATGCGGTTAAGAAATGGAGGCCTTGTCTCATAGGTAGACACTTCAAGGTAAAAAACCAATCATGATAGTCTCAAATAATTTTTGGAACAAGGGTTATCATTTGAGGAACAACAAAATTTGGTAAAATAATTTTGGGTTATGATTTTAAAATCGTATAGAAAAAGGGTAAAGAAAATGTAGCAGCTGATGTGTTGCCTAGAAGGTATACATCCACAGATGCCTTACTATGTGGAATGTCCATGTTGATGACCGATTGGGTGGATGAAGCAAGATTGGAATGGGATCAAGACAAGGATACACAATCTCTAATACAAAATATCAAGCAAGTATCTATGACATATAACAAATTTGAGTGGAAAGGTAATGCCCTATGGTATAAGGACAAGTTATTATTGAGTAAATATTCTGAGTTGAAGCATAAGATTCTTACAGAGCAACATGCCTCACTTGTTGGAGGACACTCTAGGTTTTTGAAGATATATCATAGAATAAAAAAAGAATTATTTTGGGAAGGACTCAAGGGGGATGTACAAAATTTTGTATCAGAGTGTTTAGTGTGCCAACAAAACAAAGGGGAAATAATTAAGACACCAGGTCTATTGCAACACTTACCAATTCCTAGCCAGAGATGGGAGGAGGTCTTCATGGATTTCATCACCGGATTGCCTAGTTTAGAGGGTAAGAATGTTATTTTCATGATAGTGGATAGGATCAAAAAATATGCCCATTTTTGTGCCCTATCACATCCATTTGCAGCTAGTACATTCACAGCTATTTTTTTTGAGATAGTTCAAAGGCTACAACCCCAAAGATAATTGTAAGTGATCATGATCCTATTTTCACAAGTAATTTTTGGACGGAATTATTTTCATGTTTGGGTACTCAGCTAGCT
This sequence comes from Taxus chinensis, assembly GCA_019776745.2. Taxonomy (NCBI): domain Eukaryota; kingdom Viridiplantae; phylum Streptophyta; class Pinopsida; order Cupressales; family Taxaceae; genus Taxus; species Taxus chinensis. The sequence goes on along the minus strand of CM034147.1, from coordinate 782,490,761 downwards.
CATATTTCATCTTATCATCCTCAAACTGATGGGGAAAATGGACGTGGTCAACAAATTCTTAGAGGGGTATCTACGTTGTTTTGTATCAGATAAGAAGGAAGGGTGGATTAAATGACTACCACGTGTAGAATGGTGGTATAACACATCTTTTCATACCTCTTCTCAAATGACCCCATTTTTAGCATTATATGGTTACCATCCACCTTCTATCACTTCCTCCTTGAGGGTGCATACTAAGGTCAAATATGTTGAGGAATACATTCAACATCAACAACAGGTTTTGGCTAGTTTGAAGGGGAATTTAGCATTAGCACAAAACATGATGAAACAACAAGTAGATCAACACTGTAGTGAAAGAAATTTTTAAATTGGAAAAAAAAAAGGACAAAAAAATTGATCCTAAATATTATGGCCCTTATCAGGTTCTATAGAAATTTGGTAGTGTTTCTTATAAACTAGATTTTCCTCCATCTTCACACATACACCCAGTATTCCATGTTTCCTGCCTAAAGAAGGTTATTTGACAAAAAATTGAATCCCAGACAGAGTTACCAGAACTTCATGAGGAACGAAGAATAATTTTGGAGCCAGAGAAGATTCTGCAAACACATACTAAGAGGCGGAGAACCAAAGACATTAAGGAATATCTGATCAAGTGGAAGAATTTGAGCATAGAAGATGCAAGCTGGGAGGATGAAGGTTTTCTACAGTAACATCCAGGATTATTCAACATCGAGGACAACATTGGTTTAAAGGGGAAGGGAATACTATGCCCTTGACTTATTGCTTGTATTAGGATATGAGTAGCCGACTTTTGGCTTACCATATTTTTTAGCATATCATTTATACTTTCTCATGCTTAATAGGCCAACCTTGGTGATGACCATAGCATATGAATAGTATATATAGGGGATTGTAGGTATTAGTTCATTATCATTTTGAGCATTTGAGTCTTATTATATGGTTTGGAGGTTTCCCCCTCGAAGTGGCGAAGTTATTCTAATTGCATATTGAGATAATTATTCTGAAATATTGTGTTATTTGGTGTTCTATTGTTCCTCATAATCTGAATTATACAAGTAATTTCATTACATGATACTACTCAAAAGGTTACCAAACTCTGATTTTCATGTTTTGAGCATAAAAAATTTTGTAGTTCTGTATTTCTCAAACGTGACAGTTTGAATATAATTTGTGTGCACATTCCTTCTGTACCTTTGTTTGGAAAAAAATATTTGCAAGCTGAAAGTTTACTTTCCTTCATGACTTACTTGATCATTGTTCACTCTTATACTGCAAAATAGAAACTTTTATTTTCTCGGCTGTAATAGGAGAAGATTCTCTAATTTTTTGTACTTAAAATGTCATTCTTCCTTTGGCTCTGAATTTGATGATTACTTGAGGGTTTGCTCTGATTCAATTTTACCAGTGAAAAATTGTTTTCCTTACCCTGATCTATATTTTTTCAATTTAAAGTTCGAGATAGTAAAACCCATATTTTGGTATCTTTCCCTTCGCATGGGGTATGGAAATGACTTTACTTTATTGGATTTTGCAATTTGTTCTTGATCTTAAGAGGTCTTTGTATCTTGCATGTAGCTTTCTAGAAATTACAAGTAGTTATTCACCCATGTAATACCATTCTTAGGCATAAGCCTTGATTCATATTATTTTTTGAAATACTATAATCTTGTTTATTTTTATTTAGATGCTTTATTTCTTTAATATAGTAGTATTTTTGGCATGCTAGAAAATTTGAAATGGTGATTTTTCATGGCGAAGCCCTGGAATTTTTTTTTCCATAATCCTCTTTCTCATTCTGCTTTAGCTGTAATCCTTTCTTTCCAGCTAACTTCAACTTCTTGAAATTTGATTCTTCTTCTTTAGTTGCAATCTGAAACATGTACTTTTATTTGTTAGTCTCTCTTTTGTACTATAACTGCTTCTATTTGTATGACAGTTACTGAAACTTGAGTTCTATTCTTCCTTCATTTCAGCATGTACTTAATGACTTAAATGCTTTATACCATAGGATAGAAGTCATTGAACTATGCAATCTTTGTTGAAATAATTTATTTATTTCTTCTTGGCTGTAACTTGTACCTGCACACTTAAGAAAACAATTAGAAAATATTTAGGTTTTTTGGCCTCTCTTATGTCCATGGTTTTTCTTTTCTTCTCCCTCCTTCTTTCTGAGTGAGTAAAACATGTATGCAGTTTGATATTCAAGTAAACTATATCTCCTACTTTTAAGAGATTCTTATGTGCAAATTAGGACAATAAAGGAATATGGATTGATCTATGAGCTCATAACTGATAGTTTTCTCTTCTCTTCTTTCTAGGAACAGTGATTTCAACAATGAAGATGAAGAAGGAACAAAGATGGAAATAGAGATGTCACAACCAAAGAAGAAACCCCCAAGGCAATGATGGGTTCACTCATACTCTTTTTTCTTATCTTTCATGCATGTGTACCTCTTATTTCAGTAGTTGTACTTTACTTTTCAATTACATTCCATGGCTTGTGTGGGAACATTTGAAATTCCTTATGAATAAAACATTGAATTCTGAAATTGAGTTGTGTATTTTGTTCTGCATTTCAGCTATTTGTATGAATTGTATGAAGAACTACACAACTCAGTAATATAATTGAATGTCTCAATCATGAAGGAAAGAACATTAAAGAAAACTTGTAACATCCAATAATGAACTCTATTTTTTGCAATCTGTATTTATGTTTACTATTCCAAAACTTAGCATTTCATCTATTCTACAATTATATGTCTTCATCAAGACAACACAGCTTTCCTTCGGGGCCTTGTGTTCTTTTTCTAAAGATAGTCATGAAATTGCAAACTATGTGATTTGTTACATTTTGTAACAGCAAACATAGCAGTAGATTTCATGTAATCGTTAATTAATTCAACAGTAACAATATATCTGAAAGAAAATCCCCTAGCATAGGTATACTTCACCAATGCTATCCATTGTAATGAAGTTTTTGAGTTGCCTATTTTGCACAAGTGAAAAAATTGTCAACATTTCTAGCGATCCTGCAGGGGAAATTTGCATGCTAGCTTGTAGACAAGTGCCTTTCTTTTGTCCATTGGGCATAGAGTGTAATCATGTAACCAAAATCTTCCTTTCTTAAAGCTCCAACCCTTCCAAAATGAACTAAAGCTGGGAAAGTATCTAGTAAACCAAACCACGTGTGTGAATCCACTTATTGAAGGTAAAAACATTACAATGTGTTGAAACTACACTTATTGAAGGGAAATCCTACTCTAAATAGTCACTATAAGATTTTCAATAATAGTGTTTGAGAAACATACCATTCACAGGAATGGGAAGTTCCTATCCATTCAGCCTTGAAAGCTAAAAAGCATTATGTTCTTTGCAAGCTGAAATCATTTAAGGACCACTCCAAATTGTATCAAACTTTGGGTGTCTTCATGGATTTACACGATCAACATTCCACTTTTAACACAATATCTCCTTCATTGAAGACTCTGAATTTGGCTTTCTTATCAAAATTCTTCTTCACCTATTTATGATTCTTTTCCATGTTCACATGAGCTTGATCTCTTAGCTCTTATAACTCCATTAACTCTGCATAAAAAAAATGCAATGGTTCATTCTCAAGCAGCTACATTTGCTACAGCAGATCTAATGTGGGTAACTTGACTGAAATAGGCATTCTTTCTTCTTTTCCGTAAACAAGCTTGTATGGTGAATTGCCAATTGATGTTTTTAGGAGTCACTCTATCAGCCCAAAGTTTTGAATTCAACATCAGATGCCAAGATATTTGATTATCCTTGAGTGTTCTTATGATGATCCTTAAAATATTCTTGTCAGTACTTTCAGCTAATTCATTACCTTGTGGGTAATGATTATATGAGGAACTTAGATACATTACATGGTTGACATCCCAATCTGTTACCTTTGCAAAAAGAAATGCTAAAGCGTTATCTGATATGATAGTTGTTGGAACACCAAATATGTAAACTATACCTTCATAAAAGGATAGTATTGAGGTTTTGTTAGCATCTTTCAAGGCTATTGTTTCAGTCCATCATATAAAATAATCTGTAGCAGTCAAAATCTACTTGTGTCCTTTTGAAGAAGGAGGGTTTAGCATGCCAATAATGTCCAAGACCCCACTGCATAAAAGGTTGATCAACTGAAATAGGTTGTAGAGGCAGTGAAGCTAAATGTTCTTTCCCAACAAAGAAAGCACATTTCTTTCACTTTTTGATCCATTCAAAATAGTCCTTGAATATGCTGGGCCAATAATAACCAGCTTTCATAATTTCTAAGGTTGCGGCACGTGCTGAAAAATGACCTCTTATAGGTCCTTCATGGAATTACGACAATATTTCCTGAATTTTATCATAGTCAACACATCGCAGCAAGATTCCATTTATATCTCTTTAAATAAAAACACTATCAATAAAAGATATAAGGTACAACCTGTAATCTGAAATACCTTCATTTATTTTTGTCCATACCTTCCAGATAGATGTCATGTTGTAAATAGTTAACTAAATCAATCATCCATCTTGATTCCTAGACTTCTTGAGCAAGTTCAGGTTGCTAATTTTCTGGTTGAACCATGATTTTCGATTATTGTTACACAATTTCATCATGTTATTTTGAATCATCTGGTTCTACAGCTTGTTGTTTTTCCATATCAGCAATTAGGTGCTCACATAAACCTTTACCTAAAATTGTCTTAGAAACCCAGATATCAACATCATATTCTAACTTTCGTTATCCATCCTACTCTTTTCTCACTCAATTCTTTATTTAAAAATAAATCCTTCACACTTGGATGAGAAACAAGAACATTAATTTTATTGTTTGAAAGCATGTACTTGAAATTCTTTAGCCCTCTAACTACTTAAAGTACTTGTTTTTCAAGAAATGTGTACCTTGTTTCGTAATCATGCAAGCTCTATCCAAAGAAAGCAATAGGCTACTCAATATTTTCATCATTAACCTGAGTTAATATAGGTGAGATTGTTTCAGCTCCTATAAGTGCATACATTGTAAAATCTTTATCAAAATTTGGATTTACAAGATTAGGAGTGTGAGAGATGGCTGATTTGATTACTTTAAATCCTTCTCTCCATTCACTGGTCAAAGAGAAAATTTTCCCTTTCTTTAGCATAGTTGTTAATGGTTTAACCAATGCTGCAAAATCTAGAAAAAATCTTTTGACAAAGTTGGTTTTTCTAAGAAAACTCTGCAATGATTTCTTATGATGAGGAAATGATAGTTGGGATATGGCTTCGATTCTGAAAGGATCAATTGTTAATCCTTGTTTAGAAACAATATGACCAAGTAGCTTACCTTGATGTAATGAAAAGATAAATTTTTTTGGGATTCAAAGATATTCCAAACTACCTGCATAACTGAAAAGTCTGCGTTAGATGCATTAGATGTTCATCAAAATATTTTGAAAATACAGTAACATCATCTAAATAAACAAGGATGTATTTATTTAACAAGCTATAAAAATCCATGTCCATTGCACTTTGAAATGTTGCACCAACATTTGAAAGGACAAAAGAAATTATTTTGTAAGCATAAGTACCCACTTGGTGGTAAAAGTTGTTTTGTACCTATCTTCTTCTCGAACTTGAATTTGATTGTATTCACTGTAACCATCTAGAAGAGATAGTCTATCTAAACCAAAAATTATTCTTAAAATCTGATCCATATTTGGAAGTGGGTAATGATCTTTTAATGAAGCTTTATTAAGATCTCTGAAATCCACACATTATCTGATTATTCCATTTTTCTTCCTAACAGGAACAAGATTTGTTACCCAACTTGAATGCTTAACTAGAAAGATAATACATAATTCAATTAACTTAGATAATTTTTTACTCATTAGAGTCTCTATTTTAGGATTCACAGTCATATGTATTTGCCAATCTGGTTTAGAATTTGGTTGTAATGCGATAGTATGTTGTGCTAAACTGGGATCAAATCCTTTCAAGTCTCGGTATCTCCAAGTGAAAAACTCTTTAAATTATTTGCAAAGATCAATAAATGAATGCTTTTTAGCTTAGGAACATACCATTCCAAGAAATAAATTTTTCCCTTCATCAACTGAGATCTCCTCATATTTATCATCATTTGTTGATATCTTAGTTTTGTCTTTTCTTAACTGATCATCAGTGATGAAGATGTCTTCTAATGTGAAAATACCTCGAGGTAGCTTATTTGTCTTTATTTGAAAAATCTGGTCACCATATAAGTGTTGTAATTTATCTTTATTTATTGCAGAAAATTTAGCTTCTTGTTGCAAAAATCTATAGATTTGATCATCATTTAAAAAAACCTTCCATTTTAAATCATTATCAGGTATTTAAGGCCTGACAATTAGCTTAATATGAGGCTGAATTTTGTTGTTCTCTATCTATTTCAGCACTTCAAAATTAGCACCAATTACTGCAAGTCTATCTGCATGCTTATTTTCTGCTCTAGGAATAGACTGCATATTAATAGCCTCAAAATATTCCACTAAGTCTGAAACTCTATGTGTGTAAGACTTCATTAATGGATTCTTATAAACATTAAAATTTCTTACTTGATTGATAACTAGCCAGAATCACCAAAATCTGTAACATGCTGATACATCTCTTTCTGGCCCAAAGTAAGCCATAAATTAATGCTTCGTATTTAGCTACGTTACAAGTGCATGAAAATTAGAGACTCAAAGCTGAGAAATACCTTTCATTTATTGGGGAAGTAAGCATCAAACCTTCTCCATGTCCTTTTTTGTTCTTAGCTCCATCAAAATGAAGCTTCAAAATCCCTTCTGATGAATTTTCTAATTTGGATAGCAAGGGAAGTGGTGTGTTTTCTTCATGAAAACAATACACATTAAACAAATGTTCTTCAACCTCCTTAAAAGGATCATGAGCATGTTCTTCAACTGTTTTTTCATCCATAAACATGTTAGAAACACCATATAATGTTGAAACATGAGCTACATCATCAAAATCAGACCGGTCTAAGGCTACATAATTAGCTACTACATTGGAAGAGTGAGTCTCAATGTGAAATTTGGCCAATGGTTCTAAATTGATAGTAACCTCGGTGCCATAATGTGTAGTGAAAAATAAAAAGGACCAATCTAAAGAGAGATAACCTCCTATATTTGCTGTGAAATCTCTAGATAAGCATAATGCAAAGTAAGGAGGTAAATCTACAACAGTGACATCTTATAGAATAGAAATATTTGGGCAAGCATGCAATGTTACCTCTAAATTTCTGATTACACCAACTATTTTAGTTGCAGTTCCATCAAGCTATAAGACACTCTTTTCTGTAGGCTCATACTGCAGACCCAATTTTTTTGCAATTGCTTTGGCATAATTGTGCTACTTGCACCATTGTCCACCATGCAAATATGAAGAAGATGTTCCCTAATAATTAGTGATAAATAAAATGGTGTTGGCTTCTTTATGTCATGATCATTTAAAACTTTTTGAACCATCCACTTAAATTATTTGATGCAGTCTTGTTCGAACGCTCCAAGGACCATGTCTACTTTTTGAACTTTCTTTTCTGCTATTTTAGAAGAAATTTGCAGCTTAGCTAGTTCATGAGAAAGTAAATCTTGTTGTCCTGGAATAGTTAGACCATCCCACATTGAGATGTTAACATTATATTTTTTCATTACATCAATAATGTTAAAATAAGCAACAGTTTTAGAGACATATTCAATTGATTTAGCCTAGGCCTTAGCAAAGATTGATTCTGCTTCAGGTGCTTTCGATATCTGAGGTATAAAAAATCTTCTTGGGTTAAGATGTAGCTGTTTTTTTGTTCTTTATCAGCAGAAACATTTGCTATGTTTTGAGAAACAATAGGAATGTTAGCTAGTTTTGGGGCTGTAGATGATGTCTTATCAATGACAATGGGAAGAACATGCCTATTTTGTTTTTTTTGACTTTCAATATCTTTTCCTTGAGCCCTAGTAGTGACTACAATGAAATCATGCTCATTGAACGTGAATAAATTTTGTTTAGGTTATGTATGAACCTGAGTATCGTGTTGCCCACTCTCCATTTGAGGTATGAATAATGTCCCAGATTGAGGTTGTGCAACAAGACTTATGTTTAGAAAAGCATTTGGAAAATTTACATATGAAGGAGGTTGATTACAAGGTTGGCACCACTATTTTTTAGCCTTGTTAATTAGTACTAAAGCATTAGATGAACTAGGATAATTTGGATCAAATTGCCTTTGCCGATAAGGTTTCCTATAATTTTTTATTCTGGTGGTAAGGCTGCCTATTTTGCTGGTTTTGCTGATAAGGTCTGTTAGGTAATGCAAGTCTGTTTTCAATTCAAGTCAGCTTATTCCCCATAGTCTGTAAAGATTTAAATAGATCATTTGATAGGGCTGCAACAATAGGTTCTACAATTTTAATAGTTTGTGAGATAGGGGCTAAATATGAAAAAAATGGCATTGAAGGCCTTGGTGCTAATTTGTCAGCTTGAATAAGGCTATTTTCAGCTTTTATAGCAATATCATAAGCATCCGGAAGAGTATCACCTCCCATAGATTGAATCATAGTTGAAATATCACTATTTAATGCAATGAGATAATAAAGGAAAGCGTGATCATCTTGAGGCTTAACACTTGCTTGGATTCTTTCCCAAGTTCTAGAAAAATGGATGTTGAAACTGGACATATATTCATGAAGAGCTCTTTTAATAGTAGGCAATTGTTCTATGAGGGACAAATGATCTAAATTATCTTGGAACCATTTCAACAAGTTTTCACCTAAATCATCCCAGGTTCCTATGCTTCCAATCTCTAGATTTTTATACCATTGCAAGGTCTGTCCTTTAAAACATGCATCTACAATTCTCAAAGCTACGTCTTCATGAGTGATATTATGAACTGCACATAAGTCTACAACATCTTTGATATGCTCTAAAGGTGTAACCTAATTTTCACGAGTGAATGATGGCAAACTTTTCATGGCAACATTAGGGATATCATGATAAACTGGAATTACTAATGGGCTGACATTAGTAAAGGTCACCAAATTCCTAGATGGTTGGATAGCCATTGGAAAAACTGGTATATTAATAGATAAATTGAGATGTGGTGAAGGAATATCAGGAGGAGGGTTATCAAAACCAGTTCTATTATAAGGTAAAGTATTACTAACTCTTCTCCTTCTACTAGAATTCAAAGGTACAGAAAAAAACTCATGAGGAATTCCTCTTACCGATTATCTTGTAGTCACTTTAGGCATGGAACATACTGAAATACTGATCTAAAATTAGCTTTACGAAGTCACCAAAAAAAAACTTTAAATCTTTAGAATAAATTTCTGCAACTTACTTCCGAAAGTAACTTTTGATCTGCTATAAATATGTTGTAGATAGTCGTAACTTACATGTAGATCTGATTCGTTGTCCCCCTAGGCATGCCAAAAACTATTATCTCTTAAAAGTACACCCTATAAAGAGAAGGCTATAGGTGTTCTAAGCTTGCAAAAATTGATCTCTCTCTCTCTTGTAGATACAATGGAAACACCTCAGGTCTGTGGGTATACCTATTTTGAGGTGAGTCTCTGGTATCAAGGTTGGTTCCTTATAGATGCATCCTAAACTAATTTTTGGGGTTTAAAAGTAAAAGATGACTATAAAAGATGAATTAAAACTAAGGTGATACACCAAACTTATATGAGGTGTTAGTGCTCAAAATAGTCTCACCCCAATTTGCCTTTGAAAATCTATCGATTTATGGCCTGTATCACTTTCTTTTCTCTCATGTTGTATCTAGGTAATCTTTGTTGCCATTACTAATATGTTCCTGGGTCATAGATCACTTGTGGGACCATGGTTTTCTTCTTGTTTCTTTTCTCCTCTAGAAAAGGTCTGTACTTTGGGTCTCCCGTTCTCTGTTCATCCAAAAAACTTGGGTTCTCCCATATTTTTCGGTCTCCACAGTCGGGATTTGTTTTCCTTTCCATTTCTACCCTAAGTACTTGAAGAATAATGGATGGATGTATCTATGAGAAATATATTTGAGCCTTGTAACATTTCTAAATTCTCTGTCCTTGGAGAAATTTTCAATTTCGGGCTTGAATGATCATTTTTCTATATTTTTACGGTTTGACGGGTATTTCTCCTGGTCAAATTTACATCCTTGTATCAACAAGGGACGTGGCCTCTTTTGGTTGGTTAGGGAATGGCGGGAAAATACTTTAACTTATCACTTTTTTGCTTTTTTGGCGAAAAGGCAAATTTGGTCCCGTGGCTCCACTCAATTCTTATTAGTTCTTTTGGTGCTTACATGGCTTCTTCTGATTAGATGGGGTGAACGAGACTATTTTTGAACTTGTTCTTTTTGGCTACTTTGGCAAAAAGTTTGAACTCACCCTGTAGCCCTGTCAGGCTCTCATTGGAGCAAATTTAAGAGGCAGGGAATATGTCTCACTTTAACCCCGTAGGAGGACACATGGAAAAGTTTTTTCTTTGAAGGAACACCGCATTGACATGTGGAGGCCTCCGCTCACTTTGCATTTTTTCTTATACTTTTCAACAGCCAAAGGAGACTACCTCAGAACATGACACATGGTGCCTTCCCGCTGAGCTTCAAACATTTAGACAAACTTTATCAAAACATGACATGTGGTGAGCCCACGCTCATTCAAGGTATCAAATTTTAGGGACCATCTCAAGGTATGTCATGGTGACATGTGGCAGTTTAAAAATTAAAAGGGATGGGGAGGTAGACCATTGAGGGAAATTTGTATTTTTTCCCCTTGACATGCACATGACTAAAAACATCAAAATGGCCTGCAAGCCCGATAAAGGAAGGGTCAAAGCTTGCTCCGGTCAATGGCGGAGGTGCAGAATCTCGGGGGAAATTTGGAAAAATTTCCTTTGGGAGAAAAGGGTTAAAAATGAAAAAGTGAAGCATGGTTCTGCTCAGACCCATATTGGGACACGTGTTAGGCCTGTTTCTCAAGGACAGAGCAGCGGGGAAAACTTGGAAAAATTTCCCTTTTCCAAAAATGAAGTAAAATGGCAGAATTTGACCATGGTTCCACTGGGGCCCACCTTAGTACATGTGTCAAGATCATTTCCTGAGGGCGGAGGTACGGAGCAAAATGTGAAATTTTTCTATTTCTCTAAAAATTGTGAAAAGTTAGAGGAAACCCCCGAGTTTGTTTTTAAGTTTGAATCTTCCACGTGGACGACCCAAATTCAAAGTAAAGATCGACGACAACTGAGAGTCTAAATCTGATTTTCCCCCCATTTTTCTAAAAAATGTTTAGAAGTACGAGTCTCCATAATTTCTTTGTTTTTTCTACACGCCAGGTAGAGAAGGGAGTTAATGTTGATATCTGAGTTTGGTGGGGAGATCTGGAAGACATCTTTCACCATTAAAATGGTCTGACTATCGAGCCCGATTGGATTTTCCATTTTTCTTCTCCCAAGCACACAAGGGGTTAGATTTGACAAATTTGGGGTGGAAGTGGTTGGCGAATTGAAAAAAGAGTGATCTATCAGAGGAAAGAGTTGAATACAAGAGATATTCGAAGAGATCTGACCCCTCGAGCACCTAGCGACTTTTTGTAGATCTGATCTTAGACATCACGATTGTGATTATGACGAGCATTGAAGAACTCAATGTTTGGATTTTTGGGGGGAAAGGGGGTCTATTGTAAATGTTATAAATGGCACGAATTTTTTCATGCAAAGGGTTGTTGGAGGTTGGAGTTTTAGAGGTCGAAGGAAATTCCCAAGAGGAAAATTTGACAAAGCTTGTGTTTTGAGAATCCATATGACAAACTTGATTATCTTTTTTTGTAATAAGTTTTTTTGTGTCAAGGTGCTTACATGTGTATAGCCATTGAAAATCTCTGAGACTATTCTAAAATACCTTCCCTTGCTAATAGACTTAATCAAATTCAATTTTTTCTATGTTGTCTTGGGGAAAATGTGTTTGTTTTATTTCTGAATGTATGCAAGTGGTTTTTCTTGTTTCTGTCACAATCTTGTATTAAAATATGATTCAATAACATAGACCTCAATCCTTGTGATAGTCTAGTGGCATCTGTAGTTTCATTTCTCAGAAGATCTTTCATCTAGGGTTAGAATAAACGATTTAAAATCATTTTTCTTTCATCTATTGACAGAGGTAGTCTATAAGCCTTTGGGTGTACCTTAGGCATGATTTGGCTTAGATCTTGATTCTTTGTTGAATTTTCTATCTCAAACCTTCGTGATAGAATCTCAAATATTATGTGAAAGAGTGCTAAATTAGGCCTCCATTAAAGCACATATTCTAGTTAAAGAAACATTTTAGCTATTATGTAACATTCTATTGGTTTAACCTTCCATTTTGTAAAGATTCCTCAAGGATCTGGCGAATCAAGATTCACCCTGCCCCACCTCCCATCAAAAAATTCATTCAAAACAACCAATCCTACCTATACTACCCATTTTTTCATGTACGCATACAAATGTATAATCTCTGTTACCAAAACATGCAACAATAATCAGGCTCTCAAATGTCTTTAGTAACCTTTTCCTTGTTGTGAAAATATCTCCATAATCTGGAAGTGACAACTCGTGAGAGTCAAATCTAGTGTGTTGATCATTATTTTCCCAAGGTCTTCTCTATAAAATTTATGTAAAAGAAGGATTCATCATTGTTCTTCAATAAACAGAGGTTACAAAATAGGTTCTCTTACCTTGGTTGAAAGGCACAACCTAAAATAGTGAGGATAGTGTTGGTACACAAATTTGTTCTCCTTTTTAAGCCAAGAAACAACACTGATTCAACATGGAGCTTAGAGGTAGCCAGATCATAAATATATGTTGTTTTGTAGCCAGGGAGGAGATCTAATTGTCTCTTTATCACTTGAATTTGCGGGAAAGATTGGTAGCACCTTAAAAGGATATGATCTTATACTAAATATTTTAGGTTGTGACTTTCAACCAAGGTAAGAGAACCTATTGTGTAACCTTTGTTATTTGAAATGAGATATAGGTACCCTTCTTTTTCATGAATTTTGTAGGAGAAGACCTTGGGGAAAATATGATCAACACACTAGAATCTGTCTCTCACAAGTTGTCACTTTTAGATCACGGAGATAATCTTCACAAAAAGGAAAAGGTTACTAAAGACATTTGAAATCCTGATTTATCTTGTCATACTTTGGCAAATGAATTTTTGTCTTGTATGGGTATACAGAGAAAAACAAGGGTGGTATGGATAGGATTGGATGTTTTCAAATAGATTTTAGTGGGAGGGGAGACAGGATAAACTTGACTCACGAGATTCTGGAGAGCTTATGAAAAATGGAAATATTCAAGCCAAAAAAATGCCACAAAAGCTAGAAATGTTTCTTTAACCAGAATACGTGCTTCAAATGGAGGCCCAGATTGAGCACTCTTTCACAAATCCTATGTGATTCCTATCATGGAGGATCGAGTTAGAGAACCCAATAAAGCACCAAGATTCAAATAAAACCACGCTTGAGGTACACCCAGAGGCTTACAGATAATATCTGTCAAAAAAATGAAATAAAAGTGATTTTAAATCATTTAATCTCACTCGTAGATGAAGGCTATTCTAAAAAGTGAAATTAAAGATTCCACTAAACTATCAAAAGGATTGAGGCATGTGTGATTCGATTGGATTTTAGTACACGATTGCAATAGAAACAAGAAAGACTACTTGCATGCATTCAGAGAATGAAATAAATACACTTTACTGAAGATTAACACAGAATAACTCAAGTTTGATCAAATTTTATTAGCAAGGGAGAGTTTTCAGAACAATCTCAATGCTTGTCAATGGCTGTACACTTCCAACCACCTTGACACAAATGAATTTGATATAAAAATAGATATACATGATTCTCAGACGAGCTTCTCAGAAGGGGATGGGCTCTATCAAGATTTTTTATGCTAGAAAAATCAGTCTTTGACCTTGGAAAAAACTCCCAACTATTTGCACAAAAAACTTCGTGTCATAAATAATATTTACACGAGAGCCCATTCTCCCCCAAAAGAAAAAAAATGTTTAATGCACCAGTGCTCGCCATGATTCTTTTGTGATTCTCAGAATAAAATCTACAAGAAGTCTCCAGGTGCTTGAAGGGGCGGATTTCATCAAATGCATCACACATTCAACTCATTTTTCTGGTAGATCACTCTTCCTTTAATTTTCCAACCAATTCTGCCCCTAATCTATCAAATCTAGCCCCTTGCATGCTTGGGAGAAGAAAAATGGAAAATATAGATCGAGCACGAAAGTCAGGGCATTTTAATGGTGAAAGACGTCCTTCTATATCCCCCCACCAAACTTCAGATATCAACATTAACTTCTTCCTCATGCTTGGTGTGTAGAAAAAACTAAGAAATCATGAAAACTTGCACTCCCAGACGTGTTGCAGAGAAATGGAGGGGGCAAAATCAAATTTCAGACTCTTAGCTAACATTGATCTTTGCTTTGAATTTGGGCTATCCACGTGGTAGATTCAAACTTAAAAATAGACTTGGGGGATTCCTCTAACTTTTTACAACTTTTGGGGAAAAATTTCATATTTTGCTCCGCATCTCTGCCCTTAGGTGGGGCCCCAATGAGCCCAACCATGGCTAAAATTTTCCATTTTACTATCTTTTTGGAAAAAGGAAAATTTTCCAAATTTTCCCCACAGCTCCGCTCTTGGGAAAAAAGCCTTGACACGTGTTCTAATATAATTCAAGTGGACCCGCACTTCCTTTTTAACTGTTGATCCCTTATTCCCAAAAGGAAAATTTTCCAAACTTCCCCCGAGAGTCCTGCACCTCCATCCATTGATTGGGGCAAAACTTTGACCTTTTCCATTCATCAGGCTTGCAGGCCATTTTGAGATTTTAATCCTTTTGATGTCAAGAGGCAAAAGATCCAATTTTCCTCCAATGGTCCGCTTCCTCGCCCTCTTTGAATTTTCAAAATACCATGTCTCACCATGGCACACCTTGAGACGGTCCCACAATAATTTGATACCTTGGACGAACTGCGGGCTTTCCACGTGTCTTGCTCCACCAAGGTCTGTACCAACTGCATGAAGATTATTTCTAAGTTTGGGCACATGTCATGCTCTGAGGTAGTCTCCCTTTGGCCATTGAAAATTCTATGTAAAATGTCAAAGTGAGCGGAGGCCACCACGTGTCAGCCTGGCACTTCTTTAGAATGAAACTCAAGGGCCGGTCCAATCGAAGCCTACGTGGGGCCGCGGGATGGTTTCCATGGAAAATACTTCAAGATGGTGCCCAAATCAGTAGACCCTAAATGAGGAACAAGTTCAAAATGTAGACCTATTTTGACAAATTGCCCAATCCACATCAGCAGAAGCCATCTCTAAGTCCGGGGCCAAGCAGCGGAAGCCTCCATGAGTCCTTCTGAGTGGGGACGCTGGAAGGCAAAACAAAAAATTAGATCTTCAAACGAGCACCGTGATTCAAAAAAGCCAAAGTTTGAGTAAAGGCTTTTAATCAATTTTTTTAAGTACCTATCTAAGCCTTGACCAACCAAAAGGAAGCCATGTGACCACTGTAGACACTGAGGATGCAACTTTGATAGGGGAAAAGACATCCGTTAGACTGTAAAATACAAAAAAAATGACCATTTGAGCCTGGGGAATGAAATTTTCTTTAAGGATAGAGAGCTATAGAAATGTTATAGGGCTTAAATACGTTATTCAAGGATACATCCATTCATTTTCTTTGAAGTACTTAGGGTAGACAACAACAAGGAAGACAAATCTCTGACCATGGAGAACAGAGAGAACAAGGGGGAAGCTGAGATTTTTTGAAGGAACGGAGAACGGGAGATTCAAAATATAGATCTTTTCAAGAGGATTTACAACCCAATAGGAGCAAATCATGGACCCATAAGTGATCTACGACCCAGGAAACAAAGAAAAATGGCAATAAGGATTAACTAGGCACAATATGGGAAGAAGAAGAGTGACAGAGGCCATGCAAATCAATAGATTTTCAAAGGCCCAATTGGGGCGAGACCATTCTGAGCACCAACATCGGCTCCGACTTGGGGATGGGGAACTCCCTGCGAGTGCCACAAGAACAAAGGTAGACAAAGTTCCAAAAATATCCATTAGGAAAAGGGCGTCAGCTTGCAGATCAGAGAAATAAAGCCATCATCAAAAGAAAAATAGTGAAACCAGGAAAAATAGTCCACCATGGACTAGAATGAGCAAAAACATGAAAAAACAGGGAACAAACAACAAACTATACACTATACACAAGATATTTTACTCTTGATTCAAGGGGAATCAATCCAAGAAGTTCTTTAGATGCCTGCAATTAACAGGAAACTCAAGTAACTCACCATCCAAATCCTTCAAGAGAGAAGGTATGCGTTCACCAATTCTGATATCAATGGAGTAAGGGCCCATCCATAATGAATCAAACTTGCTATGCTTGCCCTTATCTTTATGTCTACTATCCCATAGCAACACAATATCTCCAACATTGAAAGTTCTGGGAGTGACCTTCTTTGTCAAATAAATTCTTTAGTTTCTCTCTGAACTTTACATTCCTCTGGTGGGATGCCCTCCTTTCTTAAACAATTTCAACAATCTGGTTAATGTGAGAATCATAAGGACTTACCTCTTGATCCTCCAGCTATTGAATGAACTGATATGAATCCAGTTGCATATGAAGGGGCAGCAGGGCCTGAGTCCCATACACCAATTCAAATGGACTCTATTCCTAGTAATCCTCTTAACAGTGATCATATTTTCACAAACAAAAAACTTCAATTGTTCACCCCACTTCCTCTTATTCAGCTCTAAGGTTCTTCTGATAATCTTCAGAAAAATTTTTATTACTAGACTCAGCTTGTCCATTTCCTTGGGGATTGTAATTGGATGCATATGTTAAGTTTATCCCATACTACATGTACATTGCTAACAAAATTTTAGTTCTAAAGCTCATGGCATTGTCAACTACAATCTTGACTGGTACCCCCCAAACCTACAGATGATATGGTTCAACAAAAAATCCATGACAATTTGGTGTGTTTCTTTTTTCGTGGGGACTACCTCCACCCACTTAGAAAAATAATTAGTTGCTACAAGAATCAACTTATGGCCAGCACTTGAAGGATCTTAAATCTCAGCAATGAAATTCATCCCCCATTGCTTAAATGAGAGCTTCAATTGATACATGCTACAAAGCAAGGGAGCCTGAATCTTTCAGTCTTCCAGAGAAACGTTGCTAGCAACTCTCACATCTTCTAACCAAAATAGTTGTATCCTTGAAGAGGGTTGATCACCAATAAGTATCCCTCAAGATCTTGTGTGCTGTGACTCTTATAGTAAAATCCCCCCCCACAAAATCCTCCATAGAGGTCAAAAATTATCTCGGGGACTTCTTCTTCAGTAATACACCTTAAGAAGACTCCTTCTGGGTTTTTCCCAGCTAACCCATAATCAGTAATGACATATTTCTGGGATGCCAAATTAAGATCTCTTTTCTGGTTCTTATTCAAATACTCAGGGTAGTATAAGTGTATCTAAGGTAGAAAATTATATCCTCTATACCACTTAGAACTCATCAACCTTTCGATAAAACATCTACCCTTTCTTCTTCTACCATCATTTACCTTCAATAGTTTTACAAGTTTTTTTCTGCCACAAGCTTAGCCAAGCTTGATAGACCCTCTCAGTAACTTCATTGATGGAACCAACCAACATCCATATGCTCTTTGCAAGATGGATCCAACATTCACCAAAGGGCATCCTGACATAAACTTTTTCGTGAAGGAGTTCCAGGTTGTCTTGATATTTTCCGATGTCCCTTCACCACAACTGTGGGGATATCATAGAGCTACCATCCAAGGTAGAACTTAGCAACTCATAACCAGTCTAAAACTGCAGCATTTGTTGCTTTGGTACTAAGGAAAATTCCTACTTTTCCATTGACAGCTCTGTTTAAGATTCCTATAAGGCCTTACTGAAAAAATCAATGGGCATCTCAGCCCCTTCATCTCCTT
The DNA here is from genome assembly GCA_019776745.2 of Taxus chinensis. Taxonomy (NCBI): domain Eukaryota; kingdom Viridiplantae; phylum Streptophyta; class Pinopsida; order Cupressales; family Taxaceae; genus Taxus; species Taxus chinensis. Next base: position 782,472,700 of record CM034147.1, on the reverse strand, counting down.
CTGAACAGGACCGAAGCAATAGTGTTCTTGAAGCAAAGGAGAACACCTTGTGGGCTGGATAATCCCTCCATCTCTCAGATTCTTCAGTTCCTCTTGCATTCTTGAGGGATAAGAGTGGATTGATGGGCCTTTGTTTCTACCTGAATGGCTTTGCATTAGACTCCAAGGGAATCTCATGCTGAAATGATGTCCTCTATGTATGATTTTAGTTCAGAATAGGTCCAAGCCATGCAATCTTGGTATTTTTTCAACAATTGGATGTATGACTACTTCTCCTCCTTGTTGAGATTACTGCCTAACCAAATTTTCCTTGGCTTCTCCTTTGTACCAAGATCATGTTCCTCAATATCCCTTGAGGCTGCCATGCATCTGTTAACAATGTGATCAACATTATAAAAATTGGACTCAAGAGCAACCAACCCTCTAGGAATGGTATTAGTCTTTAGTTGGATGATGCCCTTGCCAAACAAGGGTTTCCTTTCCCTCTGTTGTACATACCATTGGCTCAAAATCAATGCACTGATCAAGAAAACTCTCCTTTATTTTGTAGAAATCTTCTGATCTGAGTATCATCATCAAAAACCTGCCAGTGCTTAATGTTATCAGGGACAGAGGGTCTTGTTTAATACCTCAACCTCATATTCACAATATGGGGACACTATACAATTGTCAAACCGAGACCCCAACACTACAAGCTTTTCTTCCAAGTCATTGAACCTCCTATCATGATGCACAATGTTGAATGAATCAAACATCTCAATGAAGTCCCAAACTGCATGCTTGTATTGTTTCATTCGTTTATTCTTTGTGGCATACAGTTTTCTAACTTGTTTTACAATTAATTCTGAGTCTCCTTTGACAATGATGTCCTTGACACCATATTTCCAAGCAATTCTTAAACCCAACAACAGTGCCTCATACTCAGCAATGTTGTTGGTGCACTCAAAGTTGAGTTTGAAGGAGAAAACAAATCTTTCCTAACCAGGAGAAAGTAGAACAACACCAGCACCATTCCCAAACTTGGAGCAAGACTCCATCAAACAACAGAGTCCAAGGAGAGCCCACCTAGTTCAAGACACTTGCATTCTTCAATCTTGTGCTCCTTTCCATCAACAAATCCCACAAAGTTTGTCTGCATCAACATTTGTGTACAATACCTCATAGGATGCATTGTTGGGATCCTCAATAAGGTGCAACATTTTCTTTTCCCCATACAATTCTAATAAGGATGCCCTCAACCAGAATAGTAGCATAAGACATATCCATTTGGACACTCCCACCAACACTTGTAGCCCATTTTCTTAGATAATAGCATGCCCCAATTGGTTGGGCAGTAAACAATGACAACATCAAGTTTTAAATTTTTACCTAGGTAAGCTGCAAGCTGCACCACTAAACCCTTCACACATCCCACTACTGGCACTTCTCTGGAGTCCATGGTAGTGCACTTCCCATATGTTGTTGTTACCTTAATATTTAGCTCATTCATGACTTCCAAGAGGCATGACATTGCATGATGCCCCTGAGTCAAACATACAGTTATGGAGCAGTCTGTCTTTGATAACCAGAGTGGTGAAGAATGGATCCACATTCATCTGCAGGAGTCCACCAAGGATGTTCCCAAATATACCTCAGGTGGTTCATCTAGATCTTCTGATGCTGGTGGTGCTTCTGGTTCTTCAATGATTGGAGGAGTCTCCACAATATTTATATTTCTGCCTAGGGCAACCTTCTCTTCTTTCAACCCCAAGTATTCAAATGCTCTCTTTTTATGCTCAGGAATCCTAAGCAACTCAAAAATTGGAACAGAGACTTTGATTTGACTCAACACTTGGGTAATATCATATGGGACATTCCTTGGCAAGGTAGTATTGGAAGGAAAGCCAACACACTCATTAGGTGGTACAGGATTTTTGACAACTTGGGCATGAGGAGGGGTATGATTCTTGTTTGGAACTACAGGGATTTTAGTAGGTGCATCTTTCTTAGGAGCCTCTTTGGGAATGTTTGAAAGTAAGGGATCCTTAGGCTTGGCTTGAGGCCCTGCCCCTTTGACAACCTTACTTCTTGTGTTATATTCCTTTTCTTGAGCCACAACAACATTCATCAGCAACTGTCTATCTTCCTCAAATGGGATTCCTCCATCATACTTCTTTATCATTAAGGCCCTTAAATATTCAAAGTCATTATTGGGAAATTAAAAAGCTTGTAAACTATCTACTTCTAAAGCATGAGAGGGAGGAAGAGCATGTACCCTATGAATGTAGTCCCAAAAAGTAGCAGCAGTTCATGAGCACTTATGACCTCAGTCGAAGTTGCCCCTTGTTGTAAGCTTGTGGAGCAACCCATCATGTAGACATCATCATCATTATCATCAAATTCTTCTTCTTCTTGCTGATCTTCTTCACATGGAGCATGGGGCATGAAACATTTGTCACACCAATCAATGACATCTATCTCTTCCACAATAGCAACTCTGACAGCCAAAGGATCAGACACCATTCTATTTTCTCTGCCTTGGGGCTGCCTATTTCCAAATCACAACAGGTCCCTTACCTCTGTCATCAGATCTTTGGTGATTTGTGAACCTGTCTTGGCCTTGCTGCTTGTGTTGACCTTGTGATTTCTACCCAATTCCTTTCTCAGCTTGGGCTAGCTTGTAGGAGATCTCCTTGACAACCCTTGCCAAAGTTTTTCACAACTTCTTCCAAATCAGCAGCCTTGCTTGTTTGGGGTTTTTTTGGGTTAACCAACTTTACACCTTCCCTCTTTGGAGGCTTTCCAATTACCTTGATATTGTTTTCTATTTGCAAATCCATGGTGAAGGCCTACCTCAAATTTGTGGGGTTTTTGTCTCTTAAATAATATGCTAGCCTTTTTATCAAATGCATCAGTATATTTGATCAAACATGACTCATCACAAGGCCTTATTCTAAAAGGAAATCTTCTCAAGGTATTATTAAACCTTGTGTTGAAATCATGTACTAACCTCATTAGGGTTCTTTTTGATATTTTCAAATTCTGTCAAAAGAAACCTAGGGTCAGTCCTATCACCATACTGCAGTCTGAATGCATTTCTCATCTCAGTCCAGGAGTCAATAGAGTTATCTGGCAATGCTTTATACCAGTCCCTAGCATCCTCTTCCAAGGTATGGATAAACATACTTGATATATACATCTTCATGTTCAATCTCAAATATTCCATCATATTGATAAAAAGATTTAGATGTTGATCTCCAGTAATAGCATTATTTCCCTGGAACTTTGGCATTCTATTCCTTACATCTTGAGGCACTGCATTTGGATATCCAGTCATTCCCACAAAATTTATAGGTCCAAAGGTGTTTACAACAAATGGTGGTCTGGTTGAGCCATATTGATTTGAGGAGGTGATCTTGGAGGGGTGGCAAAACTGATGGGGGGCAGAAGGTTCTTGGAACATAGGAGTATAATTTTCAAAATGGATACCCCCCAAAGGCCTTGTTTCTTGGAAATCTCTATCAACCTCAGAAAATAAAGGTGCAGAGTGTGAAGTAAACCTTTCAAAATCAAATGAAGGGCCCTCTCCAGCTGGAGAGTTCAGTTCCACAAAGAGGCTACCTGATTCAGAGTCACTTGAATGATAGTCTTCAATGATGGTCCACTCACTTTCTTCAATGGTGATCCCCCTTCTTGTCTTCTGATCTCCAACAACTCTCCAAGATTTTCTTCCTTCTGATTTTTGCTTTTCCTAGCTCTGGAAACAATGTCCTAGCAGGAGCCCTAGCAAAGAAAGATCTTCTTCCCTCCAGCTTTGCAAATATTAGTAACAAATCTGAATTTGACAGAATTTTAAGACACTGGTACTTAATAAGAATCAGATCGACAGGGAGTCACCACTAAGATAATTTCACCTTAGTTGTGCAGATGCACTAAATATGATCTGTCAAAGGTCTTTTAATGTGAAGAAACTGGAAATGGAAAGATTCTAACCTTTCTTCACCCAGATGTATCAAATGAAAGCTAGTGCATTAGGTGTGGAAAATGAAAGAACTGCACACAAAAACTTGGAGCATACAAGAAGTGTTTTACCAGGTTCTTGATTTTTGAACTGAGAATTCCTTGGCAATGGCACCACTAATGTTGGTGTTATTGATGGGAATAAATAGATATGGAATGGCAATGAATCAACAAATCAATTTCTCAATGAAACTCTAGATTAACAAGCTCCCCGAATAGACGCCACTGATGTTGGTGTTGTTGATAGGCTAAATAGATATGGACTGACAGTGAATCAGCAAATCAGTTTCTCAATGCAAATCCAAATTAATGAGCTCCCCGGCAATGACACCACTGATGTTGGTGTTGTTGATGGGCTAAATAGATATGGAGTGGTACCCAAATTTAATGAGATTCTCCTTTTCAAGCCATTTTCAGTGAGCTACAACACTGATTCAACATGGAGCTTAGAGGCAGCCAAATCATAAATATATGTTGTTTTGTAGCCGAGGAGGAGATCTGACTGTCCCTTTGTCACTTGGATTTGTGGAGAGATGGGTAACACCTTAAAAGGATATGATCTTATCCTAACTATTTTAGGTTGTGCCTTTCAACCAAGGTAAGAGAACCTATTTTGTAACCTCTGTTATTTGGAAGGAGATACAAGTACCCTTATTTTGCATAAATTTTATAGAGAAGGCCTTGGGGAAAATATGATCAACACACCAGATCTGACTCTCACGAGTTGTCACTTCTAGATCATGGAGATACTTTCACAACAAGGAAAAGGTTACTAAAGACATTTGAGACCCTGATTTATCCTGCATACTTTGGCAAATGGATTTTGGTCTTGTGTGGGTATAGAGAGAAAAACATGGGTAGTATGGATAGGATTGGATGTTTTAAATAGATTTGGTGGGAGGGGAGACAGGATGAACTTGACTCACCAGATCCTTGAGAGCTTATGCAAAATGGAAAGATTCAAGCCAACAAAATGCCACAAAAGTCTAGAAATGTTTCTTCAACTAGAATATGTGCTTCAAATGGAGGCCCAGATTAGCACTCTTTCACACAACCTATGGGATTCTATCACTAAGGCTCAATATAAAAACCCAATAAAGAACCAAAATTCAAATCAAACCACACTTGAGGTACACCCAGAGGCTTACAAATAATCTCTGTCAACAAAATGAAAGAAAAGTGATTTTAAACCGTTTATCTCACTCCCATATGAAGGGTCTTATGAGAAATGAAATTGCAGATGCCACTAAACTATCACAAGGATTGAGACTTGTGTGATTGGACCTGGATTTTGGTACAAGATTGCAACACAAAACCAATAAAAACTACTTGCATGCATTCAGAGATGAAATAAATACACTTTACTAAAGATTAACATATAATAACTCAAGTTTGATCAAATTTATCAGTCAAGGGAAAGTTTCTAGAACAATATCAAATCTTGTCAATGATCCGTACACTTGGCAACCACCTTGACACGATTGAATTTGATACAAAAAGAGATATACAGGATTCTTAGATGGCTTCTCAAAAGGGATGGGCTATGTCAAGCTTTTTCTGCTAGAAAAATCAGTCTCTGAATTTTCCAAAAAACTCCCAACCATTTGCATGAAAATTCATGCCATTTATAGAATTTACACAAGAGCCCCTTCTCCCCAAAAGACAAAAATGTTTAATGCACCAGTGTTCGCCATGGATTCTTTTGTGATTCTTAGAATCAAATCTGTAAGAATGTCTCTAGGTGCTCAAGGGGGTAGATTTCATCGAATGCCTCCTGCGTTTCAACTCCCTGCTCTGGTAGATCACTCTCTCCTTCAATTTGTCCAACCACTTCCACCCCTAATCTGGAAAATCTGGCCCCTTGCGTGCTTAGGAAAATAAAAATGGAAAATCCTGATCAGGCACAAAATTCAGACCATTTTAATGGCGAGAGATGTCCTTCCAGATCTTCCCACCAAACTTCAGATATCAATAGTAACTTATTCCTCCTCTACTTGACATGTAGAAAAAACCAAGAAATCACGGTGACTCACACTTCCATATGTGTTTCAGAGAAATAGGGGGAAAATCAGATTTAGACTCACAGCTGTTGTTGATCTTTGCTTTTGAATTTGGGTCATCCACGTGACATATTCAAAATTTGGAACAGACTCCGGGGCTTCCCTTGAATTTTTACAACCTTTGGCAGAAATGGAAACAAATCACATTTTTCTTTGCACCTCCGTCCTTTGAAAAACAAGCTTGACACATGTCCTAAGGTGGGCCCCAATGGAACCATGACCCAATTCTGCCATTTCACTCCCTTTTTGGAAAAGGGAAAAATTTTCCAAGTTTCCCTGGGGCTATACCCTCGGGAAATGGGCCTTGACAAGTGTCGCAATAGGATTCGAGTGGACCCACACTTGCCTTTTTTGCTTTTGACTCCATTTTTCCCAAAAGGAAAATTTTCCAAATTTCCCCTAGAGAGCTCTGCACCTCCGCCGTTGACCGGGGAAAAACTTTAACCTTTTCCTTCATCAGGATTATGGGCCATTTTGAGATTTTAATCCTTAAGGAAGAAAAAAATACAAGTTGCCTCTAATGGTCTGCCTCCCCGCCATTTTTACTTTTAAAATTGCCACGTGTCACCATGGCACACCTTGAGGCGGTCCCCAAAATATGATACCTTGAACAAGTGAGGGCTCGCCACGTGTCTTGTTTTGACAAGGTCTGTCTAAATGCTTGAAGCTTAGTGGAAGGCGCCATCTGTCATGCTCCGAGGTGGTATCCTTTTGGCCATAGAAAATTCTAAGTAAAATGCAAAGTGAGCAGAGGCCTCCATGTGTCAGCTTGTCGCTTCTTTAGAATGAAACTCAAGGACCAGTTCCTGAACATGTGTGGTTCCTCCACATGTCTCCATGGCGCAACTTCAAGATGGTTTCAAAAGTAGAGACCCTGAATGAGCGAGAGATAACCACGTGTCATGTTCTTCCAAATTGCCCCAACTGCATGAAAATTTGTCTAAGTCCGGGCTAAGCAGGGAAAGCCTCCATGTTTCCTCCTAATGCTACTCTAAGGTAAAACCAAAAAGTAGATCTTCAAACGAGCGTGCGTGCTTCCACGTGAACACATTTTGAGTTAATGCTCTCCATTAATTTTTCTAAGTACCCAGCCGAGCCGTGTCCAACAAAACGGTGCCACGTCCCTTGTAGATGCAAAGATGCAAATTTGATTAGAGAGAAATGCCTGTAAACCCATGTAAAATACAGAAAAATGACCATTTGAGCCTAAGAATGGAATTTTCTTTAAGGACAGAAAATTTAGGAATGTTACAGGGATCAAATACATTCTTCAAGGATACATCCATTCATTTTCTTCGAATAATTAGGGCAGAAATGACAATGACAACAAATCTAGATTGTGGAGAGTAGAAAACATGGGGGAACCTGATTTTTTGAAAGAACAGAGCATGGGAGACTTAAAATATAGATCTTTAAGGGATTTAAAACCCAGGAATGAACTAAAAATAGAAACAAAGACTGTTCAGGCATAACAGGGGGAAAGGGAAAATGAAATAGGCCGTAAATCACAAACATTTCAAAGGCCCAATTGGGGTGAGAGTATTTTGAGCACCAACAGATAGATCAAATCATTTTGAGGGTGCTATCAATTTCTCCACATTTGAGTGACAAAGGGCTAGTTAGATATCATCCCCAGCTACAAAATGACTCATCATGATCTAATTTGTCTCTAAGTTTCCTATCAAACCAGTGATGCTGCTCAGCACTTGAGGGAGAATAAATTTTGATACCAACATGAGGTCTTTAACTGAGGACATGTACAATTTATATGGAATGAACTTCTGATGCACAAGCCAACAAGTTTTTGAAGATAATTAATGGTAAACACTTTGATGTATTGAGGGATAGAATCACAACAATACTGCTAAGTTATAAATACACATTAATATCACACAGAGATTACTTAATTTGCAACAGGGTAAGATGATTAATCAGGGAATTCAAAATTCACAAGATTAATGAAAAACGTACACAAGACTGTAAATAATTGGAAAGACAGAAAATACTTCACATTCAAAGTGAAAAACTAGAAAAAAATTGCTTCAGCACTCCTGTATCTAAAAAGTCCTCCTTTGTGCTTTTCCAAAGCACACAATATATAGAAAATTTGATTTCCCCCCTTCCTAAAAATAGATTAAGGCATGTACTCAGCCATACATCCTATTTTTATCCTTCATCTATTAATAAAAAAATGAATAAAATAGAAAATGCAATTACAAATAGGCATTAATAGCCTTTGATTACATCTCATTCAAACTGAACTTGACTGTTCTATTTTTAAAAAAAGAATGGTGAATAATTTTCTAATAACAAGCTTGCTTGTTGGGCAAGTCTATTTCCTCGTGCATGTGAATTCGTCTTCTTGTGTATTTTGTCCCCTAGTGAAAGCATGCAAAAATTAACTCCTTGTTTGTGAGAAAAATAATTACAACACTTGCAAAATTTGCAAAATAATGCATCCACTCATCCACTTGATGGGGACCACCTCCATGTGGACATGCTCAACTGTTCCTCTATAGTCTGTGGGGCTACCCTTGCACTTGATCACTAGTCTCCATTCATATTGGCCACCTATGTAGACTTAGCACATTATTGATTTTTAGATGTATATGGGGGCACTTTTGTAAAAGACCACCATGTCATATTCGGCCACCTTTGATTAAACATGACCATGTAATACTTGTCGGATTTTACATTTGGGTAACACTTGATTATACTTTTATAAACCTTACCTTTTGGGTGATCATCGGTGAACATGATTCGGTCAACACTTTATATTATTTGAAGTTGGACTATAGTTGATCCTTTTGACATTTCGAAGGCAATGATTTTTTTTTTAATTATGCGGCTGGCCCCCTTTGCATGATGACTCACCCCTTCAATAGTTGGTCGGTGACATGGATAAATAAGGTAGAGTTCACTTTGATATTGGTGATCATTTTGTAATTGTTGATCTCTGTACTTTGAGATCTCAAACCATTGATCTTGAAACTGTAGTTAGGGTTTCACCTACATTCAAAGTTGTCAGTGGCATATTACCCAGGTGGTTTTCTTCGAACTTGGGGATCAATCCTTGAGCGTTGATCTGTTGTCCTTTTGTTTTGCGGTCGTTGATCTTTGACCATGGTTGATTTTTAACTAACCCAATGCTTGGGCTCAGGCGGTAAAGGGAAGATCGACCCTAATGATCATTTCATTTGGATTTTCAGTATGTGGGAAAAGACCTGGAAATTTTTTTTTGACGCCATTGTTGTTTTCTCCTTGAGCTCGGCCCTTCTACATAAATGGTTTTTGAGCTCAGTTGCACTTGTATCTTTTATAGGTCTGCTCTGTTTGAGTTTTTTTGAGGGTTTGAGCTTAGGAATTATTAACCTTCATACTATTTGACAAAGAATGGTAGGTTTTGATCTCCTGGGTGCCACCATTACTTTGTCTTTGCCATCTTGACTTTCAAAAATATTGCTAATCCACTCTTTATTTGCATTTTTTGTGGTTTTGTGGCTCGACCTTGGTCATTTCGAGTTAAAGCTCATTCTGAGCTTGCTTCTTTTTAGCTCTTAATCAAATGATCTCACGAGGGTTTACTCTGCTTCAATACCAGTAAGTACATGTTTTATGATTAAAGCTAAAAACTGTAATTTCCTAGATAAGGGTATTCAATTTTGTCATCTCCCTGCTTTTCTTGAAATGAGAATAAATATGAGTGAGATTTTCCATCTGGGTTACTCTGTAAATATCTTTGTGGGCCTGGGTTTTTTTGCACTTTAATATGGTCGTCATTCATTGAGATCATTCGAGCTCAAATTCTCTTGGTCGTAGTGTGTTATGATTCCATAAAACAGTGGAAAACTTTCTGGGTCTGCGTTATCTTTGTACCTTGACTTCTCTAATTTTGAATTGGAAACTGGAGTTGTTTGTTGTGACTTGAGTTCTATAGCATTCTTGAGATTTTATGCATGCAAAAAACAAGAAAGTATGTCATGAACATTTCCTTTAGGCCCTTTGTAACTAATTTTATTGCTCACTATAGTTGTGATTATCTGTCTGGAGATTTAGCAATATATATTCATTCTTGAGTGTATGTCACCATTATTTTTATTTCAATTCTTGGTTTCTGAGGAGTGCCTTGAATGACCGTTACGTTGTGAACTCACTATCATTTTCTTAGCTCAAAGTTCTAATCTGTATGAATCTTCATATGGGTGTAACATGGTACTACTCAGAAGGTTACCAAACTCTTATTTTCATGTTCTGAGCATAAAAAATTATGTAGTTATGTATTTCTCAAACCTGATAGTTGAATGTAATTTGTGTGTACATTCCTTTTGAACCTCTATTTGGAAAACACTCTTTACAAGCTGAAAGTATACTTTCCTTCATGACTTACTTGATCATTTTTGACTCTTATACTGCAAAACTGAAGCTTTGATTTTCTCGACTATAATAGGAGCATATTCTCTGATATTTTGTACTTAAGATGTCATTCTTCCTTTGGCTCTGAATTTGATGATTACTTGAGGGTTTTCTCTGCTTCAATTTTACCAGTGAAAAATTGTTTTCCTTACCCTGATCTGTATTTTTCAATTTAAAGTTCGAGATAGTAAAAGAAAGATTTGGGTACCTTTCCCTTGGCATGGGTACTGGAAATTACTTTACTTCATTCGATTCTGTAATTTTTTCTTGATCTTAAGAGGTCCTTATACCTTGCATGTGCTTTCTTGAAACTATAAGTAGTTATTTATCCATGTAATACCATTCTAATGCACAAGCCTTGATTCAGATGCTTTGTTGAAATACTGTAATCTTGTTTCTTTTATTTAGATGCTTTATTTCTGTGATAGTAGTATTTTTGACATGCTGGAAAATTTGAAATGTTGATTTTTCATGGTGAAGTCCTGGAGAAATTTTTCTATAATCCTCTTTCTCATTTTGTTTCAGTTGTAATCCTTTCTTTCCAGTTAACTTTAGCTTCTTGAAATATTCTTCTTCTTCTTTAGTTGTAATCCGAAACATGTAATTCTATTTTTCAGTCTCTCTTTTGTACTGTAACTTCTTCTATTTGTATGACAGTTACTGAAGCTTGAGTTGTATTCTTCCTTCATTCCAGCATGTACTTAATGACTTAACTGCTTTATGTCATAGGATAGAAGTCATTAAACTCTTCAATATTTTTTGAAAGAATTTATTTATTTCTTCTTGGCTGCAACCTATACCTGCACACTTAAGAAAATAGTTAGAAAATATTTAGGATTTTTGGCCTCTGTTATGCCCATGGTTTTTCATTTCTTCTCTCTCCTTTCTGAGTGAGTAAAACATGTATGCAGTTTGATCTTCAAGTAAATTATATCTCCTATTTTTAATAGATTCATATGCATGAATTAGGATAGTAAAGGAATATGGATTGATCCCTGAGCTCGTAACTGGTAGTTTTCTCTTCTCTTCTTTTTAGGTAGAGTGATTTCAGGAATGAAGATGAAGAAGGAAAAAAGTTGGAAATGGAGATGTCACAACCAAAGAAGAAACCTCCAAGGCAATGATGGGTGCACTCATACGCCGTTATTTTCTCATTCATGCATGTGTACCTCTTATTTGTAGATATATTATTACTGCTGAATTAATTAACGATTACATGAAATCTGCAACTATGTTTGTTGTTACAAAACGTAACAGATCACATAGTCTGTAATTTCATGACTATCTTCAACAAAAGAACACAAGGCCTCGAAGGACAACTGTGTTGTCTTGATGAAGAAATCCAATTGCAGAATAGATGAAATGCTAAGTCTTGAAGGAAAGAACATTAAAGAAAACCTGTAACATCCAGTAATGAACTCTGATTTCTGCAATCTACATTTATGTTTGTTGTTCCAAAACTTAGCATTTCATCTATTCTACAATTGGATGTCTTCATCAAGACAACACAGTTGTCTTTCGAGGCCTTGTGTTCTTTTGTTGAAGATAGTCATGAAATTACAGACTATGTGATCTGTTACGTTTTGTAACAACAAACATAGTTGAAAATTTCATGTAATCATTAATTAATTCAGCAGTAACAATATATCTAAAATAAACTCTCCTAGCTTAGGTATACTTCACCAATGTTATCCATCGTAACAAAGTTTTTCGAGTTTCCCATTTTTCACAAGTGAAAAAATTGTCAATAGGTGGCTGATTTGATGCTAACCAATTTGCCATAAAAGCTTGCAATAGGTTTTTTTGTCCTAGGATAACCAATGACTCCCACAAGGAAATATTCACATGTGTTTTATTCATCTGATCAATAATGTTGAAGGGGAATGAATTATCCTTTTGTTTCCCCTTACTTGGCACAACCTTCTCGGGAGCCTGAACAGGCACATGCATTGCTGCAGAGGGTGTCTTGGGCTGATTTTGCACGTTTGGGGCTGAATTTGGTCTACTAACTCCTTGTTGTGTAGGAGTGGGCTGAGAAACATCTGGATTAGATGGTTGTCCCTCCTCAAAGTTCCTCTTCTTTGACCATGTGTTAGCAGCTATGCCCTGAAAAGAAGGTTGACTAACTCCACATAAGTCTTCTGTGTGTCAGTTGACCAATGTAGTTTCCATTGGAGGTGCTTCTATCTAGTTTTCTTGTTGTTTATTTCCCTCTTGACTTGCTTCTTAGGAAACACTAATGGTCTGCACCATCAAGTCCTTGTTTAGTGCACCATTAAAACACATTTATTGATTTTGAGGTAGATTGCAGGGGTAACACCATTCGTACTCCCGTGTCGTGTTGTTTAGTGTTGGAAGCGAGGATTTTGATGTTGAAGCTGCATTGGGCCATATGGTTGTAATGACCTGGCAGCTTGAGGTTGTCCTTGGCTTTGGTTTTTATTTCCATCCTGAGATGGTGGTCTATTTTATTGGTATGGGGGTCTAGCTTGATATTGATTTGGAGGTTTATCTTGTCTAGAAATTTGAGCTTGTTGTCTCTTGATAGTCACTACCTCATTTCCTAGGTTCTGTAGTTACTTCATGACCTCCTGCAAATCTTTTGAAGTTCATGAAGAAGTTGACACCTCACTATTGCTTTGATTTCTTGGAGCAAGAATGGAAGCTAATGTGGGTGCTTGACTAGTGCTGATAGTTCCTAGTTCTGGATATAGAGGCATAGGTGGCCTACGTGCAAGTTTACCAGCTTGGATCAAGCAATTTTCATCTCTAATAGCAATGTTATAGGGTGTAAGTAAGGCTATACTTCCCATGTAATGAATCATCCTAACAATATCATAATTTAAAGCTTTAAGGAAGTATAAAAAAGCACCTTCAGTTGTTGGTCTCACGGCCAATGGGATCCTATCCCATGTCCGTTGGAATTTGAAGTTGAATTCTATCACCTATTTGTTAGGAGCCCATTGTCATCTATTCTAGTAAATAAATTTTATCTCCCTTTTCTCCAAATTGATTGTGGAGAGCTATGCATAAATGGTCCCAATTTTGGATGAATCCCACAGTTAAACTTATGAATCAATGTAAAGCTTTACCCTTAAAGGAGGATGCGAACAACTTGACAGTTATGTCCATTTGAGCAATCTCATTAATTATATAGACATTTGCAATATCGTGGATGTGATCAATTAGAGTCATCTAGTTCTCTTAAGTAAAATACGGAATGCTCTTTAGTACTGTAACTAGAACTAGATTTTGTGCATTGAGAACCAACGGGCTGCTGCAAGTGAATTTGACGTAGGGGTTAGTATGTGTCATCATGATTGGTCGGAGGACCCTAGTCGATTGAATGAAAGGCCTACAAGGTGGAGGTGTTAACAAGGTTATGTTGGCAGAGATGGAGATCTTTGGGCTCTTCTTCCTCTCATTACTCTTTCTAGGGATAAATATAGATAGAAAAACAATACTTCTTCTCTTGTTTTTTACCTTGTCTGAATTCTTCTCATGAATCTTCCAAGCTTGGAATACTGAAAAAAGTGGATTCCATCCTTTCCAAAGTCACCAGATGTGAAATTTCATAGCTTCTTACAAGCTGGGAACTTTTAACAAGTGCACATAAATATTGCTGCAATAAAATTGAAGACTTCTTGGTTCCACCAGGCATGCCAAAACTGTTAGTGCGGCCGCATGGTGCCTTAAGATTTTTTGTTTGATAATGAGACACCTCGGAAAGATTAAAAAATCTAACTCTAGTGTCCCACCGGGCATGCTAAAACTATTAGTGTGAAATCACATGACCCCTGAGTGTCTGTAACTTGATGGGTTGAGACTCTCAGTGTGATTTCATAACATGGAGCTTCTCCCAAGGTGTGGGACTTTGCGAATCAGGAGAGCTCTCTAGATGAAGGCCAGTTCCTATTCCTCTATTCAGGTACACACATTCATATTACACATGATCTATTCTAAAACCTACTCTAGCTTGCCAAGGAGACATGGTTAATAAAACCTTAACTAAAAAGAGTGATGCAGCAAAGGAATGATGAACACCTACTTTGCAATAAACACGAACCATAAAAAACACAATATAAATACCATGCATAGATAACCAAGAATGTAATGAGAGATCATGAAGGAGGAAAATAGGTAATGAATGCAATAGATGGTTGAAAATAATCCAAAGTCATTGCATTATTGCTCCAGACTTGATACAATGCACTATAATGGCCAAGAGCCAAGATTTTTATTACAATCTAAATGGGAGGGTTGAAAACTCCAAAAATTCACCTGCAGGACAAAGAAGAAGGGAGGGTATAAAGAAAGAGTGTCCAACCTCCAGGGTTTACTTTAAGAAGCCTCTAGAAAAAATGAGGTGGAAAATTCCCAATGAATATTCCTTTGGCAGCATTCGCAAAAAAGGTGAATTTTCATAGGTTTTTGCAGGAAAGAATCACCTAACAGGTCCATGAGACTCGAAAGCAAGTGTGAAAGTCATGTGACAACAAGATTTTATTGATGGGCATTGACCACATCTTGCTGTCACATGATAGTAAGGAATTGTGGACAGGCGTCAACAACTCCTTGTTTTTACGTGACAACAAGGTGTTGTTGACGGGTGTTAACAACACCTTGATGTCGTGCAACAGTAAGGTGTTGTTGATGGGCATAAACATTGTCTTGCTATCCCACGACAACAAGACACTGTTGACGCCCGTCAACTACCCCGAAACCCTAATTTTCACTATAAATACCAACCCAGCCCCTCATTTTTCGTGCTTAGTTCCTGGATATTAAAGTTTTTTCCTTCTCCAAGATCTTTTTTTTGCAGGTATTTTACGTAGTTCGACAATAATTACAATCGAAGTCATGGATTCTGGTGCCCAAGATGAATCCCAGGATCCAGCACCCGAAGCCTCCAAGGGAAATATTCAATAGAAAATCACCATGTGCCCCCACATACATGGAGTTATAGAAATGAATTAAGAATACAAGAATTCCATAGTAGCATGTCAATTCGAAGGGCTTGTTAGCATGCCATAGTTTGAGGTTGACCACTAGACTCTTAACTACCTAATTTCGTCCTACAATACAAAAAACAATACTTTTACTGTTACATTGCAAGATCGGCGTACATTCTCCTTTGGTGTTGAACCTATTGATATCCATCAATTAACAGTCCTCCCATTTAAAAATGTGCCGATAGTAACAACCAAAGCAACTGTCACTGAAAATGAAAAGATTTTCCTCGAATCTAGTTATGGTTTCAATGTTTATTGTAAGTATAATTTTCTCTCATTTGAATGTATTATTTCAAGTTTATAATGATTCTGATGACTTTTACAGCTCATGTCAGCAAATCAAGATGTGGAGTGGATACACAAGATTGTGCACACCAATTTCTTGCTTCTTTGATTTCTCTATTTCAAGCCCGAATTATTATGCATGGTCGACAAATTGACATTCCAAATTGGGTTGTTGCATTCATTCTTGCAACAATCAGAAATAAAAAATTTGAATGGTGCACATTTCTATCAAACATGATAAAGGAATACATTAACTATGTAAAAATTTAAGAAAAACCAATTATTCAAACAACCATCTCCTAGCCCTTTATTGTGAGGCTTACTATAATTTGAAAAATCAACAAACTCCAACTTGCACAAATGAGACAATGAAGAATTTTTCAATTCCAATTAAGGAACAATAGGTAAATTTTAATCATTCATATTCCATCTTTAGTATTTACCAAGTGTAGTCATTTTTAAGTTTTTCTAATTGGATGTTTTCTATATGTAGAAAAGATTTATTGAGTCACTTCCACGAAAAAATGCTCCATCGAGCCAAATAGGCCAACAACATGCTGAGGCCTCAGGAGAATTACAATCTAAAATTGAATTTTGCACATTACTTGATGGCCATGTATTTGCATTAATGAAATGACAGAGAGATAACATTCAAAGTAGGGTTCATTACATTTTGATTCTACCATACAATGATTTACCATCTTGAATTGACATGTAGTTGTTGCAATTGCAGAGACTTTCAACTACACACATGCTTCAAAGCAGGCATCACCAACTCACTTGGTACAATCTCATGCAATTTTCGAATCTCAACAACAATTACCATAATCAGCTCCAACCAAATCCATTCAAACTCTGTCACAAAATCAATTCGTACCGCAACAAAATCCCATTCAACAAGGTATGACTTCATTTATTTTGTGAGTTTTTTAAAACTTTTACATATTTTTTTGTAATTTCTAAAGAATTGGTTCTTGATGTTCAAATTTCATAGCAATCCTTTGTCTTCCACTCAAAATATACAAACCCTACCCACTCAATCAACCCCATAATTACAATTCAAAATGCCAACAAGAGGTTTAGGACAAAAGACCATTGGTAAACACATTCCATTGATTGCAGCCCTTAGCGGGACACTAAACATCCCCTCCTAATTTGTTGTTCTGACCCTTTCTCTCGATGGTTGTCCCACTGCAATAGGGCAATTAGTTTTGAATCAAATAAATTTAGATGAAGATTATTTGGGCATTGATAGCAATGACCCAACTAGTTTTTTTAACACACATGATATGATTCAAGGCCAGCAGGTATATTTCCATCTTAATGTACTTTTAAATTTAATTAAATTTTCAACATTTCAATTTCAATTTTAAGATGAATTTCTATTATTGCTTTTAGGATCAGCACTCCCAAAAGGAAAAAGATGCAGAAGACGTTGCTCAAACTAAAATTCACCATACTTCTCCTTCAAAATCATCATCTTCTGATACAGATAGTGATGACTTGCCAACATTTCCTTTGGAGAACTTGATTAGCTATGATTTTCAATCCCACATGAATGAATTTATCACACCTCAAATTAGTGAGCTCATTCAATGGGAGAGATAGTAAGTCGTTATGACAACCATTGATAAAGAGAGAGCTTATTTGCAATAGTCAAAAATCAACCTGTGAAGATGGATGCACTATTCATCAGAGCTAAAAGTGGGACTGTTGCATATAAAAACACCTATAATGACAATATTTTAGATAAAGTATTAAACAGATTGGAAAATATCAGTGTTGAGTCCCAGGCCTATTTCAATAAATGGTACAAGGAAAAGGAGATGGCGGCGATTGCAAATGTTGAAAGAGATAGAGCTATCGTAAGTATAATCAGTTTGAATTTTTTTAATTTTTTTTAATTAAAATTAGTTTTTTAATATGTTTAATTGACTTCACTTTTTTTGTTGCAGCTGAAATATGAAAATTTAAAGAGTCAAGCTAAGGTGTTCCAAGTTCACTTAGAAACAGTCAAGAATAGTTTAGCTGCACCAATTAAGATGAGAGAAAATATTGCTTTGGTTAATAAATAAAAAAATACACTTAAGCGGATAATTAAAGAGAATAGTTGTGACCCTGAGATTTTATTCAAAGAAAAGGCAATCGAAAATCCTTCTTTGACATCCCATGGAGATTCTTCATCGTCAAATACCTAGAAATGACTGTTAAGGATATGATTAGTTCAGGGATAATTGAGGGAAGGAATAAAGTAGGGTCTAGTGAAAATGTTAAGGGTTGAGCCTTGAAGATTGGGGAACCTCAAAATTGAAACTTTAAATATTTTATATACAAATGAATGAAAGTTGATACTTGGATATTTTTTTAATTTGAAGTTTGGATTTAAAATTTATGCAATATGATCTCTCCTTGTAATGATGGTCATAGTTACATTTATCATTAGATGTGGATAATGAAATTAGAGTAGATGTGGTTATAGTTATTATCCATTTATTAATTTGAATGTGGATAATGAAATTAGAGTAGATATGGATGATGATGAATTGTATGCTCTTATATTTTTATATATAACTTCTATATTGTAGATGATGTTTATGTTTAATGCATAATCATGATTCATGGATTTAATCTTTATGTAATATTATCTCTGCTTGCAATGATGGTCATAGTTACATTTATCATTAGATGTGGATATTTGGATAATGAAATTAAAGTAGATGTGGTTATAATTATTATTAATTATCCATTTATTCATTTAGAATGTGGATAATGAAATTAGAGTAGATATGGATGACAATGAATTGTATGTGACCAAATGAATTGTATGCACTTGTATTTTTCTATAGAAATTCTATACAAATATTTCATTGATGTATGATGCAAAATCATGATACATGGATTTAAACTTTATGCAATATTATCTCTTTTTGCATGTGGATAAGGAAATTAGAGTAGATGTGGTTATAGTTATTATCCATTTATTCATTTGAATGTGGATAATGAAATTAGACTAGATATGGATGATGATGAATTATATGTGACCAGATGAATTGTATGCAATATTATCTCTACTTCCAATGAAGGTCATAGTTACATTAATCATTACATGTGGGTGATGACATCTAATATTTTTTATGACATCATAATGGATCATCTATTTATTCATTTAGAATGTGGTGTTATGTTGAAATAGAAGGTGGATGTCTTGAATCTTGATAATGAAATTAGAACAGATATGGATGATGATGAATTAATTATATGTGACTAGATGATGATATAGATAATTGTCTTAAAAAAATTAATAATGTGGTGTGACAGATACATCTTAATACAGTAAGGGCTTCTTCTCCATATTTTAAATTTCAAACTCTTTAATATGTATATCATATCTTAACATTTAATTTGAATTGAAACAAAAAAGCTCAAAGGGAAAAAAATGTGGTATGACACAGATATCTTAATACCGTAAATTCTACTTTACATTTAAAACTATGGCTAAGATAGGGTTTAAGGTAACTCTTGTCTTCTTAAGTGAGCTAGGGGACCTTTGATTCTCGATAATTAAACACGAAAAATGGTTAAGGATTACAATAAAAATGGGTGAGTTCCCTAATAATCTTAGTCCCAAGAAGCGAGATCTTCCTTGGATGGATGTCAACGCACGTATTTTATAAACATCAATGAAATGAAGAGATTAAAATGTAGAATCCATATCTAACGTGTTCGTATCAAAGGTGACAAAAATATCAAGAATGCACTGTAGAGTGAACATCAATTGTATCTGTGCTTTGAAGACCTTGCAAAATACAACATCAAAGTGGTTTGAAAATTAAAAATACTAATGAAATAAATCCAATTTTAGTAAATGATGGTATTTGAATAAATGTAAATATTCATACATGTAACATATTTGATGATAACTATAGATCAAAAATAGCCTCCTCAGTCAATATTTGCGTTTGTAGAATTACAATTGTATTTATGTAAAAATCTAAAACATTAAATTAGATTCTATTTATATGAAATTGAATAAATAAGAACAGTTAAAGTGTAATTTCAAGGTTATACCTATTTAAAGCTGAAATAATCCATTTTCAATAGCTTCTTCGTATTCAATATTTACATCTGCAGAGTTTGAAGATGCACCACTTCCAGTCTCATCATTGAGATTACTTGCACTTGTAGTAGTATTATTTACACCTCTTCTTTCGGCAAGGTAATTCTAGTGCGCAATAGCTCTGTCAAAAGGAAATGTTTCCAAAGAGTAGCAAGAAACATAACACCTTATGAAACTTTTGAGATTTTTATCCAAATGTTTTCTCAGTTTTAATTTAATAAAAGATAAAGCACTGAAAACACTTTCATCCTTCATGGATCCCAAAATCATTGTTTGACACAACTCGTACAACCGAAAATATTCACTAATGTCTTCCAGTAACACACTAATTTGGTATATTTTTCGCCAGATCCTTGTAATAGGAGCATTCTCTAAAGGTTCACCTAAGAGTTTATACTGTGACCTCATTTTCGTTGAAAAATTAGTTGATTGAGTATTTATTAAATAAAAATTAAGTATACCTTTTATTTCAATACCTTCGACCTCTGATGTATTTCCGAAATGGTCCAATATTGTACCCATGTTTTTATGAAAAAGCTTACCTACAAAATCAGCATGGCCACCTTCTTTATTCCAAAAATTTAGTTTCGTCATACCCATGGCTTTAAGAATTTTGTCTTGGCTGAAACGTTCTCTAATTTTTTATGCTAAGGATTATGCAATTTTTCTGAGTTTTATTCTTGTTTTAATTACTAAAAAATCAAATAGATTTCGTGTCATAGGAACTTATTCTTTTTCCATTGATGTAATGTATTTACTTTTTTGCAGAATGTGTAGTGGTATCTCTTTCCCGCTAACATGGATACAAAGGTGATCATGGATATTATATCTCAAAAAGTTATTGGGATGGTTAAAATCCAATAAAACTTTCCAGTTATCAAATACAGGTGTATCAAAACAATCCGGGGAAGTGTACAAGGCATCAAGACTCATACGTACCATTTTTCTCATCCGTATAAAATCAACAATATAGGTTAATCTGCCCTTTGCATGTTTCATCAATGTATTGATCTCCTACAGCATTGGAATAATGCCTACCAATGTAAGAAATGTCTCCAAATTAGTTAGACGGAACAACAAGTCCCTCGTCCTGTCAATTTCATGATGATATTTATGCATTAAACCAACCAACGAAGGATACTCCTCACACACTCTGCATGCAGGCTCATACAACGAAATCCACCTTGTCTCAACATCCTTCAGAAGTTTTTTTCCATCTATAATACCTATGGAAAATTTCTGAAACTCAAGAAATCACTTTGGGTGCTGCTTACCATATAGGCATGCAGTTCTCTTATAAGGTCTTCTAATTTTGCAATGTTTTTTGTATTTGCTAACAATTTAATATTCTAAATTCATTATGTGAGCCAAACAGTGAATTACTAGCATATTAGGGGTGACTGACATTTGCAATTGAACACACAACCCAGTTCTATGAACCTGCATGAATGATGCCCTATCTACCACACATACCAACTTTGTAGCAATTTCATTCGTAGTCATGCCATCAATTTCTTTCAAAAGAGAAATAACTAGTTTATATAGGTTTTCTACATTGCAATTTTCAACCATTTTCTGAACACCCAATAGGTGTGGAGTCCTCATATGATTTTCTAAAGTGTAAACATGGATACATACCCATGCAGTGTTTTCAATAGCGATCACTTCATCAATTGAAAAAGAGATAAACTTTGCATTTTTTACACACTCTTTCAAATATTCCTTATCAATCATAACAAGGCATTTAGCCATTTCCCATGCACTGTTGTCTAGCTAGTGAGACTTGGGAACATTCTACATTCCATTATATTGATACAAAGGTTTGAAATCAATGAAATCTAAAATCGGTCTTCCTTTTTTAAGGATGTGGAATAAAAGTAGAAAATTGTATGAGTTTAGCACACAAATTTGATTGATTCATCTTACCAATTTACATTATGATTGTTCCGCCATTTTCTATGAGAAGTCTGCATCTTTTCTGATCAGCCTCATATTCTGCTAAATATTTCACATGCATGAATTCTTTTTCAGTTTTCCATCTTTGTGTTTTATTTTTCAGGCCATCTTCCCCAGTTAAAGTGAAATATTGTTTTCCATAGTGTTTTTCAATTGTGTCCAGCTTCAGTTGCATTTTGTGTTGCCTTCCCAATTTCTATGTACATACTATACATGTACATTCCGATGAAATTTCTTCAGAATTGGCTGGTTGTATAGGTTCAATAAATGGAAATTTTGCAGCCCAGTCAAACTTGTATGTCCTCCCAAGCATCCACATATTCCTATTCATATTCACAATTTTACTTTTATGTGCAGAGGCTTTCAAGAATATCATGATCATCAGGTTTCCTTTTCCATGTACCACTAGTTTCATTTGCATTTTGTGTTACATTTTACACTACTGGAATATCTTCAAGCCCTGGCATGGTATCATTATAGGTGAAATTTGGCCCATATTGAGTAGAATACATGTCCACTTCAATAACATCTTCCACACAGTCTGTCCTCCAATTGATTTCAGTGGGAGCTCTATGGGTGCTCGCGGTTGTTGTATCTGAACTAGCAAAGTTTCCAAAATACTTTAACATAGACTTTTGAGTTTTTTTGTAGCTTGTTGGGTGTTCTAAACACTATCAGCTTCCATTGTTCCCTGTCGTGCACCAACAAGTAAAAATTTTCATGCGTCAACAACACAGTTCCCTGTCACGTGTCATAAGGTTATTATTGTCGCCCATCCGCAAAACCTTCTTTTCACCCATCAAGAGAACCTTCTTGTCGCCCCGTCAAGACAGCCATCTTGTCACCCGTCAATAGATCCTACTTGTCACCCATCAACAGATCCTTCTTGTGACCCATCAACAGATCCTTCTTGTGGCCCCATCAACTGATCTTACTTGTCGCTTGTCAACAGATCCTTCTTTTCACCCATCAACAGATCCTACTTTTTTCCCCTTCAATAGACCCTACTTGTCGATCATCAACAGATCCTTCTTGTCATCCATCCACAAAATCCTTCTTGTTACCCATCCAAAGATTCTTCTTATCGCCTTATCCTTAGATCTTTCTTGTTACACGTCTGAAAAACTATAATTTTGTGTACTGGAAATTTGGAATCTGTTTGCTTCACAAGTTATGTAATTGATAATAGATATGCCCCAGGTGGAACGTGGAATGAGTTAACAAGTAGTGTTCTACCTGGCGAATAATATAGGATTATATAGGGGATATTATAAAGAGGTAGGAGAAGCTGACTCCTAAAAAAAATGAACTTTAATTTTTAGGTGAACATTTCAAGACTCGCGCTAGAAAATTTTCCTTTTCAATTTTTTCTAAAACAGAATATTCTCCATATTACGAATATTCACCCAACCTCTTGAAAATTTCCCCCTTCCTTTCACTCTTAATTAGAGTTGTGCTAATTGGACACTTGGCATCGTCTGTGGGTCTACTATGTTTCCTTTTTGTTTTGGCTAAGTCCCTTATATTTGGTAGAGCACTACGTCTGACCCTAGACATGTGGAGGGCCAGCGCTCGTTTGGGACCTACCTCCAGATTTTACCTTTGGAGTTGCGCTGATGAGGCACGTGGGGGCCTTCCATAGGCTCTTAGAATTTTCAACGGCCAAGTTCTACCCATTTCAGAATTTGAACACGTGGAGGGCATGCACACATTTGGAGAATCACTATTTATTTCACCTCTGATGTTGTGTCAAGCTAACACACGGATGCTTCTGTTGGTCCTTTGATTTTCTTCGACTTTTCAACGGTCGACGCAACTTTTTCAGAATTTGACCACGTGGCAACCCTGCGCTCATTTGGGGACTCTGCTTCTGTCACACCTTCGAAGTTGCATCGAAGAGACATGTGAAGGCTTCCACTGGCCCTATTTTATACTTACTCGATTCGGGCCTTGAGTGATCAATGTCTGCCTCATTCCTTTGGGTGAGTAAGGGGTCGTACTATATATAATTTCAAAACCCTTTTTCAGGTGGGACCTTTGTTGTTAGCTCCACGTGGAAGCCCCGCACATTCTTAAGATTTTACCCCTTCCTTTCACTCTTGAATTACTCATTAACACACCTTTTACTTTGCTTTTACATTTCCTTTCATCTTTGTTGCTCGTTGTTTCTAATTGATAACTTATAGTTTTACATACCATCCAACATCCTATTTATCTTTGATTTCATTGTCTAACCTTTTAAGTACCCTATATAGGACCACTCATTAGGTACATGAGCGACCAAACACTACTATACCATGTGGGTTTTCCTATTTTTTTATCTCTTTTTCTTAGCTTTCTAATGTTACTTATTTTTTGTCTTCTTTTATCACCCTTGGTCGTCTTTTCACTTGTTAATGACAAAAATTAAGATGATGAATCATATGTGTATATGTGTTATTTAACCTTATTAAGGGAGTAAGCATTCAAGAGACACATACATCTAAAAGGAGCTAATATTTTCTATTTACTATGCTAAGGATTGCATTTTGGACTACACGCTTCATTGTATACAGGGATTTATTCTGAATTCTATAATACACATTTTCTCTTGGGAAAAAGTAGTTGTAACTTGCTATCTTCTTGTATGACTGGCACTACAAAAACATAGAATTATATTGAGTTTTATATTAAGTGCAACAATTGGTTCGAGTCAAGAATATTCATATTTTTATTCATCTAATATGTTCTTTAGTACTATGCAGGTATCTAGGGTTTATTCTGCAAGTACAGATGTAACTTGTAACAAATTTGATGTGACCTACAATGCACACGAAGTGACATTAAGAGACCCAAAAAAAATCCAAATCCTATTTATTTATGTAGACATTAGTGCCTAGAAGAGACGCCAACACCTGGGAGACTTTGTTGCATTCCATACGATCTTGTCCCTCAGATTGTTACTTTTCTAGTACTAAACAAAGAGCTTATACATACCAGAATCTTCCTTTCCATCGTATTCATCATTCGAGAATTAGTCCAGACCTATGGTGACAAGTTGAGTACCCTTTATCTCATATATTTTCATGGTTTCTTGCAATTCCTTTGATTGATCTTTCTTATTTATTGCTTTATCTATTTGATCAACAATGTTCTTACAATAGATTTTAATTTTTTATTAAATTAGTTGTCTAGAATCATGGGAGTATGTCTAGATTTATTAAAACGATGGTTTCCTTGGTAGTGTTTCAATTAGTCTTGCAATCACAACCACGTCATTTGAGGGGGGCACAAAATTCAAAACCTTCTTAAGGGTAAATATGTTGTAATCATGTTCCATTTGAGCTGATTTATTCATGGCAGTGGTTATATTAAATTGCTTGGGTAATGAGTCTTAGTGTCAATGGATGTGTAGAATATATTAGAACTTGAGTGAGTGTTATCAAATTTGTTGTTGAAGGAGTTGAATTCCTTGACTATTGTTTCACCCATTCATGATTGAAACTCTCCATCATCAAGAGTTGCTACTTGTAATTAATTTATCTTATTATATGTCATTTTAAAATGATATAACTTAATGATAATTTTAACAATAATTTTTACGAATGTATATTTTTGGACTATGAATACCAACCAGTAACTAGAGGGGGATTAAGCCTTAGGAAAACTAGGCAATTGCCTAGGGCGCCAACAGTCATGGGGCGCCTGAATCTAGAAATTTCTTTCTTTGTCGGTTAATTTTAGAACTTAAATTTAGAATAATTTATCTGAAGATTTAATATTGATCAACCCATTTATATTTATTATTGTATAGTAACATAAATTTCACACATACACATAAAAAAGTTTTGTAATAGTTTTACAAGTAAGAGAAAATATCACATATTTATAAGCACATATGATTGTGTTGGTATTATTACTCATTCTCTAACGTAGCTCCAGATTATGTAGGTCTGTAATTTTTTTTAGAAGAAGGTTAATGTATTTTTTATAATGTCACTGGTGTATCTAGTAGAGGTGAGTATAATTGAAGGAAAAAAGTATTTGATTTTCTATTCTTAATTTTTTGGGGAAAAATTGTATTATTTTGCTATGGGGGAATCCGGAGGCTTGGTTTAAATACCACACTTCACAAAACTGTGGGAGTTACATAAAAAAATTTGTTTCTTTGCAAAAAATTGGTGCTTTATTTTAGGATAGAGTTCCTCTCACCTACTTGATATGGCTAAATCAGACTTGTAAGAAGCCTTGTATAAAATATTATATTTTTTGCATTCTGAGCATCTCCTACGATTAATGCTTTCCATCCACATAATATTTATCATCCTTATGTGATAATTTAATAATATATTTTTATTATTATTTTATTACAATCATGATGTAAATTTAAAAATATAAGAATATAAACATATTTTATTTATTTACTTTATGGAAAAAAATATTAACTAAATTTGTGTGGAGGGCGTCTACTAAATCTATTGCCTAGGGCGCTCCCGACCGGCATAACCTATTTTATTATTAACCACATAAGTATTTTAATTATATTTTATGATTAATAAATATAAAGAGACAATTCCCCTTGGAAAACACTTCCAATCACAAATATTTGATTATAAAAAACATTATGTTTTATTACATCTTAACATACAAATACTCAATTTTAAATGATGAAAACACAAAAATTCAGATGAAACAATGAACTTTTTTGGAAGGATAATGCCTACTTAGCCTTTGACGCTTATTAGCATTCGAGGGCAATGTTGAATGAAGAATAATTATACTATGTAACGCGCGGAAACTGTCAAATTAAGATACATAAGACATAACCGTCGCGATTTGCAGTCCAGTACCTATATTTAGAAAATTTATTTAAGATGAAATCTATTTATAGAATTTTTTTTAAATAAAAAAACTCATAATCCTATTTAAAAATTGCGTTGTACACAAATCCATTTAAAGACTTCGGTACAAACATGCGGTGGGGAAATTATGTTAGTGCGCCGCTGTTTGACGTAATACATGAAAATGGTTCAAGAGTTGGAAAAAGAGATTGCCGAATCTCTATGTGGTAAATTTGTATGCCGAGGAATTACGAATAAGAAGGGCACCTGCTACTTATGTGTAGCTTTACAATGTATACTGGCCATGGAAGGTATCAGAATTGCCTTCAAACCTGTACTCGCTGCTTGTTGCTCTGTACCAGACAACGCTCCCTTCACAAAGTTTCTGCGTTCATTGTTTCTTGAGAGAACGAACCGTCCAGAAAACAATAAGTTATTTCTGCAGCAAGGCAAGAGCTCGGAAGAGGCCATAGAGATGGCTACTCTTTTACATACCAAGTATCCAGAAGTTTGTTATCCTATAGAAGAGGAACGAGGAAGAGGAAGAGGAGGAGGAGGGCTGCATGTGTATGTTTTGTGGCATATATTAGAAGAGCTCGCAGCAGAAGACTGCGTAAAGGGCTTGAAAAATAGCTTAACCAGAGAGTTCACGAGGAAAGTAATTTGTTGCGACTGTGACACTCTTCTCCATACTCACACTAGTAAAGGATTTATGATTGACATAAATCTGGAAAATTGGAAGAAATTTTCGGAATTTAAGGCAGCTCTAGGAACATATTTTAATGGGCAACGTTTCGGCAAAGATTTCTTTACAGTAAACGACCTCCTCAATTTTGGCAGTGAAGGGAGATCATGCAATTGTAAACAATATTGTGCAACAAAAACCACCATCTCACCTCTGCCCAATACTTTAATTTTAAATGTACGTGGCTATAATTTGGTGAAAGAAGGAATTAACATTTGCAACATTCTGGACCTCGGGAAACACATAGAGCAGGCAAATGCAGGTGCAAATTGTAAATACAAGCTTGTGGCGGTGACACTGAAATGGAGATACATAATAAAACCTGTGGCAGTCGCTCCCTTTGTGGAATATGAAGATGACACCAGCCATTGTATTGTTTATATACACAGTTCGAAATACAGTTGTAATCAATCTGATGGATGGTATAAAATCAACAACAGTGAAGTCGAATTGGTAGATTTTAAATGAATTGTCGAAATGGGGTACTGACAGTGGTATTCACAGTTTTCTATACTTTGCTTATCTATGAGAAATGTTCCAGTACTCAAATTAGCTTATGGACTTTCATTATATTCAAGGCTGTCTCGTCGCTTTAATTTTCAAAAGCAAAACTTCAGCTGCAGAATTGTAATTTTAGAATTTCCAAGCCAGTTTTTAGACTCCACAAATAAATCGTATACATTTGAATTACGACTATAATATAAATTGTAATTTGTGCCACTATAATATTTTGTTTTGCTTAGAAATGCATGGCAAGAAAATAGTGGTTAAATATGCGTGGTCAAGAATATCTCTTAGAAATAACATAAAAAGGTGAAGTCCTTGATAAATTTATCCATGAAGCTCTCCCACTTTAATAATTTATTCCACTTTTTAAAATCTGGGTAAATGCAATGAACCATGAAAAAGAATTTCTCTTATAAAGCATGTAAATGTAAAAGCGAAGCTGTTGATAAATTTCTTCAAAGGTTTCGCAGCACGCACAGAGTTGGTAGGGCCCACGCTCTGGGCCAATAAAAAAATGAGAGTATATTAATGTTTTTATTATTAATTATGTGATTGGTCAAAAAACTTGGGCCCCACCAGTTTAGTGTGTTGAGTATTCTCATTTTAAGTTAAGAGGGTTGATTATTCTGGCACCTCTAATTAATGTGTGTAAATGTAACTTAGAAGCATCAAAATAAATATGATAACAATCAATTGTAGATGGATGAGTGGATGGATGAGCACATCATCTGTTTAAATGGATTTTTTGTTTTTTTAAATTAGTGTTCTAATTATTTTTTGTAGTTCTAAATGTTTAAAATCATCATTATATAGAGACTGAATTTTTCAATAGTGTATTTGTGTGTTTTATTGATTATTAATTTTGATTAATTTTTTATTGATACATATTTTTATGTTGCTTAAATTTTTACTTGTTCTCTTTTAGTTTTCAATGATCCTTGGATTATTGTGTTTTATCTCTCTCATGTATTATTTTACTCTCTTACTTGATTCTCTCTCTTCTTTTCTGTTTTTAAATTTCTCTAAAACCATAACAACACACTTTTTATTGACATAAATAATGCTTTCATAGTTTTAGTTCAACCTTTTTGTTTTCCCTATGGACCATTCTTCCACTTCTCAACAAGTTTGTGACTTATTTTCCAATCTTTATCTCCAATTTTTGTATTTACACACACATTGATAATATTCTAATTTGAATTGAATAAAGCTATAAATATATTGGTGCATTAGTAGATTTTTAAAAAATATGAAAAAGATGGTAAATTTGATAGAAGAAAATCATTTATAGATGAAGTGTAGCTATCCAAAACAAGTGCTTAGATTATTCTTTATATTTTGTAGAGACCTAATTTTATTAAAAACATAATTATGCCTAGAGGCATTCTACAATGGTAGGATGGAATTGTGGAGTCTCATGTTGTGCTCATTTTAATTTGTAAAAGTTATACATTTGTATTACTTTTCCTTTGGTGGGATTTTAAATAACTCAAGACTTTTTATTTCAAGATTTGTCGAAATAATTAATTTAATTTAATTATGACACTTAAATAGGGACCTTATTTATTGATGCACATTTAAATGAATATATCAAATTTTATAATTTTAGGTTTTCTAATAAAAATTCATATGAGTAAATTAGTTTTGATTTAATTGTATATAAATAATTCCTTCTAACAGCATTATATTAATATATTTATTTACTTCTATTTTTTTAGATTTGTAGTATTTATTTATATTTTCACCTTGTAAATAGTATGCTACACTTATTTACCTATTTAAGTTATTTAGGTATATGATTTGCCATGAATCTAAAATTTAAACCTAGGACATATTGATGTTAAATATAAGATCTTAAGTATGTTAAATTAAGATGTATGGATATATATTTTGCTATTATATTGCTCAAGACAATTATATGGTTTCTACCAAGACTATTAATTTTTTACTTTTAGTCAATAACAATATATCATGTGTATAAAGTTTTGTATTATTTTTTTTTAATATTTTACTTTATTCAATAATATTTCATTATTTTTTGCGTCTTTCTATAGTTTTGATGAATAATAAATTTTCTTCCAACAATGATAATGACCATTTATAAAAATTGATATTAATACTTTGGTGGCATGTGGGCCTCAGTGTCATGGACACCTTCATAAATTCGTTTCAACTCATAAATTTTGAAATTTGTATTATATTTTTTATTCGCATTAAACTAACAAATGACCACCCTATATGAAATATGAGGGTGCATACCAAAGGAAGATCTATTTTCCAAATTTTTAAAAGGCTAATAAGGTTGATATTTATTGTCAGGTGTTTCTTTTCCAATAAATATCTTATGATTCTATTTATCAAAATATAAATTTTTTGAGCTATAGCTTTAATTTAAAATTTTATAGAAATATCTACTACTTATTTTTTTTATTGTTGAACATACATTATATAGCTTTTCTAAAATCATGTTCTCTTTTTAATTTTTTTTCCTTTAAAATATTAATAGACTTCTATTTTAAATTCAAATTACTATATATTAGTAAAGATATAAAAATGCAATCTATATTGATTTTTTTAGAATTTTAATGTTATACATCTATTTTTAAAAATGATAATAAAACTAGTCCAAATATCTATTTAAAATACGCCAAGAGATATCAATCACCACCAGACACTTATCTAATTATGCAAGTGTAGTTTAAATATATAACAAACATATAACATTTTAAAATAAATATAATATAATAAATATATAATAGTAAAAATGTATATATGAAATACAATAATAGATATCATTTTGAAGCTACTTAGGTTTTGATTTGTTACATACCTCTTTAATTAACAACTTTATTAAAATTATGTATCATTTTTTCTGCTGATTTTTTGTCAAATGGAATCATTTAGCCACACGATTATATCAGTTTAAAAAAATATAGATATTCAAAAAAATCCAAATGGTATTACACGACCAAGATATTGCTATTTTTTAATCGAATTCTCACAAAAAAAAAAGAAATTTTTTTATTTAAGTGACAATCGAATAGAAATTAAATTTACGAATGAAGTGTCACATGACAATCAAATGAATGTCAATTTTAATGTCGAGAATAAAAGTGAACAATATACTCCATTAAATCCTTTTCTACCATTGTAAAATGTTTCTCGGCATAAATATACTTTTCAAATGTTTCTAAATGCAATTATGAAATTTGAATTTAAATTAAATTTTATAATGAAGAAAAACAAATAGAATATTGACAAACATGTATATATTAGATAATTCTATCTAACATATTTTGAGATGTCTCTGGATGCTCCTATTCCATTTTTGTCGCAAAATTAATATAAATTCCTCTAAAATGATAATTTTTTACATCTTTATTTATATTTATCTAATATAACTATACTTGACATCTTATAGAGTTCTTTTTGTAGAGAAAGAGGAGTATCAAATCAATACCATGATGTTTCACCACATAACACGGACCAAAGTGGCTTCAATTCATAGAGTTGTAGAGTTTATTTTTAATACGAATACACTTATACATTTTAATATCTCACATTAGTAGAAATTATTCCATCCAATAGCTTGTATTTGCTTGAAATTTAAAAGTTCTTGGAGCTAAACTAGTAATTGTATGTGAAATTTGTGATGGAAATGACGAAGGAAATGTGTTAAAGAATTTAAAATTAAGGGAGATAAACATCATAAGAAGAAGAGGGGGTATGAATAAGGAGATAACGGAAGGAAAAGTGTATATGTGTCAAGACTTGCAGGGGGAACCTATGACTTATACAAAAATATGATTTCTTACAACCAAGATTATATATAACACATGGAATTTGTGTCAATTGTGTGAAACAGAAAGGGGGTGTGTCAATCGTGTGAAGCAGAAAATGGTGCAAGAGTTGGAAAAAGAGACTGCCAAATCTGTGCGTGATAAATTTGTATGTCGAGGAATTATGAATAAGAAGTACACATGCTACTTATGTGTAGCTTTACAATGTATACTAGCCGTGGAAGGTATCAGAAATCGCGTCAAACCTGTACTTGCTAGTTGTTACACTGTACGAGACAAAGCTCCCTTCACAAATTTTTTGCGTTCATTGTTTCTTGAGAGTAAGAACCATCCAAAAACCAATAAGTTATTTCTGCAGCAAGGCAAGAGCTCATAAGAGGCCATATCGATGGCTACTCTTTTATATACCAAGTATCCAGAGGTTTGTTATCCTATAGAAGGAGGAGGAAGAGGACGAGGAGGAGGGAAGCATGTGTATATTTTGTGGCATATATTAGAAGAGCTCACAGTAGAAGGTTGTGTAAAGGGCGTGGAAGATAGCTTAACTAGAGATTTCAAAAGGAAAGTAATTTTTCGTGGCTGTGACACTCTTCTCCATACTCACACTACTATAAGACTCCACAAATAAATCATATAAATTTAGATTACAACTATAATACAAATTGTGCCGCTATAATATTTCGGTGAGTGTATCTTCCCCCTACGTTCTAGGTTGACCGTTAACATGGCCAGTTGACATGTACCGTCTGCGATTTCATTAACCTTTACCGTTAACTCCATTGCATAATATGTAACTAGTAAGTAATTCAGGCTAGTTTCTTGGATCATGAACAAATTTCAAAAAAGCCCAATAGTTGACATGAAATGACAGAGGAAAATAGATGAGGTGACTATTAGTTGTTCAAAAATAGACGAGTGGGATGAATTGGATTCAAAATTCAAACATAACTAAATTCCACTGACTGCAATCCCTCCTGTGCAACAACAGAAGACTTCTCTGCCTCATCCTCTACCCCTCACAATGATGCGTCATGCACATCTCAGACACACTGTTGACAATGGAAGAACCTATCTCTCACACATGTTTGCAGAGGGACATGCAAAAACTTAAAACCTGCAACTTCCATCTTTCACGCCACGTGCCCCACCATTGCACCACAACTTTGTTTTTTTATTTTTTATTATTTTCATTGCATAAGTTGAATCACTGTGAACATACGTGATAGATATATAAAATGTATTACACCTTGTTGCATTGGTGGTTGTTGTGGGTAAATACACCAAGTTGTGGGACCAAAAAGTTGAGAAAAACTCGAAAACCGCTAAAACACATAAACGTTTTAGTTTTTTTTGGTTTGGTAATTACCAAACCTAAAACGCGCACGCGTTATAATGTGTACGTGTTCTAGTTAAGGAAAAATACGTATGCGTTATAACGTCTACATTTTTTTCATAGTGTGGACTATATATGTGTATTTGGGGGGGGCTTATACTTACAAAAATAAATGTTATACTTATACTTTAAAGAAATAATAGTATAAAGAAATAATAAAAGAAATATTATACTTTAAATTTATTTTAGTAAATATAACAAGGCAGAGTCACTATGCACCTGATGGAAGTGGTCCAGTAGCTCCAATAGTTATAATCTAGAAGAGTGTTTTTTAAAATTTAATCTGATTAGTACTTACTCATTTTCAGGGTTTCAACAAAGGACATAAAACTTTCAGGGCATTTATATTGTAGTCAATTTTTGTTTTGGGAAAGCATTTAGTCGTTTTGTAGGTTTTTAGACCTTCTAAATTGGATTTTGGCTCTAGCACATCTTGTACTGGTACCAATTTTTAAATTTGGTCCATAATTCAAAAATAGACTAGTGGGATGAATTGGATTCAAAATTCAAACATAACTAAATTCCACTGACTGCAATCCCTCCTGTGCAACAACAGAAAAATTCTCTGCCTTTGCCTCTACCCCTCGCAATGATGCCTCATGCACATGTCAAACACGCTGTTGACAATGCAAGAACCTATCTCTCACACATGTTAGCAGAGGAACATGCAAAAACTTAAACCTGCAACTTCCATCTTTCACACCATGTGCCCCACCATTGCACCGCAACTTTGTTTTTTTTTTTTTCATTGCATAAGTTGAATCACTGTGAACATACGTGATAGATATATAAAATGTATTACACCTTGTTGCATTGGTGGTTGTTGTGGGTAAATCCACCAAGTTGTGGGACCAAAAAGTTGACAAAAACTCGAAAACAGCTGAAACACATACACGTTTTAGTTTTTTTGGTTTGGTAATTACCAAACCTAAAACGTGCACGCGTTATAACGTGTACGTGTTTTAGTTAAGGAAAAATACGTATGCGTTATAACGTGTACATTTTTTTCATAGTGTGGACTATATATGTGTATTTGGGGGGGCTTATACTTACAAAAATAAATGTTATACTTATACTTTAAAGAAATAATAGTATAAAGAAATAATAAAAGAAATATTATACTTTAAATTTATTTTAGTAAATATAACAACGCAGAGTCACTATGCACCTGATGGAAGTGGTCCAGTAGCTCCAATAGTTATAATCTAGAAGAGTGTTTTTCAAAATTTAATCTGATTAGTACTTACTCATTTTCAGGATTTCAACAAAGGACATAAAACTTTTAGGGCATTTATATTGTAGTCAATTTTTGTTTTGGCAAAGCATCTAGTCGTTTTGTAGGTTTTTAGACCTTCTAAATTGGATTTTGGCCCTACCACATCTTGAACTGGTACAAATTTTTAAATTTGGTCCATAATTCAAAAATAGACGAGTGGGATGAATTGGATTCAAAATTCAAACATAACTAAATTCCATTGACTGCAATTCCTCTTGTGCAACAACAGAAAACTTCTCTGCCTCTGCCTCTACCCCTTGCAATGATGCCTCATGCACATGTCAGACACACTGTTGACAATGGAAGAACCTATCTCTCACACATGTTAGCAGAGGAACATGCAAAAACTTAAACCTGCAACTTCCATCTTTCACGCCACGTGCCCCACCATTGCACCGCAACTTTGTTTTTTTATTTTTTATTTTTTTCATTGCATAAGTTGAATCACTGTGAACATACGTGATAGATATATAAAATGTATTACACCTTGTTGCATTGGTGGTTGTTGTGGGTAAATCCACTAAGTTGTGGGACCAAAAAGTTGAGAAAAACTCGAAAACAGCTGAAACACATACACATTTTAGTTTTTTTGGTTTGGTAATTACCAAACCTAAAACGCGCATGCGTTATAACGTGTACGTGTTTTAGTTAAGGAAAAATACGTATGTGTTATAGCGTGTACATTTTTTTAATAGTGTGGACTATATATGTGTATTTGGGGGGCTTATACTTACAAAAATAAATGTTATACTTATACTTTAAAGAAATAATAGTATAAAGAAATAATAAAAGAAATATTATACTTTAAATTTATTTTAGTAAATATAACAAGGCAGAGTCACTATGCACCTGATGGAAGTGGTCCAGTAGCTCCAATAGTTATAATCTAGAAGAGTGTTTTTCAAAATTTAATCTGATTAGTACTTACTCATTTTCAGGGTTTCAACAAAGGACATAAAACTTTCAGGGCATTTATATTGTAGTCAATTTTTGTTTTGGGAAAGCATTTAGTCGTTTTGTAGGTTTTTAGACCTTCTAAATTGGATTTTGGCTCTAGCACATCTTGTACTAGTACCAATTTTTAAATTTGGTCCATAATTCAAAAATAGACTAGTGGGATGAATTGGATTCAAAATTCAAACATAACTAAATTCCACCGACTGCAATCCCTCCTGTGCAACAACAGAAAAATTCTCTGCCTTTGCCTCTACCCCTCGAAATGATGCCTCATGCACATGTCAAACACGCTGTTGACAATGGAAGAACCTATCTCTCACACATGTTAGCAGAGGGACATGCAAAAACTTAAACCTGCAACTTCCATCTTTCACACCATGTGCCCCACCATTGCACCGCAACTTTGTTTTTTTATTTTTTTAAATTTTCATTGCATAAGTTGAATAGCTGTGAACATACGTAATAGATATATAAAATTTATTACACCTTGTTGCAGTGGTGGTTGTTGTGGGTAAAGCCACCAAGTTGTGGGACCAAAAAGTTGAGAAAAACTCGAAAATAGCTGAAACACATACACATTTTAGTTTTTTTTGGTTTGGTAATTACCAAACCTAAAACGCGCACGCATTATAACGTGTACGTGTTTTAGTTAAGGAAAAATACGTATGCGTTATAACGTGTACATTTTTTTCATAGTGTGGACTATATATGTGTATTTGGGGGGGCTTATACTTTCAAAAATAAATGTTATACTTATACTTTAAAGAAATAATAGTATAAAGAAATAATAAAAGAAATATTATACTTTAAATTTATTTTGGTAAATATAATAAGTTAGGGTCACTCTGCACCTGATGGAAGTGGTCCAGTAGCTCCAATAGTTATAATCTAGAAGAGTGTTTTTCAAAATTTAATCTGATTAGTACTTACTCATTTTCAGGATTTCAACAAAGGACATAAAACTTTCAGGGCATTTATATTGTAGTCAATTTTTGTTTTGGGAAAGCATTTAGTCATTTTGTAGGTTTTTAGACCTTCTAAATTGGATTTTGGCCCTAGCACATCTTGAACTGGTACCAATTTTTAAATTTGGTCCATAATTCAAAAATAGACGAGAGGGATGAATTGGATTCAAAATTCAAACATAACTAAATTCCACTGACTGCAATCCCTCATGTGCAACAACAGAAAACTTCTCTGCCTCTGCCTCTACCCCTCGCAATGATGCCTCATGCACATGTCAGACACCCTATTGACAATGGAAGAACCTATCTCTCACACATGTTAGTAGAGGGACATGCAAAAACTTAAACCTGCAACTTCCATCTTTCATGCCACGTGCCCCAACATTGCACCGCAACTTTGTTTTTTTATTCTTTATTATTTTCATTGCATAAGTTGAATCACTGTGAACATACGTGATAGATATATAAAATGTATTACACCTTGTTGCATTGGTGGTTGTTGTGGGTAAATCCACCAAGTTGTGGAACCAAAAATTTGAGAAAAACTCAAAAACAGCTAAAACACATACACGTTTTAGTTTTTTTTGTTTTGGTAATTACCAAACCTAAAACATGCACGCGTTATAATGTGTACGTGTTTTAGTTAAGGAAAAATATGTATGCGTTATAATGTGTACATTTTTTTCATAGTGTGGACTATATATGTGTATTTGGGGGGGCTTATACTTACAAAAATAAATGTTATACGTATACTTTAAAGAAATAATAGTATAAAGAAATAATAAAAGAAATATTATGCTTTAAATTTATTTTAGTAAATATAACAAGTTAGGGTCACTCTACACCTGATGGAAGTGGTTCAGTAGATCCAATAGTTATAATCTAGAAGAGTGTTTTTCAAAATTTAATCTGATTAGTACTTACTCATTTTCAGGATTTCAACAAAGGACATAAAACTTTCAGGGAATTTTTATTGTAGTCAATTTTTGTTTTGGGAAAGCATTTAGTCGTTTTGTAGGTTCTTAGACCTTGTAAATTGGATTTTGGCCCGACCACATCTTGGACTGGTACCAATTTTTTAATTTGGTCCATAATTCACTTTAGTGACCATAAATCAACTCTATTATGCTTGTCTACTTCTTACTAAAATGAGATCCTCACTTTGTAGATAGAGGATAGCTCCCCGAATGAGATTCTTGTCGTATGGCCAAAATGAGGTGATTGTAATCTGCCTCGTCCTTAAGGTGTGATCACACTACTAGGTGTTGAATGAGTTTTTATGAATAATACCAAGTGAGTTGCATCAATTGAACTCAAATGATTGCACATTCTTAGAAACATGGTGCTCCAAATAAAGATCATCCCCTCACCTTTCCTAGCTCTAAAATCATCCTTTTATGGAATCAAATTCACAATTCTCATACATGTTTTTTCTAGTGACCACTTCCCTTCGACACTTATTGTATTATGATTTCAATTACCGTTGGTTATATACAAGGATATTATTGTATCATTTTGGCTTAGCATGAAGATTAGACGATAGAGATACGTTTAGTATTGATAGATTTTGATTCATAGTATGATTGTGTGGATTTCTTATAGAGACATTTTATATTGATGATGATGTGTTGTTGACATATTTATATATTTCTGACATTTGACATTTTCATCATATTGAGTAGGATTTAGCAGTGAACTAATCTTGTGACCTTATTGGTATTGATGAAATATAGAATTGAGATGTTGTTGGAATTTTAAAATAGTAACATTATTTTCCTAGATGATGATTTAATTTATGTACGAATGATTGTTGACATATATGCATATATTTTATCTTGGATGTTTTGATGCAGCCACGAGGTCGAAGGAGGTATTGTGTGATTTTCACAAGTAATTATATCACAACAATCAAAAGGGGGATTGAAGACCAACCACAATGGAAT
The DNA here is from genome assembly GCA_019776745.2 of Taxus chinensis. Taxonomy (NCBI): domain Eukaryota; kingdom Viridiplantae; phylum Streptophyta; class Pinopsida; order Cupressales; family Taxaceae; genus Taxus; species Taxus chinensis. The sequence goes on along the minus strand of CM034147.1, from coordinate 782,434,452 downwards.
AATGGGTGGATATGACAATGGTCACCATGGCAATTTGTATTATGTTGTGTGTGTTTTATTTGTTGTTACTGGGTCCCCATGGGGGGGATGACCTCCAATTGTGACCAAGGGGTTTGTGTGTGGTTTTTTTCCTTTTCCTTTATCTAATTTTAGATTATGTGATTTTATGGTGATGTAATTCCCTTTTATCATTAGTTAATTTATGTGTCTAACGACCCAAAAATTTTTGACTTGCTTGACACATAACATGACGCAACATGTCGTCACCAAGGATACAACTAACACTGTGAACAACTTGATACAAGGATGGCCATAAAGGCAGCACGGAAACGTTCACACCTATCAAGGACAATTTACTCTTCTTTTGACAAGACAACATGGAAGTCCAACCACATGACACACTTACAGCTAGGGCAAGCCACAGTAAGAAATGATTGGAGGTTATTTATTTTGATAAGACACCCTTTAGCTCATGACTTAAGTTTTCAGAAGGATTCAATATATGATTCGCACAATTTCATCTTACCAACTGAGTTATGTTCTTATACACTGTAGAGTAGTTCACTTAAAGTCTTCTCCTTTATAACCATTATTTGTTTTATATATTTATTTGATAAAGATGGTAATTTAATTCCTTAAGGCCATCTATTCACACTTACGTTACTAGAACTCGTTCATGCCCTTATGACAACATCGGTTCACGTTCAACAAACTTAAGAGAAAATTACAAGGTACCCTGGATAAAGTTAAAGGAAGAAGGTCAAATGAGTTCACCCTTAAGACGACATTAGTTCATTCTAGGTTTAATTGAAGCTCGAGGTTTTATACGTAGTTATTAGCGCTCTTACTTAGGCTTCACCGAAAGAGCTTATCCAGAGGAAGCCACTTACTTTTAAATAGGCTGAGAGATAAATTGAGTGGTTTCAAAATTTTCTTCTCTTACTTGTTAAATCTTATTAGAAACTAACCATTGTTTTCCTTTAAGCTTGTCTTTAGCGTTCACCAAAAAGAGTAATTTTTACTAGTTCAGTTAGGGATAACACGCTATATAGAATCACTTTGCAAGGATAGTCTCACTCTTGATTACTTAAGGCAATGTTTGTTTTCAAGGGGATCTAAACCACAACATATTTCTTTGAATAAAACTTTTAGGTAACTTCTGTAAGGAAAACCACCCCATTACAACTTACATATAACACATCAATACAGAGTCTCAGAAAGATTTAAATTAACACTTAATTCTCAAGATCCAAGTTTTACAATGCTTATGCCAGTGAAAGTTTGAATAACATTTCCCACAAAGATAAGTTACCAGTTTACCTACAGAAGGACAACATAACATCTTCACGCAAATTCTGAACAACCCAAGGCAAGAGGTCTTCTAAATTCCTTTGCAATCACTATTACAAAATTTACCTCACATTGGACATTTTTACAAGGAATTTCATAAATTGCACTGATGAAACCTTTACAACTCTTTCCTTTAATCTACTCGCACAATCCATCTGCACAAATACTAGCTGGAATCAGTTCGCGAGAACTGAGCATGTTAAGACTACCCATTGCAACAGTAAGCTAACATTTTATAATATCATGAAAGTAAAATTCTAAACTCAAGAATGGATCAAATCACAAACCACTAATCAACATGTTTCACAAGATGACGAGATTTATACCAGCCAACAAGGAGGAATCCCAATATTCAAGTGAGAGAGATATTCCAAAGATAATCAAGGTGAGACCTTATTGGTGAAGACAACAAGGCTGAGAGTATTGAGATTTCAGTCAAGTAATCCTATGGATTACGTGATTGAAATCTAACACCCAAACATCATTCTATTATTATTAACCAAAAAGATAAAGATCGGTCAAATGACTTAACATATTCAAAATTACTTGTTAACAAGACTGCATTAACGCACATCCATGTTTTAGGAAGAATATAGGCCCCAACCATATATGAACACAAATCAGTCAAAGATTAAAGTTAACTTCACTCAGCTGAATAAACCAACATACATATAATACTCACAACATTATAACTAAATCTGAAGGTTCAATATACCAAGCAATTCTCACCGAACCTAATTATTTTTCATCAAGAAGTTAAATAAATTAGATTCTATCCAACTAAAATTACATACAACAACTATAGTTGGATTACACAGGCAAGGATCAAGAAGAAGTCTTTTCACCAAAGGTTGTTATTATCTTACATCACATAATCAGTAATAAACCCGTAATTCACCCCTCGTATGATCATTGTAAGAGTTAAGGACTTAGCTCACTAAAATATGTAACTGAGTCGATTCCTACCTTTTCCATTTTCATACAAGTCTAACCCAATTCGAAGAAAGATAACCATTCTATTTTCACACATGCCTCAGTCAACACTTACTCAGAAAGTCCCTACCTGAATTATTGAAGGTTTGCTAAGCTACAAAATGGATTTAATAGAAACCCATTTCATTCGATACTTGAATTTAAACAAGCAAGGGATAGTCTGTTGAAAATATAAGTGAATCGACACAAGATCCTCTACCGTGACCCAACTCGAGTCACCAATCACAAGGTTAACAGTCAGCGAAGGGGAAAAATACAAAGCAAAATACTCTTCCTACGAACTATGCCTTCTCTTCCGTCTCTAAAACAACATATGAATAGCTTGGGTATACCCATCTATCTCACGACAGTCTACTCGACCTATCCTCATAGTCGCTCCAAAGAAAACATCTGCTACTACAGAGTTCGATTCACAAGGAAGATAATTTACATAGAATGTCTATAACATCATACACTTTACCAAGAAAGAGAAAACTCTACAATTTTAATTTCTGCCTTTCACTATTACATCCATTTAGAATAAAAGCATTATCAGGCAGTCATAAAGCAACCTAGCCAAAAAAAAAATTTTAAAAACTGGAATTAGAATTGTAATCGGTTTGAGATAGCTTTTCATAAATTACCATTATTGATCAGACAATTGCAGTAACTAATAACATAAACAAAGGTTAAGTTTTACTGTTTACCTAGTTCATTCATTTTGTCCATTGTGAAATAATTTTATGCTACAAAATACCATTTTCGAAGCCAGAGAGCAATTAATTGAGGAGCAAGGAAAAAGCAGAAGCCCATTCTAAATGCCATAACAGATAAAAGAAAATAGAAGGACATTCAATTCATGACATAATAAAAGGGTAGCAGAAGATTGCAAGGGCAGGTTTAACATGCCTGGTTTAAAACGCCATCTCCATATGCATATGATTGTTTCAATGCCGCTGCTTGCCCTTAACCCAAAGTGCTCTGCGAGCTCGAGCTAGCGCCACATTCACGCGGTGAAAAACAGCTACAAAGCCAACCCCATGATTTGAAGCTCGGACACAAGACATAAAGATTACATCACGCTCCTGGCTCTGAAAGGCATCTACCGTAATGATAAATAACCTTTTCCTCCATCAGGTTTGAGGACAGCATCAAACTCTCGGTGCAAACATTTCAGCTGTAGCTTGTAAGGTGTGATAATTCCAACAGGAAACTTTATGCCTGCCAACCTGGTGACTCATTGAAGAAGCTCATATAATAGCAAAGAAAATTGTGTTTCATGAATATTCTGATATGAAACAGATCGGCCTCTATGAGGTTCTCTTCCATGAGTTACATCGTACAACAAGTAGGATCAATAGAGAATTTTGTAAATAAAATTTCATCAGGTCTGCTGGTAACACCCTCACTGTCACATAATCGATTTTGAAGAACAACCTCTGTACAAGCTTCTGGATCTGAAAAATATCCTGCTACCTTCATCTCCCAAGACATTTTCTCCAACATTGCATAGATCTCCTATGCCTGTGGGTGTGATCTGTCACCTCCAAATTCATCAGTCTTTTTCTTTTACAATGCGATAAACATCAATTAAAACCTTTGGACTGCTATCCCTCTATCATTCCCATAGCCAGATTTCTATAACTTGCAAATGAAAAACAAATCGAGGATCTGAATGGCCTCAGCAATGCCGATTAAATAGTAGCATGCAATATTTACATAGCCAAAAATAGTCTGTTTCTGTGTCTTCTTTCTTTCAAATCAATCACAACCACACTGATATTGTCTCCAATGTCCTGTCCCAAAGCCAATTTGCGTAAGAAGAGCTGGAGTTGCGACACCTACAGGAGTATCTTCTAATTGTCTTACCCTTTGAGCGATGAGGACTATAGCCAGCCAATGACATTTTCTAGCAACTTTCACAGGCAGAATGATTTGACAGAACTGGTCCCATCTGACCATCACTAGCTAGGATGAGGCACTCATCTTCATGTTCCTTTCTGTACAAGATGTTAGCCTTCTCCTGTTCAGATATCAACGTCCACCTTTCAAGAATCTGTCTCCTAGGGCCTCTTCCATAGCAAGAAAACCTCCAACTCTTTATCCATTCCAAGCAAAATAACACGTCCACCAGCCTCTACGGCCCATCTCATCCTCTCGTTCAAGATTACCCTCATTTAGAATCAGAGGGAAGTGCTTTTCCAAAATCCCCTAGATAACAACTCACGACTGTGGTCGCGTGCAACCAGAACATAGGATCAACACCAATGGTTCTTTGGGATCACCCTGCAGCAGCTGTCACACTTAACTCTCTCTGGAGGCCACTGACTTTCTGAGATAAGTTTACTTCTCTTGATAGCCTTGCTGCTGCATATTAGCTGGTACTTCCGACATGGCACTCAATTCCTAGGAGAATCCAGTTCTACGCTCCACTGATACCTGCAACTGCCATATCCATTTTCATGAAGCAAGGCCAGACAATGACTTTCCTCCAACATTCAAGTCTCTGGAAAAGAAGATGCATTGCTAAGATCCTCTGCAACTTCAACCTCAGATGAAAACCTAGTTTTGGCACCATACAGAGGGAAATAAGCCTGTCCAATGCCTCTACGATTAAGAACCCAACCCACTTTCGCAACAAATCATATTGTGCATAGACCTTCATTTCACCATCAAAATCCACTTTGGTATAGGCACAGGCTAGGAGTGTGCTGGTCCAGCATTAAGTGGTTTTGGGAAATTCGTTTATTGCGTTTGGTGAGACTGTGACAGCTATTGAGGGCGCCCCCTGCCAAACTGACCCAACTCTCACCCACATGACGCAAATTCCACTCTGCCTTCAATTCTCCTTGAAAAGTTGTCCCATTCTTTCATTTGGTCAAGCACTTGATTACATTCACCAAACCTCTGCACCTTGCCAAGAAATCACGTGCCTTCCCATGCCCTCCACTCCATTTCCATTTTTTTTTTTAAATTTATTTATTTCAAAACACGGACTTTCATTATTATTATTATTCTATTTTTTGATTTGTTTTATTCTAAAACTCATTCTATTTGTATCGGTGGGTTAGATTTTATTTTTATTTTTCTAGATCTCAGGTATGCCCCAGTGGTAAAAGGAAACAAGGCACCACAATAAGCGAATGGTTACAGGAGGCCTTAATATTGCTTGTGTAGTCTTGAAGCCTAAAATAAAGAGTCAAGCTAACTAGCCATGCGTCGGCTCATGACCATGTTGTATCTCCTAATAAGTGGGTGGGTTGAGTGATTAAATGAAATATTTACGCGAACGCCACTCCCAAACCGTGGCACCACCACAAAACCTACTCTTCCTCATTTGCGCAACAGGCTCAAGGCGGGAGTGACAAACAAATCAAAAGGATAGTTTAACGATAACAGAGGATGATATCGATAACAATCGATATAAAGAAGGTAATAATAAAATACAATCGTTGATCGATAATACAATCATAATGTCATTATTATTATTATTATCATTATTATCATTTTACAGCTTGTAAAATAATTATCAATTATAGTCATAATGGTCAGCAATCGAGGTCGACGAAGGCACAACGACACTCCATGCTTAGCACTCGATCGCCACAGGATGAATAGGTGTAATGTAGAACAGGGCATTACATTCTCCTCCCCTTAAGAAAGCATCGTCCTCGATGCGACATTACACGGAGGAAAGTAAATGGTTCGCAACCAAGAACAGGTAAAGGAGAAAGTACACCCTATGGTTTAAAATTTTAGTTGATTAAAGCACGGTCACAAGGTAGCCTTAGGAACATTTGGTAGAATTTTTAACTTTCAATGTTCTGTGAAGATTGGCAGTTCTTTCTTGTTCATCATTTCATTAGTCTCTTTCCATTATCATTATTTCTAGTTTTAGTCTCTTTTAAAAAATATCATCATTGAAGAGTTTTGATTTATTCCTTATTGTGGGTGCCCAACATGAGCTGCTAACACAACACCCTATCTGGTTCACAAGACCCTACGGATTCACAAGTACACAAGTATATACTTCAAGATTGTATTACACCACAAAAGGTTACACAAATACGGAATAGAATAGGCACACTCCACATAACATAGTACTCGTCACACATCAATGACTGACATACAAAATACTCAAACAAAAGAGTACTACAATCCACCAGACATTCCCTCAATTCCACGTATGAGGATTTTCCATGACTCATAAAAACTACATGTACATAGGGTCCACAAGGGCATCAATGACATAACCACAACATCACAACACATATCCATCTGACATGAGTAACACATACATCAAAATACCACTACCAAAACATCACAATAACTCAACATATATCCTCATCAACCATACAGAAACATAAGCCTCCCTCAAACTCTTATGCCTCCCTCAAGTCTCTTATGCCTCCCTCAAACTCTTATGCCTCCCTCAAGCTCTTATGCCTCCCTCAAACTCTTATGCCCTCCCTCAAGTCTCTTATGCCTCCCTCAAGTCTCTTATGCCTCCCTCAAACTCTTATGCCTCCCTCAAGGAGGCCGGTTGACCCTATGGTCCAAGACACATAGAGTTCGAACACTCCTAACCCAAGTGACATAATAACGCGTGGTTCAACAACCCGCTAGTTATTTGTACTCCTTGGGGCGTACCCCTATACAACGAAGCGGGTCCATAGGTCCAACCATTCCATGGTGCATCCCATGACCCTATTCCACACATCACGACAATAGAACCAGCATAACAATCCAATCAAAGTGCCAAGTGGCAAAGTACAAGCCTTGGGCAAGGCGGTAAAAATTCCAAATTTAAAAGAAGACCCAAAATCAAGCAAAATAAATGGCCAAATAGCCATAGTTAGTATCAAAATCCCCATGTTAGTGCCACAAACCAAGGAAATGCCCAAAATTGTAAAGCATGGCAATCAAGAAAAGCTGCTGGTCCTTACAAAATAAGGTAAAAAGCTCAATTTACGAATAAAATCAACTTATAATAATGTCACATTACGATAACTGTGTGGCCTTATCTAGCCACCAAAGGGGTACTCAACGAGTTGCTAGCACTCGGAACATCGAGCCTCAGCTCGTAAAATACATATCAATAATACAACTATCATCACCTCCATCTGAATCATCCCGCCACCACTTCGACAAGGCTAAACATAGTCATAGTTGCACTTAGGTTGCGTACATACAACCACATAGGGAGAGAGGAAAGAATCACATGTTATCTACTAAACCGAGTTTTGGCTCGAGTTATTGACCCATGGTACACCATTCCTCACTCTCAACATACACTTCTACCGATTTCCCTCAGGATCGGTTAGCGTAAGGTTCACAACATAACATACAACAACATCACTAACATAACGGTGGCACACACATAACTACCATAGCGTCTTACATATGGTACATATACAGGGTAGATCACGATCATACATTCACTGAGTGTAACACATCACTTTACCACTTTCTGCACCCAAAGTGCAATCACCATACGATAGGGTTCATACACTCACCGTATGACCCAAAATCACAACATGAAGCATTACATATTTGCACAATCATACATACGATGAACATAGTACATCACAACATAACATCCATTGCTACATAACAAGGTGGTACACACATTTCTTCAGAACATGGTAAAAACATCATGATACAACTCATTTCTTTTAACATCAATCTAGTCATACAACACATTGATACACCCACATATCACAATATGTCACAATGCTCCAACACTATGTCATCCACATTATAATTCTTTTCACACATCACAAACAGTAATTCACACGTGAACTCTTCATAGAATCCACAAGAAGGAGAGAGAATACTCCCATCCCCAACATATCAACATGATCACAAACACGCACAAGTGACATACACATCACGTGCGTTCACAATATCACAATTACGACAATAATCACATCACGTTTAAAGCACATTACTCTTCCAATATCTACCACCATCATGCAACATCATCATCATCATGCAGTATCATCATGTAACACCATCACCATCATGTAACATCACCATATAACACCAATCCGGCCCATAGGTTCGAGAGCATGAACCTATGCTCTGATACCAAGTGTAACGACCCAAATAATCACACAAGAACAACACAGTGAAATACAGGATAACTTTTTTTTTTTGACTTGCTTGACACATAACATGACGCAACATGTCGTCACCAAGGATACAACTAACACTGTGAACAACTTGATACAAGGATGGCCATAAAGGCAGCACGGAAACGTTCACACCTATCAAGGACAATTTACTCTTCTTTTGACAAGACAACATGGAAGTCCAACCACATGACACACTTACAGCTAGGGCAAGCCACAGTAAGAAATGATTGGAGGTTATTTATTTTGATAAGACACCCTTTAGCTCATGACTTAAGTTTTCAGAAGGATTCAATATATGATTCGCACAATTTCATCTTACCAACTGAGTTATGTTCTTATACACTGTAGAGTAGTTCACTTAAAGTCTTCTCCTTTATAACCATTATTTGTTTTATATATTTATTTGATAAAGATGGTAATTTAATTCCTTAAGGCCATCTATTCACACTTACGTTACTAGAACTCGTTCATGCCCTTATGACAACATCGGTTCACGTTCAACAAACTTAAGAGAAAATTACAAGGTACCCTGGATAAAGTTAAAGGAATAAGGTCAAATGAGTTCACCCTTAAGACGACATTAGTTCATTCTGAGGTTTAATTGAAGCTCGAGGTTTTATACGTAGTTATTAGCGCTCTTACTTAGGCTTCACCGAAAGAGCTTATCCAGAGGAAGCCACTTACTTTTAAATAGGCTGAGAGATAAATTGAGTGGTTTCAAAATTTTCTTCTCTTACTTGTTAAATCTTATTATAAACTAACCATTGTTTTCCTTTAAGCTTGTCTTTAGCGTTCACCAAAAAAGAGTAATTTTTACTAGTTCAGTTAGGGATAACACGCTATATAGAATCACTTTGCAAGGATAGTCTCACTCTTGATTACTTAAGGCAATGTTTGTTTTCAAGGGGATCTAAACCACAACATATTTCTTTGAATAAAACTTTTAGGTAACTTCTGTAAGGAAAACCACCCCATTACAACTTACATATAACACATCAATACAGAGTCTCAGAAAGATTTAAATTAACACTTAATTCTCAAGATCCAAGTTTTACAATGCTTATGCCAGTGAAAGTTTGAATAACATTTCCCACAAAGATAAGTTACCAGTTTACCTACAGAAGGACAACATAACATCTTCACGCAAATTCTGAACAACCCAAGGCAAGAGGTCTTCTAAATTCCTTTGCAATCACTATTACAAAATTTACCTCACATTGGACATTTTTACAAGGAATTTCATAAATTGCACTGATGAAACCTTTACAACTCTTTCCTTTAATCTACTCGCACAATCCATCTGCACAAATACTAGCTGGAATCAGTTCGCGAGAACTGAGCATGTTAAGACTACCCATTGCAACAGTAAGCTAACATTTTATAATATCATGAAAGTAAAATTCTAAACTCAAGAATGGATCAAATCACAAACCACTAATCAACATGTTTCACAAGATGACGAGATTTATACCAGCCAACAAGGAGGAATCCCAATATTCAAGTGAGAGAGATATTCCAAAGATAATCAAGGTGAGACCTTATTGGTGAAGACAACAAGGCTGAGAGTATTGAGATTTCAGTCAAGTAATCCTATGGATTACGTGATTGAAATCTAACACCCAAACATCATTCTATTATTATTAACCAAAAAGATAAAGATCGGTCAAATGACTTAACATATTCAAAATTACTTGTTAACAAGACTGCATTAACGCACATCCATGTTTTAGGAAGAATATAGGTCCCAACCATATATGAACACAAATCAGTCAAAGATTAAAGTTAACTTCACTCGGCTGAATAAACCAACATACATATAATACTCACAACATTATAACTAACTATCTGAAGGTTCAATATACCAAGCAATTCTCACCGAACCTAATTATTTTTCATCAAGAAGTTAAATAAATTAGATTCTATCCAACTAAAATTACATACAACAACTATAGTTGGATTACACAGGCAAGGATCAAGAAGAAGTCTTTTCACCAAAGGTTGTTATTATCTTACATCACATAATCAGTAATAAACCCGTAATCCACCCCTCGTATGATCATTGTAAGAGTTAAGGACTTAGCTCACTAAAATATGTAACTGAGTCGATTCCTACCTTTTCCATTTTCATACAAGTCTAACCCAATTCGAAGAAAGATAACCATTCTATTTTCACACATGCCTCAGTCAACACTTACTCAGAAAGTCCCTACCTGAATTATTGAAGGTTTGCTAAGCTACAAAATGGATTTAATAGAAACCCATTTCATTCGATACTTGAATTTAAACAAGCAAGGGATAGTCTGTTGAAAATATAAGTGAATCGACACAAGATCCTCTACCGTGACCCAACTCGAGTCACCAATCACAAGGTTAACAGTCAGCGAAGGGGAAAAATACAAAGCAAAATACTCTTCCTACGAACTATGCCTTCTCTTCCGTCTCTAAAACAACATATGAATAGCTTGGGTATACCCATCTATCTCACGACAGTCTACTCGACCTATCCTCATAGTCGCTCCAAAGAAAACATCTGCTACTACAGAGTTCGATTCACAAGGAAGATAATTTACATAGAATGTCTATAACATCATACACTTTACCAAGAAAGAGAAAACTCTACAATTTTAATTTCTGCCTTTCACTATTACATCCATTTAGAATAAAAGCATTATCAGGCAGTCATAAAGCAACCTAGCCAATTTTTTTTTTTTTATTAAAAAAAAACTGGAATTAGAATTGTAATCGGTTTGAGATAGCTTTTCATAAATTACCATTATTGATCAGACAATTGCAGTAACTAATAACATAAACAAAGGTTAAGTTTTACTGTTTACCTAGTTCATTCATTTTGTCCATTGTGAAATAATTTTATGCTACAAAATACCATTTTCGAAGCCAGAGAGCAATTAATTGAGGAGCAAGGAAAAAGCAGAAGCCCATTCTAAATGCCATAACAGATAAAAGAAAATAGAAGGACATTCAATTCATGACATAATAAAAGGGTAGCAGAAGATTGCAAGGGCAGGTTTAACATGCCTGGTTTAAAACGCCATCTCCATATGCATATGATTGTTTCAATGCCGCTGCTTGCCCTTAACCCAAAGTGCTCTGCGAGCTCGAGCTAGCGCCACATTCACGCGGTGAAAAACAGCTACAACCCAACCCCATGATTTGAAGCTCGGACACAAGACATAATGATTACATCACGCTCCTGGCTCTGGAAGGCATCTACCGTAATGATAAATAAACCTTTTCTTCATCAGATTGGGGACAGCATCAAACTCTCGGTGCAAACATTACAGCTGTAGCTTGTAAGGTGTGATAATTCCAACAGAAAACTTTATGCCTGCCAACTTGGTGACTCGTTGAAGAAGCTCATATAATAGCAAAGCAAATTGTGTTTCATGAATATTCTGATATGAAACAGATCGGCCTCTATGAGGTTCTCTTCCATGAGTTTCATCGTACAACAAGTAAGATCTCAATAGAGAATCTTTGTAAATAAATTTCATCAGGTCTGCTGGTAACACCCTCACTGTCACATAATCGATTTTGAAGGAACAAACTCAGTACAAGTTCTGGATCTGAAAAATATCCTGCTACCTTCATCTCCCAAGACATTTTCTCCAACATTGCATAGATCTCCCGTGCCTGTGGGTGTGATCTGTCACCTCCATATTCCAGTCTATTTTCCAATGCGATAAACATCAATGAAAGGGTTTGGACTGCTATCCCTCCTATCATTCCCAGCCAGATCCCATAACTTGCAAATGAAAAACACCAAATCCGAGGAGAATGGCTTCTGAATCAGCGGAATGCCGATTAAATAGTAGCATGCAATATTTACATAGGCAACAATAGCCTGTTTCTGCATGTCTTCTTTCTTTCAAATCAATCACAACCACCTGATATTGTCTCCACTTCTCCGTCCACAAAGCCAATTTGGTAAGAAGAGCAGCTGCGATTATTTTTTTTTACCTACAGGAGTATAATTCTTAATACCCTTTGAGCGATGAGGTCTATAGCCAGCCAATGGCACATTTTCTAGCAACTTCACAGAGCAGAATCATTTGACAGAACATCCCATAGACCATTCACTAGCTAGGATGAGGCACTCATCTTCATGTGTCTGATCCATGTACATGTTACTTCAGGTTCAGATACACACGTACCATTTCAAGAATCTTCTCTCCTAGGGCCCTTGGACATAGCAGCAAACCTCCAACTAGCAATCCTTCCTCAACCATGTCTCTCCAAGCTTCCCTTCCATACTTGCTTGTAGTTAATGCAAATACTAGCAGCTTCACTACAGCTGCAAGATTTTGCAACAACTGATCACGAGGCTTATGGTGCATTAGAAAGAGGGATTGCTTTTCCTCCCCTAGATAACATGTGCTCTTGAATCTCCACAGTTAGCAATAACAAGTTGAGATGGACTCACAACAGCTATGACAGCCATTGAACCCACATTTTCTGGTGCAACTGGATCTTGGCAGCAATTACTTATCATTTGTACATCCCCAGTACTGCAGCCTCCATTTGGACACATACCTCCAACTGCCATATCATTTTCATGAAGCAAGCAGACATGACTTTCCTCCAATCATTCAAGTCTCTGGAAAATGAAGATGCATCCCTCAACTCCTCTGCAAGAGCCTCATGAAAATGGTTTTTACAAAATTTGCACCATGTGCAGCACGATTTTGGGAACCCACACCCACCCTCGCAACTCAGGGTGATAGATGCCTCTACAGATTAATGAATTATCCCAACCACTTTTCAGGGCGATAAATCATATTGTCCATAACACGTCTGTATCAATTCATCTATTGAAGCATTTGGTATAGGCAGCGCAGGACAAGCATTCGTGGTTTTGGGAGAAACAACAGGTAGACCACGTGACAGCTAGAGGGCAAGTCAAACAACCCAATAACATGGGCAGGTGCGGCCATCAACCAGGAGTTGAAAAGATGTCCAAGAAGGTGCAGGGGTCTTCAATGCAATGGATTAGGAGACCAAACACACCTTGAAGATAAAAATCGTGATCCTTCCCAAAGCTACGCGGCCAGCAAGGAGGAAGGCATACGGTGGGTGGGTAAAAAAACAATTAGTTTCATTAATCCCCACCAACATATTCCAAACAAGGCACCAATTTGTATATCGTTATTCTATTTTATTTTTATTTTTCTGGATCTCAGGTATGCCCCAGCGGTAAAAGGAAAGGGGCACCACAATAAGCGAATGGTTACAAGAGAAATAAAGAGTCCAAGGACAACAATGTAGCCCACGTCTCCTCATGTCTAGCCATGTTGCATCCATAATCCAACGTGGGAGGAAAGGAAATGGACGCAACAATCCCAAACCGTGCACCACCACAATTAACCTATTGCATTTGCGCAACGAGGATCAGATCAAGCGGGAGCGACAAACAAATCAAAAGGATAGTTTAACGATAACAGAGGATGATATCGATAACAATCGATATAAAGAAGGTAATAATAAAATACAATCGTTGATCGATAATACAATCATAATGTCATTATTATTATTATTATCATTATTATCATTTTACAGCTTGTAAAATAATTATCAATTATAGTCATAATGGTCAGCAATCGAGGTCGACGAAGGCACAACGACACTCCATGCTTAGCACTCGATCGCCACAGGATGAATAGGTGTAATGTAGAACAGGGCATTACATTGGGAGGCACAAGGGTAATCCCATATAATTGCTATCTCTACTTGTCTTATTTTACGAGCCATTGTTTAGGGAAATTTTATTGTGTATTAAAAATGAGTTTTTTTATGGTTATAGTTTCTTGTGTTTGTGTGTTGCTTGATAGTAAGTGTGGAAGCATTGTAGTAGTTTCCATGTGTTGGATCCATCCCTTATTTCCTTATAAAATTAGGGCTCAGGGGCCAATTGAGAAGAATTAAAGACTTCTTCCTCTCATTGGAGTTTTGGTTGGGTGGAGAGTGTTTCCTCTCCCCCATTTTTCTTGTACAATGTGATCAATTATATGAAGAAACATATGGAGCTATTGTTGGAGACTTTCATACTTGGAGTTTTTTGTAAAAGAGTCAAGACGTATGTTCCTTCCTTGTGAGCGAACCTTCATTGTAAAATTCCCGCTTCAGGTGGAAGACTTGTAGTTTATGTTAAACTTTTCAAAGGAAATGTTGCATTGTAAGGGTTTCCTTTATTTAAGTTACTATTATTATCTTGGAGGAGAAGATTCATTTTAGGAATGTGTATACTCAGGTCCTTGAGTCCTTAAATTGAAAAACCTGTATAGTTTAAAAGAATGAAAAACTTGTTGTGGCCTATTTTAGTTTCAATTATTTTACTCACATAAATGACTTGTACTTGCTTTAAACACTAAAAAATGTATAATCACGCATCAAATATTGTCATAATACTTTTAGGAATAATTGTAAACTTGTCATGCTAGGGGTGCATGGAAAGATTGAATTCTTATTGGTATGCTTACAAGGAATTTATAGTCAATTTTATTTTCCATTAATGAAGTTCATTGATTTAAAAAGAGTTCTAGAACTACATTTGTGACTATGCAAAGCTATGTTTTTTACTATTAATTACCTTGTAATTGAAATTTTGAATAACAAATGGATTGCTTGCATTTTTATCCAAATAGTGTCAAAAACATTGTATGGCTACTATTAAACTTAGTCATGCATTTTTGGAATGAACTAAATTTATTGCAAATCCCAAGAACTATAATTTAGTTAAAGGAAAATGAAATTGACTTTGTTTTATACCTTCTATACAATATTAGCGTGTCCCAAAAAGTTAGAGAATGAAAGTTTTCACATTATTAAGTCTTAAGGTTAATTGACCTCAATATTACTAATAGTATATTTCATTTAACACAATATTTATAGTAATACTAATATTTTAATACATTGATTATTAATCGATGAAAGTAATTTCCCTAAGGATTATGGGAAATAATAAATTAATTCCTATACTAAGTTGAATAATCCCCTCATGGGTGTGTCAATAAAACTAAACTATGTGGCCAATATAGTCATTAAAATAACAAGGTTATTTAATTTCTATAATTGAAACAACATAGCAAAGTCCCATATGTAAAAGTTGTATTTGGAACATATCTTGTGTTGTATGTACCCCATTGTAAGTAACCCCTTGCAAAAGTCAACCCATATTTTGAATGACTGGGGGGATTTAAATTAAAAGGTAATCTCCCACTCACCCCATATACCTACTTTTACTGGTATATGGGGTAGGCTAATCTCATCCCCACTCAATATTAAAATATTGGGCCATTGATGTGGAATAAGTATTACTACCAAACCCTAAAAATGAAATATAGAAAGTCTCCTTTCTACGCAGACTATATATAATATAGTCTGTGGTCGGGGTTCATTGTTATATATTATATATATATATATATGCAGGTATATATATATATATATATATATGATGTGTCATTCCAAGCTTGTGAAGAGGGTTATGGAAGTTTTCTTGTAATTCTTATTTTCTGTATACCCTCATTTAGGGTTTCAAAGTATATGCTATATATATATATATTTATACTCATATTTAATGGTATATAATTAAATACCAATGGATTAATATGTTATTTTCGATATATATGTGTGTGTGTGTGTGTGTGTATATATATATTACATATATACGTATGCGGCATACATGTCTATGATATGTATATATATATATAGTATGTATGTATATATATATGTGTCTATCTAAACCCACCCCCACACCATTAACAAATGGGAAGGGGGGTGGCGTTGGAGACCCTCCCCCAACCCCAAATACAATCTATTAAACAATAAAATCTATCCCCCCACTTTCACTAACTAAAACCGACCCAAACCTTTGGTTAATCAAAATTTGCATTTCTCCTTCTGGGCGGACTGTGCAAAAATAAAATCCGAGCCAAATTTGATTCCTTTTAATTCATTATATATATATATATATATATATGTATGTATATGTATGTATATATATCCTCTCTTTTACCCAAGTACATAACACATCATCTTTTTAGTCATTTTCCTTTAAAATGGGCAAAACCCAAATACCCATCTTCAGGAAAATCAATAAAATAATGAGGTAAATAAAATAGATAAATACTTTGAAACCCTAAATGAGGGTATAAATAAAACAAGAAAATAGATGAAGCATGTGTATGTCTCATCCAAAAGCTTGAGGTGGCCTCTCATGGCTTCCTCATCCTCCTCCACCAATCTGCAAAACAAAATAAAGAAATAATAAGTCAAAAGAAAAGAGAAAGAAGCCTTTCATAAGAAAACTTAGGGTTAGTTGAAGTCCCTTGATCTTGTGGCCCCAAATGAATCCATCCAATGGATGAGATTCATCCCTACAAAAAGTAGGTGGGGAGTGGGTGAGTAGAAATTTAAATTTTAAATTTTAAATGCATGGGTTGACTTTTTAGGGGGCCACTTTAGTTGCGTAGGGGGTGGGATTATTTTTCTAACCCTTGTGCTAAATTAAGGACCTTGTTATTTATTTTTAAACCTAGTCACCTTGTGGGATTAAAATAACTTTAGTATTTAATTAAATAGACCCCTTTACCCATGGGTTTAATTTGTGCAAGTTTGACTATGGTGTAATTAAATTTTATCAAAATAAAATTTAGGGGAAACTAAACCATACCTTAGACTAACCTAGTTTATTCATAAGGTATTGAGGGAATTATTATTTTATTATAATGGGGATTAAATAAGGGAAATTTATATTATTAATTTAAAGTAACTTAGAAACATGAATGTGACAACTGTTAATTGAAAACTATTTTGTGGGCACGTTTTTCAAAAAAAAAATTCCATAATTTTTCTAGCTTGCCCTAGGCCATGTTCTTGGGTTTTGTGTGGGAAATTTAGCACGCGTTACACTTGGTATCAGAGCTATGGGTTCAAAGCTTGGACCCTTGGGAACACTGGAAAACATGAGACATGAACATTTAACCTAGCGCAAATTTTTTTTTAAACCTAGAAAACAACATTGTCTAATAATTGTATAATATAGTAAACTTAGAAAACTAAAAAAAAAACATAGAATGATGAACTAACTCTTGCCTTGGTCTATGTGCAGGAGGTATAAACCAGATGAGGGGTTCTTACATGTAGATCTAGACTTGCCACCTCTAGATCAGGTTGTAGCATCCATTCTACCTCAGATATTACAGACACTTAAAGATGTCAATGCCGCTATATGTGGACAATCCTTAGGAGGATGACTTGCTAGACAAGATAGGGATCCATCAGTTGAGGCTCGTGCATCTCCTTGACACAACAAGGAGCATAGGGTAGAGAATTCCCATGTGGAGTCGGCTAGAGAAGAGTCACCGCAGAGGGGACATGGAGACAGGATTTTAGGACACAGGGACAAATCTCAGAGCCCTAGGAAAAGGGAGGAGCATGCAGAGAGACCTAGGGGTCATCAGTAATCAGCTAGCAGACCATATCAGAGAGATCCTAAAGCTATGCCCATCTCACTATTCTGGAGATACAGGTGGTTTTCCAGGTAGAGGCCTGGTTAGTGAGCTTGAGTGGGTGCTTCAAGCTCTTCCCTTGTACTAGCAACACGAAAGCTCTTGTTTGCCATCCATCTTATGAGGGATGGAGTGGGTGTCTGGTGGAGGACTGAGGAGTATAATATCCACATTAGACTCATAGATAGTTACCTGGGAGGTCTTTGATGGAGCAGTTTAGGAGCAGGTATTTATCTAAGAGGTTTATTTAGTAGAGGATAGACGAGTTCCATGACCTCTGTCACGCATCCATGACTATAGTTGAGTATGAGAGTTGATTTCTAGGACCTACTTCAGTATGTCAACTATATGCAGGATGAGAAGGTTCAGATTAAAAGGTTCATCAGGGGCCTAAATTTATATTTGGGAGGTGTGGTGCATATTCATTTCCCGCAGACCTTAGCAGAGGCCATTGAGAAGGCCTACATTACAGAGGAGACTCAGGGGAAGACTCAACAGGCTAGGGACAAAGTGTTGAGCCACATCTAGAAGATGCAAGATAACAGGTTTAGGGGATCAACTCCTCCTCCTCATGGTGGACATGGTTCTACATAGTCTTCATTCAGGCCACCACAATAATCCATCCTGCAGCAGCAGTAGCAGCAACTAGACTCGTCCACCATTCAGACCTCCATAGAGATTCGACACTCAAAGGAGATAGAGTATGGGGCCTCCTCCTAGGGGTCTCATTAGGACACAGGGTGTACCAAGATCTCAGTCAATAGGAGCTCATCAGAAGAGACCTCAACATTCCATAACTAAATCATCAAGATCCATGACAAAGACCTCTAGAGTACCGGCTGGAGCTACATCTCATTAGAGAGGACCAAGGAATTGTTATGGTTGTGGCATTATTGGACATCATTAGAGAGAGTGCCCACATAACCCTAGTAACAAGGGTAAAGCACATATTTCAGAGCCTACGGTTGGTGACATGGGACGTAGCCATCGGATCTACGCAGTGGTCGAGAACCACCAGGCTACAGCACCAAAGTATCGTGATAGAGACTACATGTAGCATTAGTGGTATTCCTACCTCTATATTGTTTGATTCTGGTTCGTCCTAATTCATTTATTGCACCATATTTAGTAGAGTGTTGTAGGTTGGTGGTA
Source organism: Taxus chinensis (assembly GCA_019776745.2). Classification (NCBI taxonomy): domain Eukaryota; kingdom Viridiplantae; phylum Streptophyta; class Pinopsida; order Cupressales; family Taxaceae; genus Taxus; species Taxus chinensis. The sequence goes on along the minus strand of CM034147.1, from coordinate 782,415,317 downwards.
GTTAGGCAAGGGTCTTAGTTGGGATGTCGAGATGGCTTTGGAGCCAAAATCTATGTAGACTCCTTAGTTAAGGAGTGTGTAGTGGATTTGGGACCCTTCACCACTACCTCAGATCTTTGTATCCTTCCGTTGGGTTCATATGGAGTCATCTTGGGCATGGATTGATTTCTACACATAGAGCTAGAGTGGATTGTTACCATAAGACTATATCATGTACAGATGATTTGGGAGTTGAGTCAATGATAGCAGGAGTTAAGAGACCCATTTCTATCTGCACTATTTCCTCTATGCATCTTAAGTGGTGTGTTTAACAAGGTTGTCCTTCAGATGTATGCTATTATAGTTAGTGATAGATTTGAGGATGAGTCTAGTGGGGAGCCGTCTCTTGACGACCATCACATCTTGGGGTGCAGGATTTTTTTGATGTGTTTCCTAGGGGAGCTTCCAGGGTTACCTCCCCCATGTGAGATATATTTTCACATAGATTTGGTTCTAGGAGCAGATCCTATCTCACAAGAACATTATCGGATGACTACCCCTAAGCTTTGTGAGGTCAAGTTGTACCTTGAGGGCACTTCTTGGAGAAAGGCCTAATCCATCCTAGTATATCCCTTTGGGGTGCACCAGTGATTTTTGAAATAAAGAAGAAGAACAGATCTCTATGTTTGTGTATTGATTATCGAAAGATTAAAGGGGCAGCTGAACAAAGTAACGATCAAGAATCATTACCCCCTTTCACGCATTGATGATTTATTTGATTAGATGAAGGGGGCCATAGTATTTTCCAAGATAGATCTTAAGTCAGGTTATCATCAACTAAGGATCACGGAGGTAGATATTCATAAGAATCACCTTCCGTACATGAGATATGGGCACTACAAGTTCACAGTGGTGCCTTTTGGTCTGACGAATGCCCCCACAATGTTCATGAGCTTGATGAATAGGGTGTATCTAGGATCCAGCCGGTTCATTTTTGGATCACTTCGTGCTCATTTTCCTTGAGGGATATTCTGATATACTCATGTACACATGAGGAGCATGAGGAGCACCTTCGTTAGGTTCTTCAGTGTCTTCATAAGTAGAAATAACTTTACAGGAACAAAAGTGGAGAAGTGTGCATTCTTTCAACGATAGAGGTGCATTATTTGGGCCACATCATTCCTAGGGAAGGTATCGCAGTCTGATCCTTCCAAGATTGGAGCTATTATGGATTGGTCAACACCCAATAATGTGACCAAGGTGTGCAGTTTCATGGGTTTGGTAGGATACTACAGGAGATTTGTACATGGCACTTTTATCGGGTTAACACCCCATCACTTCCCTTTCAGTGGAAAGACAAAAAGTTTAAATGGTCAGATAGATTTGAGTAGGCCTTCAAGACACTGAAGGAATTCCTCATAACAATGCCGATTCTTGTAGTGCAAGACCCTCAGGGTGAGTTCTTTATTTGCACATATGCTTCTTTTACAGGACTTGGAGGTATGTTGATGCAGGAGGGAAGAGTAGTTGCATTTGAGTCTCGCAAACTCAAGGATTATGAGCTCAATTATCTGACTCATGACCTTGACTTGCAGTATTTGTGCATGCCTTGGTGTGGTGGAGACACTTCCTTCTTGGCTGGAGATTTACACTCAGGACTAATCACTTGAGTCTTTGCCACCTCTTCACGCAGACCAATCTCAATGCACTCTTCAGTGGCATTGGATGGAGTTTATTTGTGAGTACGACATGGAGATAGGACCATGTAAAGGGGAAGGACAATGTGGTTACATGTGCCTTGAGTAGATAGAGACATGTGGTTATGGCTACTTCAATGGGTACAAATTTTTGGAGTAGTATTTTGCAGCAGCTTCCTCACCACAGTTTCTACCTTGTAGCCAGAGCATAGATTGAGTCTCAGAGACCCCTTGAGGGGAGATTTGATGGATTTTCATTAGAGGGACAGATGGTCTTCTAGACAGAGGTCAGATATATGTTCCTAGATATGGAGGCTTGAGACAAGACATTTTGATAGAGGCTCATCGTGCACCTTATTCAGCCCATCCCGGGGTGAAGAAGATGCATGCCACCTTGAGATAGTTATACCATTGGAGGGGACTACGAGAGACGTGGCTTAGTTTGTGTCACGTTTTTTAGAGTTTCAGAAAGTGAAGGCTGAGCATCAGCATCCAGACTAGCCTTCTCTTCCCTCACACTATACCGGAGTGGAAATGGGACACCATTTCCATGGACTTCATAGTTGGGTTACCGACGTCGAGATACCACCACGATGCCATCATGGTCACGGTGGATAAATTGAAAAAAGTGGTTCATTTTACTCTGGTGAAGACAACCTACATAGCTAGTGCAGTGGCACGGGTATATCTTGATGATATTTTCAGATTACATGGGATTCCACAGAAGATCATTTGTGACCATGATCCCTTGTACACTTCTCACTTCCAGACTATAATGTAGTATGCTCTCAGGATGAAGATCAATTTCAGCACAACTTATCAACCCTGAGATAGATGGATAGACTGAGTGGGTGAATCATGACATCTTGTAGGACATGCTTAGGATGTATGCATCATTGACCATCAGTCAAGGTGGGAGGAGTATTTGTACTTGGAGTATGGTTTCCTTGAATAATAGTTTTCAGAGTTCAATAGGAATGGATCCTTTTAAGGTATTATATGGAACAGAGTGTAGGACACAATTGAGTTGGGATAGGTTAGAGGACAAGTTTTCTCTTGGGCCAACTTTACTACAGGATATGGAATAGTAGGTTTTATGTGATTAGGTAGAGATTGCAAGAGGCATAGAGACAGGTAGAAGAGGTATGTGGATCCTCATAGGACAAAATCATAGGTTTGAGGTGTTAGCATGAAGGTGTTTCTTCGTGTCTAGGCCTCATAAGAGCCCTATCAATTATAGGAAAGGTTATAAGAGTTGAAACATTTGGAAGGTCCCTTTGAGATCTTAGAGCTGTATCGATCCTTTCGGCTATTGTCTAGAATTACCACCTAGCTTGTCTCGCGTCCACAATGTAAATTTCATTTTTCTCCACTTAGGAGATACATTGTTGATCCTTCTCATGTATTAGATTAGGACATCATTATAGGTATAGGATCAGGGTCAGGTGATGGTGGAGCCCATATTTATTTAGAGTGCATAGGACTCTTGTACACTTTGAGGTACAGGAGATAGATAATCCTGTTTGTTCGAAGGGTATTAAATAATACGCTTAATTTAATGGACATTTACCTCGAATTATTCCATTGATAATACCCCTCCTATTATATTATTATAATGAAAAATTCCCCTATTTTTTCGAGTACCTTACCTATTTTTCCATTACAATTTTACTTACCGATTTTTTATTTCTACCCTAATATATCAAATAGAAAAATATATTACGTTTTCCACTCAATTATTATTTTCACAATATTTATTTTCTATAGAAACATATTTCAAATCCATTCAAGACAAATTATGAATTACATTAATGTTAAACTCTTATTCATTTATCAATAGTTCTTTAAATAATTAAAATGGTGAAATAATATTATTTGGGTTGAAAAGTATACTCAATCCTAGTTTTTTACAATATTCTTATTTCCTTAGGAGTAAGAATCTCCTAATTTAGATTTCCTTATTCAAAAAGAGATTGTAATTTAGCTTCATGAAAACAATCCTTTTGAAATTTTTAGGTATTTAGTTTTTAAAACTAGGGGTAAAATATTTTAGTTTAATGTTAAAATTAGCCTCACCTCTCCTTTGGCCCACCTTTCTAACCTACCCCTAATACCTAATTAAAAATATTAGTAACTTAAACCCTTTCATGCCATAATATCTACCAATATATTGAATTTTATTTTATCAATTTTAATTACCTCAATATCAATGAACGTGCTACACTATTGCCTAGTTAATGAACCCCTCGTGTACACGAGAAACCATACAATATTTAGTATGTTCTAATTTTCCCTTTTTATAGGTTGATAAAGCTATGTTTTCCATCCTTAAAGGTCTACCATGAAAGTAAATTTATTAACTTTTTATTTCTTTTTATTCTGGTACTGACATACATAAAATAAGGATACGGTGAAGAGACAATGCAATATGCTACTTGAATTACTTTGGACAATGTAGTTTCCACTTCCGTGTATACACAACTTATCCTGAGACCACACAAAAGCCTTAGGGATATAGTCTTCCATACCAAATAATTATATTGACACAATTATCTAGATCTATTTTGTATGAAGGTGAACATGTTAATAGAGAGGAAATGTGTTCTTTACAGGACCATCTTCGTAATCGAAAAGAACCACAACTTACTCCGGATCTTTACGAAATAGGGAGAGACCACGTAATGGATATTAACGCCATGTATGTCCTCTTTCCCTCTTTTGTAACTACCCCTAGTTAGAACTAGTGTATTTAAAAAAAATTCATGCAAACGTAAGATTACATCCAATCTACAATTGCATGTTAAGGTTTTCTACCCGTAAATATATTTCATCTTGTGATATTTCTACGAGACTTATGTATGGACTTGTTGATTTATATACCTAATTCATATATTTTAAATCTTGGATGTTTTGATGTGGCCATGAGGCCGAAGGAGGTATTGTGTGATTTTACAGGTAATTCATATTTCACAATCTTCAAAGGGGATTGGATACCAACTACATTTCCGGAATCCTTGGATAGATTTATTCAATGGTCTATGGAACTTGTGTTATGTTGTTGTGGTTTATTTGTTGTTAGGGGGTCCCCATGGGGGGGGGGATTACCTCCAATTGTGACCAAGGTTGGTTTGTGTGTTGTACTAACTACTTTCCTCTATTTAATTTTAGATATGATAATTTCATTTACTTGTGATGTATTACCCTAGTGTTATCATTAATAGAAATAATGTGTCTAGAGAGTAACCTTAATCATTTGTTAAACCAATGCCCTATTTATTCTCAAATAGGATTCATTTATTAGACCATATTCACTATTATCATATTGTTTCTTATTATGAAGTGTATGTGATCTTACAGTCATGTACACTCTACCTCATAGTTAACATAAATTTTACTTTATAAACTCAATTAATGAGGCTTTATGGGACATCGAGTTAAAACTTGTCTGTTGTTCTAATTTAAACATAGGACTCTTACTTTATTAAAACTTTCCAACCCTACCTATGGGTTGGGGGGTCAAAAATAACCCCATTATGTGCTTTGGAAGGCAAAATTGAACTTACAATTGCATTTCTTACAAGATGTTTAACTACTTTGATAAAGGATAGTAATGGAGTAAATAATAATGACTCAGATGGTCATCAATGAAGTCAACAAAAATCAAGTAATTTTTACTAAACAGTATTATTCTGACTTTTTAAACTGTGGGGTGGAAATAGAATAATGTGGCATCCTAAATACCCAGCAATCTCTTCGATCCTCTTTTCTTAAGTTGTAATTTATTTTGGGTACTAGTCCCATTGTTACCTTGTTATTGTGAAATCTCATGATTTCTAAGTTGCAACTTGCATGTTGGAGTAAAGGGATTCTTATAGTTACTTCAAGTTGTGATGGTCCTTTGATCCTCACACTTGCTTGACGAATCTCAATTTATTACCATGGCAAGGGTAATTCTTGCACTCTTGTTTTATTCTTGTTTTCTTGCATGTTATGTGTTGTATGGATGTGTGTTATTTTTTGAAAGATGGGGGTAGTAAATTTAAAATCACGTACTGAGATGTGGAAGTGGGGATGAAATATGTTGGGAGGTCCTAAAATCATACTACCATTCATATGATTCCTAAGAAAGAAAACTAGTGATTTACAACTATCTTTGGCCTCTTTCTATTTGTTTATTGTTTTCTATTGTGGTCATAAGACAGAGGGAGGCTATAAGAGACAGTTAGGATTTTAGTGAGTTATCTTTTATGTCTTCAGACACTAGCACCCATCTAGGACAACAACGTCAAGGCACCCTTGTCTCCTCTGGGTTCCCCTAAACCTTTCTTGCCTTACTCACTCCTTTTGGGTCTCTTGTTATCTTTTTGACATATTTTTCACTTATGGGTCATCATTTAAGTTTTCAATTATGAAATTCAAACAAGGGAATAATATAAATACATAGTTATGTGTTCAAAACAAAGGACCAAGCACTAAGAATTACTATTATCACCTAATATTTCATCCAAAAGGCACCTAAAGTACTCCAAAGCATCCATATTACATCCAAAAGTACAAAGGATTGTTGTGATACGGAGCCTTGTATACGCAATATAGTAAGGGGATGTTCATTCTATTCCAACCAAACATTTGCATTCTAAAGTAAATATAGCCTACTATCAAGTGCAAATTACATAAGGGCATCCTAGGGAAAAATTTCTACATACACTCATAATAAATACATGGAGTCCGAGATGTAGTGCAATGCTCTATCATAAGTTTAATCTCAGGGTAACCACCGAGGTCAGTCTATCTCCCCATATTGCATCTTTCTTTTTAGGTTTGATGTAGTTTGTGGGATTGTGAAGGTGAGATTATCTTTTGTATGTTATAAGTACATTCGAAATTCACAAATTTACTCTCAAGTGATCAACAGGTAGTAACAACGATGATATTGCGACACGATAAAAACTAGATTATGATCATTTGCACAATCACAATTTCCCTCTTGTAAGGTCAATTGTTAAGGTAGATTATAGATTACCTAATTCAAATGTTGGTATAGTTTACTAACTACTGTCTATATAATAGATGTGATAATTTCATTTACTTGTGATGGTTACCCTAGTAGTTAACATGGAAATAACAATTAAGAGTAACCATTTTGTGTTAACCATGCCCATTTTATTCCCGAATAGGAGGTTATTAACCATATTCACTATTATCATATATTTCTTATTAGGAAGTACAACTTACATTGTTATTATTCACGGTCAACATACATTTTAATTTACAAACTCTTTAATGAGCATTACTATCATTCCCTAATAATCATCGTATTCAATAACTTGTTTTATGTTCTTCTAATTTAAACATAGGATTAGTTAAGTAAAAGATTCATGTTAAGTAATGACTTGATAATATATCTACAGGTCATTTGAACACTTATTTAATGAATAGATTAAATCAGATTAAAGGCATAGCCATTAAATTTGATATGTATACATACATAATTACAAGATAGGGTCGTAGATAATGTATACTCATACACACACACACACACACACACACACACACACACACACACACACATATATATATATAACCATGGTCATTTAAATAAGCCAATCATATGTTTATCAACACAAATCAAACAATGTTGCAAAATGAACTTTCATCATTATAATTCAACAAAATCCATAATTAAGATTATACATCGAGGTCATATGCCCATGATTTCAATTAGGATTTATTCATGAAGTCATTTAATACAAACAAGATACTTATTAAATAGATCCTATTTACATATGACTGCAAGGTCATAATCAACAAAAATATTAAATCATTCTAAGTATTCACTTCATAGCTTCTCCTATTTATTTGTACATCAATTAGGAGAGAGAAATATACATGGGTCGGTTCAAGAGAATTGACATGAGTGAACTCACTCATTTTCTATATCGTAATTATAGACACCTAAAATATGCTTACACGTAGCATTTCCTCTAATTCAATTGATTAAAGACACTTCGTTAATTCCTAATTCTTCACTCCATTCTCGAATGCCCATTCACGACACTCTTTCACTCGTATTCCTCCTATAATCATCTAATTGGGCTAATATCTCTCTTATTAACAATACATTCCTCCTTTCGACCATTCAGAACCTCCCTAGTTCTCTCTAGATCATTTCTATTGGCTTCCTAGTCTATCTATAAGTCATAAATGGTTAATCAAAATCCTCCTAGCTCTTAATGAGTCTTTAATCACTCGCTAATCACACCTAACTAGTCTAAACCTAGCTTAACCAAGCCTAAAGCATGTTTATCCTTATCTATACTAAAAGTGTTTTTTTGTCTTACCTTTAGTCCCACATGCACCCAAATTCCAAACTCTTCCAAACCAAAAACTATAGATAGAAGCCTAAGGCTTTCCTTTCAAAGGGTCCTTCTCTCTCAAGCACTTTGGAAAGGCATTAGAAATCATTTGTGATAGCTTTAAGCTATAGAACATTTAGATCTTGGCCATACTCCATTGTTGAGAGCTCCACCATCTTGCATCCATCACTCCATAATCCAAGTTTTGAGTAATATTGAGAGAACCATTGGCCTTGAAGCCATTAATGGTGAGACTCCATTCTTGAAAACTTGAGTTTCATATCAAACATCAAACCTTTGATTGTTAAGTTGATATTTTTAGGTTCAATTTCTTAATTAAGTAATCTAAAGAGTAGAGAGTAGTATATATGCTAATTCTTTTTTATGTTTTTTTGTCAAAGCTATGATGCATGTATAGGATTAACTCTTGTTTATCTATTATCTCATTGTGCATGGATGAGTTATCAAATCTTTGATTTTATTTATCCTAATTCCATAGCTTTTGCAACTTTCCATTGCATACACAAATAACTATTTCAAATTATTCTACCTTAAGAACAAAGACAACAATACTCAAGAGACAACACACAATTTATTTTAAGAAATGCAAATTTCTCATCAAGGGACCATAAATCCTATGGCCTCAATGCTTTCCAATGATTTTACACTCCCAATAATCTTGGCATGAGAATATTTAGACAACATAAAATAACTAAATGGTTTCTCAGTTCAATTCAAGTTTTCCAGGAAAAGTAGAGTCGGGTCTTTTCTATTTTCTCTCAAATCTTAGAAAAATTTTACCCCCCTTTTCATGTGATAAAATTCCTCTCACATATATATATTTTATTTCCTCTCATCTTTCTATTTTTCCCCAAAAAAGTGTGAATCTTCAAAATAATATTCCCCTTTACGGCATAAAAACTTATCTATTATTATTCTTTTGAAAATATTCTACTTTCATGTTGCTTGGTGGAGGAACTTACAAATGATATACATTTTTCATTTTCTTATAATTACTAGGATGCCACATCGCCCTTTTAATATTTATTATTTAATCATTTCCTTTTCAGGTGAGCAGGAAGAATTTTTAATGATTTTCAAGTGCCTCTAGATATTTTGATTTGATGTGTAATCCCTTTTGCCTTTTGAGAATCCACCTCAAAGAACACATACTCATTTTTATGTCTTTCTGAGCTGAGTTTTCTTGCATGGATTATTTCACATCAAGCGAACCATTTTCATTTGCATAATATCAGTTACCTCCAAACTTATTTCCTTCATGCGGGCTAAGTAAGAGATATTTATTCATTTAATGGCGATGATTCCATCCAATTCAGCTCATCTGTGCCATTTTCACTATAAGTTCAAATATATTTCTTCATTAGTATACATCCCCTTTCCATTCTTAATCATGAAAATCTATTACAAATTTATTTGTTTGTGCAATGGTGAATGTACCAGTAGCAACTAGCCTAAAACGATATATCATCAGAAGATTTGAATCAAATCTTTGATTTAACAGACCCAGATGAGGCATTCGTCAAGGATTTATTTGAGATTACAAACCCAAGGGATGATAAAGGGCCCTTAACATACCGATATTTTAGCTTTCCCTCCTTTTAAGATTGATTAAAATCAATCTTGTTTTCTCAACCTTTCAAACCATGTATTATCATCTCTTCTGGTGGGAGCATCAGAAAACTCAAGAAGAACTAAAGAAATTCTGGATTGAAAGGAGGCCTACTGTGATAGGGATGCTTGAATACAAGTCTCCCTTTCTATTCAATGAATTATTTTTTCTAAAATATATTCCCCATGAGTCCTATGTATTTTATAGGGGGTCTTCAATTAATATTGTGCTTACCATTTCTTGCAAAGTAGATGAATTGGAGCAATGACTCTTTTCTCTAGAAAAAGTTACAACAAGACCTGTGTCACCTCAACAATATATAGTTATAGAATCATAAAAATAAGGAAAAAGGGGGAATTAAGCTCTTAACCCCCAATTATCATTTTGGATGAGGAAGAAGCAAGGCCTTCATCTCCTCAACATCCTAAGGCATCATTCTCTACCATCAAGGGAATTGGTGGCAAGTCTTCTTTCCAACCTTCAATTCATTCAGAGTAGTGTATTCCTTTGCTGGAGGAAAAATTAATAGTGACCCTTGTCATATTCACATTCCAAGAGAACATCCACCTTTCATAAGGATATACATGGGTGAGTCCAATTCTAAGTCTCATTATTCCGCTAGGTCCAAGGTCCACAATAATTTATCTTCCAGACTGCTTCAAATGCTCATGTTTAGTGTACTCCTTACAAAGAAAAAGGGAAGAAGGAATTTCCTACTAGGTGATTTTGACCTTTTGCACTAGGGTATCATCTTATCAGAAGAAGATGGAGGTGAGGAATATCATGGATGGTCCTAGAATGACTTTTGATAGATTGGTGAATATGGGGATGTATTGTGCTTTGGATTGGGACAATTCTATTTTATCAAATAGCTTAGGGCTCATAAGAATTTGTACCAAGGAAAAATATGATTGCTAAACAAATTTTCCTACATTTCGAGAGGATCTCAAACTATTAATAGAATATGAATAAATTTCCCTCTTCTCCTAATTTACCCTTTTTGATGTAATGTTCAAAAATGTATGTAAATTTTTCATGGGCTGGGGCCCCTATTGATTCCCATTTTGTTTTTCCATCAATAAAAAAATCAAATTGTTAAATTTATACATAATGCTTCATAATAGATTTAAAATTCTATCAAATCAATAATAAAAGACTTGTGTATTGTATCAAATTACATTCGTGTTTGAAAACAAAAATTCAACATAATGTTCAACTGTTATGAAACAAGAGTACCAGTTATAATAAAATGAAATTTGTTTAAAGAAAACAAGCCTAATATTTCTCACTAGTCTTCATGGTTATATCCTCATCTTGATCATATTCTTCCTCCTTTGGTTTCCTTTCACTCTATGCATCATACCTTTAAAATAACTTCCTTACATCCTCTTTAGTTGGACCTGTGTGATGTTGGAATATCAGGGTCTTCCTATTCAATACATCCCCACATTGATCCATTTTTTTATTATGTTCCCACGAATTTCCTTTCAATTCTATAGAATTTTTCTCTACAGCCATTAGCCTCCTCATAACCTCATAAGAAAATTTTTTGTCTCCAATGTATTTCTTAAAATAATTGATTAAGAATTCACTCCTCAAGTCACCATAACATCTTCTTGTTGTTTATCAAACACCATGCCTTCCAATTTCATATTTATGGTGTTAATACCTTTTTCAACCCAATTTCTTTTCTATCTCCATCTTTTCTCTGAACTTTATTCAAAACTTCAATCTGAATTTTAGACATATATTCAATTGAATAATGGGTTCGCATTTTATCTGAATGGCATAATTCCTTCCTTTTCAACAAGATCTTCATCAAGTTGATTGATACACTTTATCTTGGGAAGGACTCCTTCATAGTAGAAAATCTCATTGTCACATTGTTTAATCAAATCATTTACTTCACTGAGCTTGGTCTTGAATTCTTCATACCTCTTTATTGCATTTCTCAAAGATCTTCTTCCCTTTTTCAATTAATTTCTCAACCCAGTCATCAACAAGCCTTGACCTACTGAATAGCCTTTTGCATGTTTCCAATAACTTCAGGAGTGATGGTAGAAACATCTTCTTGATCTTCACTTGATGGACTTACTTATTATCGTAAAAATGATTTCAAAGATTTGTTCTTGGTAATTTAATTGCCTTTTTTATACTTAGGCCTCATCAACTTTATGTAACAAACCTTGTATTGCCTCTAAAACTTCTTTCTTTAATGTTTCCCTAGAAGGCTCATCCCAATTGGATGTGTTGGATTTCATAATGACTAAATTGTTATGTCATCCCTTGAATTGCCTATGGCGGTGTGGTTGTAACCTCTAAGGTTTTAGATCCATATGGTATCTACATGAGTCTCAGTAATAACTCTAGCCTCTTTTGATGTCTTATTTTCCTTTGGGAAGGATAAAGTTGTAATATATATGACCTTTTCAGGTACAAATTCATCTTCTTCTTCTGAAATCAACCTCCCCAACCAAACAGTTGTGAGAGTAGTCCCCACTTTTGTCTATCGTGATGTCTATTGTGATTCCTCAAAGAAAAACCACCAATTATTGAGATGTTTATTGAATAGGTTTGTACCAATGGCATTTATTTTTGTTCCTTTTCTATTCCCAATACTGACTCTTTAGATTCATCATATATTGTTATTACCTCTAGCTACTTCTTTCCCTGATCCAGATTTTGGGATTGATTGATTGCTTCCTAAGTCAAATTGTCAATTGGAGCATTCTCCTTATTTGTATCTTCAACTGGGGTAGTAATCACTTTTGTGGTCTTCTTTGGAGTCTCTTAAACTGGTGTTGTTACTTCAGTAAATTACTCTCCTTTTTCACTATTTGTATCTTTTAAAGGTTGATTTTTGGTGGAAAAATATTCATGAACTAGTATGTTAATAACCTTTTTTCTCTATCATCTCCTCTTTCTACTTTCTCTATGTGATGACATCCAATGACTGGTCCTTCACCCTTATCAATGGTTTGAAAATTTTTACTATCATTGGTTTTCACTTTTACAACGGCTTATTTTGTGGTTTCCACGACCATTTATTCAATAGAGTCTACATTTTGAGGTGGCTCATTACTTTTGTTGACTTTTATTTATTTTGGAGGACCTTATTTCATTAGTGCAGTAGTATCCATAGGTGTTTTACTTACAATCTTCTTAATCTTCGATCCATCCATACACCTGAAACTATGTCAAGTTTTCAATATAAATATTTTTTATTGAAATTCTTGTTTCAAATAGTTTGAAATTGGGTATATTGCTTCCTTTTTTTCATCTAACTGAATAAAATTTACACCTTTTCCCACATGTGTCTCAAATGATATGTTAAAGGGTTAAAGTATAGGTACCTCCCCTACTACATCTGTGTCCACTAACTTGATTAGACTCTTAATTTTTTCATGTGGTTAATTTGAGTGAGGTAAATCTATACTTGCAAAATGGTGTTGCATCAGATTTTTATAGTCCCTGTCCTATCACAGAAATTGTCTGGCTAGTTAGATGGGGGAGTACATTGAGATTACCTACAATTAGATTAATTCATTCACTATTCCTCCTGGAAACAAAACCAAATTTGAAGACACCGGTTGTACAATTGGATCAACCTAGGGTATCCTTTAATCTTAAGATGATTTTACTTAATGAACTAAGGAGAAAACTACTCTCTTTTATTCCTCAGTTACAGCTAGGAGAATCAATCACCTTAAGCTCCTTTCTCTTATGATTCCCTTTCATGATGGGTACCCATATCTCTCTCCACATGCATTGTTACTATATCTCTATTTGAAAATCTCTCAAAGCATTTGACCTCAAGGCTTTCCCTTCCTTTTTCACCTTATACCATAGATGTTGGGTCCACACCTGATATAGATCCATCTCATTTTATTGGTTGAACTGGATGCCCATGTCAATATTTTTGTGGGGGTTCCTATTTTAGTTACAACCAGTTCCTTTAGTTTGTATTGGTACTACAAAAATAATGGGAGTCAATTTTGCTTGGAATTTAATAGGATTTTTTCTGTCTTCTGCTTTAAAGTTGACACAAAATTCCCAGTTTCACTAGCAACAGTGGTCTTTCATTCATAAATCATACCCGTGGTAGGTATTCTTATGAGCATACTCAAGAGTCCTTTCTTCCCAAACCATCTATCTTATCATATACTTCTCTCAAAAGGGGAAGATATTTTTTCAAAAATTCCAAATCCCTGAATTCTTTAATTTTCATTTATGTGTTGTATGGAAAAATCCATACCTTTTTCCTTTAAGCTAAGTCAAATTCCTTGTCATTACACTAGAGATTATATTATATTGATTATCTGACTCTCCATCATCCCATTTTATAGGATCCATTTTTTGTCCTTAAACTTGTTTAATCAATATAGTATTAACTCATTGTTTGTTGGTCAACCATAATCCCCCAAGGTACTACAAGTAATTTTAAAATAAATAATTTTCCTAAGATTCATTCTTGAGAAATCTTTGAGTCTTAACCTCCTCTTCGTCTCTACTAATTCATCCAATAATCCTAAAAGTGAGGGTCATGTTCAAAATAACTTCCCAAGGCAGTTTTGACTACCCATCTAATATCATAGTCAGATCTCGACTCAAATTTCTCCATGTCAAACCTTTCCATATCCTCCTCCATCAATCTAGCATTAATAATGGAGAGGCATGATTATCTTCCAATTTTAATAGGGATTTTTATATTTGTTTTGTGCTTTCAAGACAATCAACTATTGAATTGATGTTGGTTGTCTTGAAAGCTCACACAAGGCCATCTTATCATCTAAATATCTAAGCATCTTGAAGGGCTACAAATTAAACCTAGTGGCTCTAATGTAAGTGAATAACATATAACGGATGCAGAAATAACCATAATCCATCTCCATGTCAATCCTTGCGATCTCCTCCTCCATCAATCCATACTTTATAATGGAGAGGCATGATTATCTTCCAATTTTAATGCGGAATTTTATATTTGTTTTTTGATTTCAAGAAATCATCTTGTGAATTGGTGTTAGTTGTCTTGAAAGTTCACATAAGGCCATCTTATCATCTAAATATCTAAGCAGCTTGAATGGATACCCATCAAACCCACTGGCTCTAATGTAAGTGAATAACATATAATGGATAAAGAAATAACCACAATCCATTATTAAATTCATGGCTTCTTCTGATATTTTGTATTGTTCCCCCTCAGGTTTGAATAAACATATCACAAGTGCAAAGAATGCATCATTTACCAGTCACACACTTCCTTTCCGATTTCTCAGTTGCAGTTGGAGATAGATCTCATGAAATTTATTTTATTTGAAATGTTCCTATGGTGAAATGATAGGACAATGACATATGACCTTGCAATATTTTACATCAGGTATGTCATTATATAAAATTCAAGCACCCTAGTACCACTCATGTTGATTTTTATGGCCAGTGATAAAATATGTGCATGAATTAAATCGGTTATGAGTGTTACCTAGAAAATATTTCCATTTACTTTCTAAAATAACCCAGATGTATGGGCACATCCACTGCTTAAATTCAGTATCCATTTCTATGTCGGCCATTCTTACTTAGCAACACATTTAGGTCTTCTACCTCTGCTACAAACTGTACCCTAACCAATATTTTAGGGAGTCTAGTAGTGACCTTTTTATCCTGTTAATAATCATTCAATGTTTATGGCCCTATCATAATCCTTCTTTTTGGTTGTCAAAGTCCTTAAGAATTGATTTAATGGTCAAGGTTACCAGTGTTTTTATTATTTGGTAACCTCAGTATTACCCTGAAAGCTTTAGGTGTTAGAGTTAGAGCTACCACAGGACTTCTATCCAAAACTTCCCTTTTCTCTAGATCATAATTTATAGCACATTGCCTTACTAGCTCAGAAAAATTTATTGAGAGAGGTATACCAATGGCTAGGATAATATTATTGGCCTCAATTTATCTCATGAATTCACTGTTTATTTAGATTATTGAGTCTTTGAAAAAAATAATTCAAATCGGCATTTACCAATTTCATGTCCATGATTTTATCCAAGTCACTGGTTATACTAGATGTGAGGTGAAAACCCAACTTTAATGGATTCATTTTTCCATACCTTAACATTTCTCCCTTTAATATTTTGCAAATTGTGAATCAAACAATGAAAAATATGATCATGCAGTACAAGTCTTACAAATTTTTCATGAAAATGTCGGTGCAATTCTCCCCTCCTTTCTTTGATAATAAACTCTTGAGCTCAATATCAACAAATCTAAGTCAATTTTCCTTTACTCCTTCAGTGAATTCTCGTAACTAGGGCACCCATATTTTTATATGTAAATATTAAATAATTGAAGTGTTTGAATGTTTCAAATAATTTATCTTTGACTCGTGTAAATAATGCATTAATGGCGGTAGCCATAAATTCGTTACATCCTAACTATATATCCTGATTTTTCCATTTGAATATAGACCATCGACATGGATAAATTTAATGCTTCGTGGGCTTGAGGGAGTCTTATTGAACTTTTCCACTATCTTTCAAACGAATGTAAGAGGTATTACCATTTTGACTTGAGAACCCATTTTTTGAATTTAACTAAGAGCATGACATACGTATCCAAATCTTAGGGGTAGAGGATTCCTGATACCTTTCTGGCATATTTATTATGTTTTCTCAACTAGGTATACAAACTACTAAGTTGACTTAAAACCCCATATATTTGACTTTTGTTGAGAAGAACATGACATGTGTCCTTGGCGGGCCTATAAGAGATTTTATTACACTTTACACTCCATTGGACTCATTGTCATAAAAATACATCATTAGAATTTATTCCCCACTCCAATATTATTATAACATGTATTCCTTTTCTGGAGTGGGGTCAATTTCACCTTTTTACATCCTTTGACTCGAATATTCATGGGAATATTCGTCAAGCCTCAGGGCTAAGTTTGCACTATATAGTTATTATGTGAATAGTGTAACTTTACAAATCTGATCCCGTACTGCAACGTAACCAAGGGAAACATGCGACAAATCTTTGGGTGGCATAATGAAATATTTAATTGTCAATGAAGGTCTAAAGCACGACATAGAAGGAATATTTTTAAGGTTAAACCTGATTAATAATCAATTTTTTCACAAGGATTATCAGGGATGACATGATTATCACACTCCTTGATTAAAAAAGAGGATTCCACAACCTAAACATCAAAATTTTGTTCACATTCACATGATTGTATCTTTTAGGATCACATGTTATTTAAACATTGATCAAACCGGTTAAAGGAAATTTTATGAAGACACACATTGGATAAAAGGGCAAGATAAAATTGATCACTAAGACCGGCTCAAACTCAGGGATGGGCACCCCTTCTATGGGTGCTACAAGAACCAAATTAAAATAAACATTTTACATAGACCAAGTGCCTTAGTTCCATTGGGAACTGGAGTCATTTCAACAAACATGCACAAGGTCAAACAAGGGGCTAATGTATTTAACAAAAGCACTCCGAGATAGCAAGGCAACTTGGTCACTATAGACCAGGAAAATGAAAAGGTGAATAAAAATAAAAACAAAAGAAAAATAATAATAGGATTGTACACTGTACAAGAGGTCATACCTTGATTTTATATGTGTTCAATCTAGAATGTGTTTGAGATAAATTTGCCATTAGCAGGAAAATCTCATCAAGTATCCTTCTTGAAAATTTTCAAGAAGAAATTTTTCTCACCAATTCTTATATCGATGGAGTAACAAGGCTCAATCCACAAGGCATCACAATTTTCCATGTTTTCCTTTGTCCTCATACCTACTATCCAACATACAAATACCAGGGTCCCCAACATTAAAAATTATAGTATTCAGTTTTTTATCAAATATTTTCTTATATTTTCTCCCTGAACTTGAGGTATCTTTGGTGAGTTTCTCTTCATTCTTCATCTAATTCTACTATCTGATTAAACCTAGTATTCGTAGTGGTTTAATTCTTCATCTTTAAGATGTTGCACGAACGGATAGGAAGAGAATTGCATAGATAACGGTAAAAGAGCCTTAACTCCATAAACTAATTCAAAGGGACTTTTTCTAGTATCTCTTTTAGTAGTGATCATATCTTCCCGTGCAAAGTAAATTTTAGTTGCTCACCCCACTTTATTTAATTCACATCTAATGTCGTCTTAATTATCTTGATAAAAAAATTGTATTACTTGATTCAACTTGACCATTTCCCTGAGGATTCTAATTAGATGCATATGTAAGTCTATATTCCATAATATTGACACATAGTTAATAATGATTTAACCCTAAATATCATTGCATTATCAACAACTATTTTTGTAGGTACTCCAAACCTACAATATTATACTATTCAAAATGAAATACTTGACTACTTGGTGAGTTGCTTTATTGGTAGGGATAGCTTCAACCCACTTTGTGAAGAAGTCAGTGGTAAGAAAGATCCATCTATGTCCAGCACTGGAGGAATATGAGATTTCTCCAATGAAATTTATCCCCCATTGTTTGAAAGGATATTTTATCTGATATTGATTCGCAAGGGTAAAGCACCTCAAAATTTCATTCTACTAGAGAACCTTTGACAACTTTCACACTTTCAAACTAATAAAGATGCATCTTTAAAAAGTGTTGGCCATTAGTAACCTACTCTCAAATTCTTATGAGTAGTCACTCTTCCTACAAAATGATCTCCATATACTCCCCCATGTATTTCTAAAATAATCTTGGGGGCTTCTTCTTATATGATGCATATTAAGAGGAACCCCTCAAGATTTTTCCAATGCCAACCCATATTCAGTTATAACATTTTTTTGGGAGGAAAATTTCAGTGTCCTTCTCTAATTTTGGTTTAAATTACCTCAGACACTCCAAATTTCTAAGTTAAAATATTATATCTTTGTATCATCTGGAATTGATTATATTTTCTTGAACATACATATTTCTTTCTTCAACTTCATTTATCTCCATTACTTACAAGTTGCTTTCTTCCATAAACTTTGTAAGACCCAAACCCCTAACCAAATTGGTGTGGTTTGTTTATCCATATCATACATCTTATAGCTTGTTTACCCAATGATCATCTTTTTCTTTAAATTTCCATCTTTGATAAAATATCCTTAACCATTATATTGGGAACATAGGCTACAATCTTGTAACTCAAGATGTAAGGCCTAAAAATTTTGGTACCTCTCACCAAAGGAAAATCTAATTTTTCCATGATAGTGTACTTTAACTTAGCATCATGCAAGGATTTACCTAAAATAAAAAAATAGGTATTACCTTCCCTTCATCATCCTTTTCCAATAACACTCATGCAATGGTATTCTCATAATGCAAAAGAGAATATCTAAAAAACCTTATAATAATCAAGATTTGCTAGTATTGGGGCCTTCTTCAATAATTCTTTAATTCCAATGCAAGATTTAGGATGGCATCTTACTTCCCATTTGATGATTTGGTCCTTTTTTAACAAGTTTGTTATAGGAATGGTTATCTCGAGCACAATTAGGAATAAACCATTCTGATAAAATTAATTTGACCGAAAAAAGGATTGAATCCCCTTTTTAGTTTTAGGGATGGGAAATTTACCAATTGCTTCCACCCTCTTGAGGATCTATCATAACCCCTTCCTTTGACATAATGTGTGCCATATAATTTTTACCCTTTTGAACTCCAAAATGACATTTTTTAGGATTTAATGAAATTATATACTCTCTGCATATAATTAGCATCTTTTCCACATGGATAAGGTGGCCATTTATTTTCCTGGAGAATACAGTCACATCATCCCTATATAATGCAATAAAGTCATTAATGTAACCTATAAAGGCAACATCCATAGCTCTTTGGAAGGTAGCCCCAACATTCATTAAGCCAAATGGAATTCTCACATACACATACGTACCCCATAGAGTGGTGAAAGCAGTTTTAATTCTTTCTAATTGCTTCACAACCACTTGATTGTATCTTGAGTATCGATATAATGTAGAGAGCAATTCATATCCAGTGACCAGTTGTAACATATTAACCATGTTAGGCAATGGATAGTTATTCTTGATGGAAGCCTTATTTAGATTTTTCAAATACACACACAACCATTACATCTCCTGGAAGAAGGTGAGAATACATTGCTAACAGACACAATATTAGAGGTCTGAAACTCATGAAGAAGTCGGCCACCATTTTGGCATGGTGTCATTATGCCCAAAGAGAGATCCACTTACAAATTTTTCAGAGTCTTCATACATTATAAAGAAGAGAGAGGAGAGGATTAATAGACCTTCAAATTTTGTCCTAAACCACTGGTTTAGAATTTTTTCCCAAGGGTATTTGAAAAGATGGATTGGAAACCTTACAAATCCATTTCCTATATGGTACTTTTAATTCTACAGAAAAAGACATGGGCTAAGTAGTACCTCATTAATGTTTCAACTATTGAAAATAAGAATGTATTGCATTCCATCAACCTTGGTTTCAGCTAGTAGTATCCAACCTTTGGTATCAACCAGTAGTACCATGTTCATTATGTTCCCAAATGGTAGTATTCTTCAACATCCCTATGATGAGCCAACAGGATGTGTTGGTCGGTATGAACCACCTTGGTCGGGAGCATGTGTTGGCTTTGGATGTCATAAATAAAGCATGTGTTAGCCCACCTAGGAATCATGTTAGTTGTTAACTGAATGGTATCCCTTCCAATAACATATGTATATACTTTACCATCTTACCATTTAGAGACCATTGGTTCCCACTCCAAACTCTACAACACATTGATTTCTACAGCTTAATTCACTGAGACTTCACCATACCTGACCATCATCATCAGATACTTTGCAATGTTAGGCACATTATCTAGCAGGGATGGAAATTTGGATAACATTACAGCATCATAGTGTGTGATTGTATGTATACACTGTATCATAATCAAAAAAATTCAAAGTAATGCATATACGACTTCAGAAAGATACAACATTTGGGATCAACTTCAAACCATGATATGAGGATATCGAAATAATCAAAGTAACTCAAAGGTAAAGATTCTGATATCATAGGATGATTATTCGAGGGTTTGAAAATTAAATATGAAAAAAATGTTATCGTAGCATATATTATTCGTGTGGACGAGATTCTTAACACGATCAGAGGGCTTAGTGAATTTAAATTAAAGAATGTATATCTTTTATACCCCAAATGTACTAGAAATCTTTAATCCCATTAGATCTAATGCCTCAAAATATGTAATACTGTTAAAGAAATGAAATATCTAGACTATTTAAAATGCAAGAGTTATATGGAATTCCCATGGCTGCTATGAGATATAGGCACAAAATCTGAGAAGCATATAAAACATTGGAAGTAAGCCCCATCATATATTCACAGGTCCAAGGGTAAAATAAAGAGTATGCATTAAGTAACTGAATCTCATTGATGAGGAGTGGGTCGTTGAAATCTACATAACCAATAAAATTGCTTAAAATCCAGGGATCTGAAAACAGTACTTCTTAGGGTAAGCTACCTTGTCGAGTATCTTCAATTAGATGGTAAAATAGGACATTTCCCCATACATCTTGACTAAGATCTCCTTCCACTGGGATGATAGTGGCATGATGAGGAAAGTCCATAATGAGGAAAGTAATAAGAAGGACTAGTAGCCCATTTCCTCGATATAAGAAAAACTTACAACAAAATGTAGGGTAAGTCACAAATTTGGTACCACATTCATAGTTAAATACTTCTATTTCAAAAAGGATAGTAGCTATGTTGAGGAAAGAAATGAGAACATATCAGACAATTGACAAAGAAAAAAATTAGTGTTACATGATTGTTGAATCCATAGCAAATGTAATTCCTCTATATCCTAAAGGCACCTTAGAAGAGGAAGAATCATGTCGAAGACTGGAACAGTCATCATCATGACATGAAGCTAACTGAATCTATGTTTTAGGTGAGATTAAAGTTTTCTAAGATAACCAAAGTAGTGAAACAAATATTAGAGATTACAAAATCATGTAGAATAAAATTGTGTTTTAACAAAAAAAGTGTCACTAAATATACTAAATGGGATTCCCCCAAATGATCCTTAATACTAAAGATACAACTTCCAATAGGAAAATAGAATAGCGGGTAGAGGTGAGCACTATCAACATCCTTAATACAAAGGAACTACGTACTCCTAAGAAGCCCAAGAATACTCGAATGCTGTTACATCTGTGCTCAGAACTGGATCCTAAGACAAATCAATCAATTGGTATAGTAAGTTTAAATCTGAATTGAAAATTTGAGAACTAAAGTTACATGGGGTGATACTTGGGTCAACCCCTTCTTATGATCCTCACGTGAATAGGGTCATTAAATACTTGATATCTTGTGGTGTAATGGTTATGTTATAGCTAGGGTCACAGCACCCATGAATGTCTACAAATATATGGGTTGAGACACTCAGTGTGCCTTAAATACCATGGCATGCCTTATCTCAAAGTGTGGGATCTTTTGGGATATCGAGAGAGCTATCTGAATGAAAGTCGGTTGGTATTGGGTTGTGGCCAGGTGCACACATAAAATTTGCAGAGTTATCTATTCTAAAATCTATTCTAACTTGCCACGGGAGACTAGGTTAAGAATTGATGCAAGAGGTACCTAAACCTAAAATCAAAAGAGGTGATGCACCAAAGGATATTTCTGAACACTGGCTTTGCTATCAAACACAGACCATTAAAAATCATAATTGGGCAACCACCATGTATAGATTGAACTAATATTGCAACATCAAGGATCAGATAAAGGAAATGAACATAGGATTACCTGTTAAATATCAGTCCTACAGAGCATGTCCATTATTACTTGCACAAATTGATACAAACTCATTACAAGTAGCTCCTTATTGTGATAAATTAGTACATTACATTATACAGTCATCACCATAAGAAGTATTGTCATCAACCTCCATGAATTCATCTACAGATCAGAGTCAGAAGAGGAATGTGAGCAGGACACCAAACTATCACAACACTTTACAATCAGCATGAGCTCTTACCTTTAACCAATGACAGCAAAGAGAGGAGAATGAAAAGAGGTGGGACTAATTTGATTTTCTCTTAGCTCGGATACCAGCTTATTTCATGATTCCCCTGGGCTATTTTCACTCTATAATCTTATCAAGTCTGCCTCTCTATGTCTGTTTGGCAAAAAATGCTGACCTTGAAGGTTGGTAATGGGCCTGAGAATTCTGAGCTATCAATTCTTTTTGCTCTAGTAAGTTTGTAAGAAATTTCCTTCACTGCTACATGCTAGATGGCATGAAATATGTTCTTCATAGATCTACTCACCTTGTTTTCCTAAGGCTTATAAAGATTAACTAGTTTTAGGATTCTCATGGTGTAGAAGAGGTCGATACCTGCTACCTTAATGGTGTTCTCAAATTTGTACAACCATTTCGAGCAAGATGGATCGAAATGTCCTATGCTCATTTGAATCCCTCAAATAATATGTAGATTTCATACTAAAATGGCATCATAACTAGTGTTCGCAGATAGGATTCATCACGTGGGCCTGAAAATTCACTTTGGTGCCTTTTAGCGAAAGTCTTGTTAAATCTAGTATAAAAATCTCCCATAGGCCCGAAATGGGATTCTTCTTTGCATTTGGCGAATTCTGAGAGGACCTCCTTGGGCTCGGTCGGGTCCCCATATTGTGATCTATACTGTGCCATTTTGTGATTTCAGTGCAATGAAGTTCCAAAATGTCTCGCAGACCCACCGGCCAACATTTATACTCGGGAAAAATTTCCTCTGTGGCCCTGCAACTTTACATTTGGTGAAAATTCATCCCCGATCCCACCGGCCCACATATTCCGCTTTGGCAAAAAATATTCTGCAGGTCCGCCAACCCACTTTGACCTGAAACATGACCACGTGTACCTTTTGTTTGGCAGGGTCATATGTCAAATCTTGGAAATGTGGAGGCTCAGCGCACATTTGAGACCTGCCCCCAAATTTTACCTTTAAACGGTATGGGACAAGAGCTCTTTGAGGAAATGGGGTGTGATCTTTAAATATCATCAATGATTCAGTTTCACAAAACACTTTATTATTTCTAAGTAACAGAGGAGGGAAATGAGGAATACCCTGAGTTATGAATGAAGGAACCTCTAAAGCTGGAGTGTACAAATTTGTACAAGGACTACTTGATCTAGAACATGTCATCACCAATCCGACACTATGATAATTCTTTACCGGGAACTCCTCATGCTATGATTATTTACTAATGCACATATTTTAATTTGGTGGATGGAATCTGGAAACACAACAACAAACATAACACAAGAATACCATAGACTATGATAAGAAGGAATGATGATAAATCTGAAATATAAGTGTAAATTATAATATCAACATGAAATTGTGACAATCTCACCCATGAGGTACTTCAAGTGTTACTGACTTCACTTGCCTTCCAATAATAACTATGGGAGAAACTTCACAATTACACCTCTTAATGGCTTCTTTAACACACCTTCAAAATGATGGCTTCCTTTACACACTTACTCATACAATATTTTTCACTACTTCCTTCTATGCTAAATGAGGGGGGTGGCCTCTTTATTTATAGGAATTTAGGCTTATCCACCCTATCTCTATGATAGGATAGGAAATCTCTTCTAGCCAATCATATTCCATGCCTAAACTCTTTCATTTACATGTAGGCGTATCTTCTAAGATAAGATGAACCTTATCATCTCACATGGGTTCCACCTTTTTAGAATTTTCCACAAATAAAATACACAAAATATTTATGACATCACTCTTTGTCCTTATTACAAATATAATATTTTTAATTCCTAATCATGTAGACCCTACTTCTCTACTTACCCCAACTTTGACATTTTAACATTACCGGACCACTTACGACAAATATTTACTTTTTTCCACAACATTTCTATTGTACTTTGACTATTACCGTACTCTACTTTATTGGTGGCACCATACTGACGGTGCCGTTATCTTCTATTGGATGCCACTACTAATTATACTTAACAACATCCTATTCCTAATACATACATTAATAAAATAGAAATTACAGAGGAAAATTTTAATGTCAACATTTTCCCCCTTCCTAGCTTCTACTCCGTCCTCAGAGTAGACTCTTATTAAAATTCTAAAGTTGGTGCCTATAAAATCTTTAACTTGTCATGGTTGACCCATTTCGTAATGGGGGTGCCATCTAATTCCTCCAGTAGATATGTACCATTTTCATTCGCAGCTCCTATTTTGTAGGGCCCCATCCATTTGCGAAGAAATTTTCTCTGCCTTCTTTTTTTGTATCTAGAATCATAGACTAGAACCAAGTCATTTGCATGAAATGGAGACCAATGGATCTTTTGATCAAAGTATTCCTTCTACTTCATTTTCTTCTTATAGCTTGTATCCTTCGTTATTTCCCTCATTTCATCTAGCAAATGAAGATGTACCAACCTTTCTTTTACTGAATCACTTTCATCCATCCTTTCATTTTTCACAACTCCCATAGTGGGAATATCAAACTCAATAGGAAGAACTGGATCAATGCCATAAGCTAACTGAAATGGGGATTATCCTGTTGTTGACTTTGATGTTGTCCTATATGCCCACAATGCTGCATGAATCCTTTTATCCCACTTATGTACCTACAAGGCTGCATCTTTTGCTAGAATTTAACATAACACAAAATTTGTTCGTTCCACCTGTCCATTTGTGCTTGGCTTATATGTTGTTGCCTTCCTATGCTTAATAAAAAACTTGTTGAATAGGGTTTCTACCACCTCATTAATGAAGTGGCTTCCTTGATCTGTTACAATTTCTAATGGGCAACCAAATCTGGTAACAATGTGTTCATATATGAACCTTGCCACTTCATCCATGGAAGTTGTTTTCAATACCCTAGCTTTAACCCACTTGGTTAAATAATTTGTGGCAACTACAATATAATTATTTTGGCATGGGGTAGTTGGAAGTGGACTTACAATGTCTATTCCCCACTTTTTAAAGGGACCAAGTGGAAGAATAGGGCATAATGGAGCTGATGACGTCTTACGGTTACCATGTGTTTGACAAATATCACATCTCTTACAATAATTATAACAATCTCTAAAAAAAGTGGGTCAGTGATAACCTGCATCTAAGATCCTTCTTACTGTAAGTTGTCTAGAGAAGTGTCCTCCACATGTACCATTGTAGAATTCTTCTATCATCTCCTTCCCTTGATCATGTCCAACTACCCTCTTGTAATGTCCATCAAGTCCTATTCGAAATAATACTCCATGCAGAATAGAATATGGATGACTGGCTTGAGTAATCTTCCTCTTAGTCTTTGCATTGGCACTATCAGGAAACTTGACTTCATTCAGATAATTCCAAATATCTATGTATTCACTAGGGATTGTGTAGAAGGATAAAAATGTTGCATCTAGGAAATCATCATCATCATAAGGTGAACCTAAACCATCATAGGCTTGAGAGAGTGCATCTGCATTAACATGCTTCTTTCCTGGCCTATCTATAATATCAAATTCAAATTCTTGTAGCAAAATTATCCATCTTGCTATCCTCCCTGATGGGTTAGGATTATTTACAACATATTTTAGAGCCTAATGATTTGTTACAAATATAAATTTCTGCCCTAGCAATTAATTTCTAAACTTCTTTACAGCCAAAATGATAGCTAGAGCCTTTTTTTCAGTTACAGTATAATTTACCTCAGCACTACTCATGTGTCTGCTCCTAAAGTAAACTGGATAATCATTCCCATTTTCATATTTTTGGCTCAGAGTACTTCCTATTACTACATCTGAGGCATCAGTATACACAATGAATGGCTTGCTCCAATATAGATTCTTTAAAACAGGTGAAGACACCAAAGCTTCTTTCAGTTGTTCAAAAGGTTCATGCACCTTATTTCTTGGTTCAAAAGTAACATCCTTCTTCAAGAACTGGGTTAGTGGCTGTGCAATCTTTGAGAAATTCTTGAACCTTCTATAATAACCCACATGGCCTAAAAATGATCTCAACTTACTTCTATTAATAGGAAATGGTAACTCTTTGATTTTTGAAACTTTATCAGGATCAGTACCAATACCATCTCTGGATACAACATGCCCTATCAAAATGCCTTTAGAACATCCAAAGACACACTTTTTAGGGTTTAGTGAGGCTTTTGCTTCATCTAACCTCTGAAATGTTGTCTCCATCTGGTGCAGGTGGTCCATCTTACTCCCATAGATGCAAAAATCATCCAGAAATACTTTGATGAAGTTCCTAATGTAGGGTTCAAACACCCTATTCATCAAGTGCTAGAACGTTGCCAGAGCATGACACAACCCAAAAGGCATAACTCTATAAGCAAACATTCCCCAAGGAGTAGTGAACGTGGTCTTCAACTAATCTTTCTCCACTATATGAACTTGGTTATATCCGCTATATCCATCAAAAAAACTATAGCACTCCTGGCCAGCTACTTCATCCAAGATCTGATCTGAGAATGGAAGAGGGTAATGATCCTTCTTTGTTGCCTTATTGAGCTTTCTATAATCAACACAAATGCGTAGATTCACATTATTTTCTATTGAAATCACAATGGG
This sequence comes from Taxus chinensis, assembly GCA_019776745.2. Taxonomy (NCBI): domain Eukaryota; kingdom Viridiplantae; phylum Streptophyta; class Pinopsida; order Cupressales; family Taxaceae; genus Taxus; species Taxus chinensis. Next base: position 782,388,035 of record CM034147.1, on the reverse strand, counting down.
AGAAACCCATTCTGAATTCTCCACAGCAAATATGAATCCTGCATCAAGCAACTTATCTATTTCTTCTTTTACAGTCCTAGAAAAATTAGGATTCATTCTATATGGAATTTTCTTTATGGGCTTAGCACCATCTACCAGCTCAATAGAATGTTCTACCCAACTTAATTGACAGAGTTCCTTGTAGTTCAAAGTGAATATTTGTATGTACCTTCGAAAGAGCTAGAGGTAGGATTCCTTCTCATTCCCCATCACAGCATCACCAATCTTTATTTGTTGGAGACGATCATCAATTTCTTCTTTGGATAATTTTATGGGGTCATGAGTCAATGTGACTAGAAGGATATCCATGACTGAAACATCAACCTCACTTTCTTCATCTTCGGTGTCCACTTCACTGGTACTAGAGTAATCAGAGGATGTCCAATCATCAGTTTCATCACTTGAATCCACAGGTTCTACCTTATGATGCCGAGGGATCATGTTTACCTTCACCCTCTCTCTACCATGTCCAAGTGTCATGAAGCCTTCATTCCAATAGTTTCTTGCATGAACTCTCCTTAGCCATGGTCTTCCCAACAACATTGGGTATGCAACAATACCCTTTTTCATCACCTGAAATTCTACCACACATACAACACCCATAACAGATATTGCAACATTTGAAACTACACCATCTGGTTTAGTTTTTCCCTTATTTAATGACCTTAACATAAGTGTTGAGGGGCGATCAATTTTTAAACCCAACATGTTCATTACAAACTTGGTCATTACATTAACTGCAACACCTCCATCAACTAAGACTTCATGAATTGAAATACCATTACATAATACCTCAGCTTGTGGAGCATAGGGATCCACCTCTACCTCCAAAACAGGGACCTCAGCCTTCTTCCTTCATTGAGCATTGAGTCCACTTCGCAGCTCCAGCCTCTTCTCAGAAGACATAGCCAAGAGTTGACCATATGTAATATTTGTAGGCCTTTTGGACAGATCTTCTAAGATGGAGTATGGTCCTTATCCCTATGAAATTAGAAAATCCTGCACACCCAAATTTCTTCTCCTATGTTTCTTACTAGTTTCTCCTTTTATCTTCTTAGGATCATTTCCATCTTGGTTATCTTTTTTTTCTTTCTTTTTGTTACAAACAAATCTACTTCATTATTTATGCTCTTATCTACTACATCAAAAGAATTCACAGGTGCTTTTCCTTTATCATTATCTCTTGTACCAGATGTAGAAGCTCTATCTAGATAATTATACTTATAATGACCCTTTTTATAACAACCATAACATACAACTTCAAAAATATTTCTTTTTGGACCTCTATCTCGTCCCTGAGAACTAAATTCCTTTCCTTGAAGATTAATAGTAAACTGGCCCATCTTCCTGAGTATATCTTCATACTCAGTAGATGTACTAGGAGAAATATTTGTGCTCACTGAGAGTGGTTGTGGATTCTGGACCAAAGGTGCTAGTGTACGCTCTACTTTAGCAACAATTTCTTTGGGCTCCTCTTTCATGCTTTCTTCTTGCCTTCTTGCAATCTCCTTTTCTTGTTCGAGGGTCACTGGGCATCCATGCCATTCATCAACCCGTCCTCTAATCCTTCCTTCCAGATCTGGGCATCGACCTTCCTCTTTAGCTCTAGAACATGAGCATGATAATCTCTTATCTTCTCTTTCTCTCCTTGGGCTAGCTTTGTAATCTCGATCATGAGATCTGCATATTTCTGTTGTTCACCAAATTCTTCAATAAAACTTTTAGTTAATAAATCCATTGAGTTTTTCATATTATCACCTAGTGTTTCAAACCACCTAAGTGTTGAACCATCCAAAAAGGTAGGAAAAAATTCAGTCCATTATTCCCTTCTTATGAGACCATTACAAATCTAAGATTATTTAAACTCTTGAATGAAAGATGAAGCATCTTCATTAGATTGGGCTGAAAAAATAGGAATCTTCCCCATTTTTAAATGTAACCACAGTGAAATACCAACTCACAAGTACAATCAGTAAGACTTATGTGCACAAATAATTAGACTCACTACAATAGAAAGTGAATTTACACCTTTCTACAATAAAATAGGAATGACCATGGTAAACTATGGTAAAACTTGACTTACTGTGGTAAAAACTGACTTTACTGTGGTAAACACTATTTACAGTAAAAATGAAGTTAATGGGGTTAACACTATTCACAGTAAAAAATGAAGTTACTATGGTAAATAATATTCATAGTAAAAATTAAATTTACTATGGTAAATACTATGCATGGTAAAAAGTGACTTTACCATGGTAACCGCTATACATAGTAAAAATTAGGTTACCCTCCAAATGTTTTCTGACTAAGTGGGAATTTCTCTCTAGAAAATCCACCAATGAGGAAGGGTCCTAGCAACGGAGCCAAAATGTCATCACCGTTCCGGCACTATGATAATTCTTTACCAAGAACTCCTCGTGCTATGATTATTTACTAATGCACAACTTTTAGTTTGCTAGATGGAATCTGGAAACACAACAACAAACATAACACAAGAATACCATAGACTATGATAACAAGGAATGATGATAAATCTGAAATATAAGTGTAAATTATAATATCAACATGAAATTGTTATAATTTCACCCATGAGGTACTTCAAGTGTTACTGACTTCAATTTCCTTCCAACAATAAATATGGGAGAAACTTCACAATTACACCTCTTAATGGCTTCTTTAACACACCTTCAAAATGATGGCTTCCTTTACACACTTACTCATAAAATATTTTTCACTACTTCCTTCTATGCTAAATGAGGGGGGTGGCCTCTTTATTTATAAGAATTTAGGCTTATCCACCCTATCTCTAAGATAGGATAGGAAATCTCTTCCGGCCAATCATATTCCATGTCTAAACTCTTGCCTTTACATGTAGGTGTATCTTCTAAGATAAGATAAACCTTATCATCTCACATGGGTTCCACCTTTTTAGAATTTTCCACAAATAAAATACACAAAATATTTATGACATCACTCTTTGTCCTTATTACAAATATAATATTTCTAATTCCTAATCATGTAGACCCTACTTCTCTACTTACCCCAACTTTGACATTTTAACATTACCGGACCACTTACAACAAACATTTACTTTTTACCACAACATTCCTATTGTACTTTGACTATTACCGTACTCTACTTTATTGGCGGCACCATACTGACAGTGTCATTATCTTCTATTGGACACCACTACTAATTATACTTAACAACATCCTATTCCTAATACATACCTTAATAAAATAGAAATTACGGAGGAAAATTTTAATGTCGATAAATCATCTGAAGAGCTAAAATAATGTTTTATCAAAGGTTGATCACCCTCAACAACAAGCACCACTGCTTCTTCCAACCTTCGATCACCCAAGGCTCTCCAAACTTCTTTTCTTATAGTATTTATCTTTCCCAACTCTGGAAACAACTTTCTAGCATGATCTATCTTAAAGAAGGACCTTATTCCTTACAAATTTACACATTTTACTGACAGATCACAATATTTGAAACTCAAGGTACTGGTATTTACCAGATTTTTTGAATAATGTGGATTTTCCACTAAGGTCTTGCACATTAGATGTATAAATCATTGTAAACAAATTGCCAACTGAAACTTCATAATCAATTTCATCAAAGTTTGGAAAATCTTGATATCCTTTATCAATATTTACACTTATCAAGCTCAAATTTAATGGAAAATTTTCTTAAACTAGGAAAATACCGAGCAAATGACTTCAAGCTCATTTTTTGTAAAGTCGGACAAAGGATCAATTCTAGATCATGTATTTGTATCTACACCTACTTCATATGTTACTAGAGGTTGATATATCTTTGTATTTACAAAAATAGTCCCCAACAATGGTGCCAAGAGAGTGTTGGTACCCAAATCTGCACCACCTTGAGAGATAAGCAACATTTGCAATCTAGATTGGATGTTTAAAGTCAATAAAATCAAAGCTATAGTCATTTTGTAGCCAGGGACATGTTTTATTGACTCTTTTGAACTTGACTTTGGAAAATATTAGGCTTCACTCACAAAAGGGGATGACCTTCCCTACTACTTTAGGTTCTTCCTTTAACCAGGGTGAGAGGACCTGATTTATGACCTGTAATTATGAGAATAATGGATGAAATTACATTTTCTTAATGTTCTGTTTGAGATATTAAAGGTACTCCAGGAAAGAGGTGGTTAATGCAAGCACTATTTAACTCTCACTAGTTTTCACCTTAAATAATGTAGATATATATCAAAATAGGACTTCAAGTCACTTTAGACAGTGTGTATCTTAGCATGTTTCTACATAATTATGAAAGGGAGGGCAGAAATGGTAAAATCCCTTAGCAAATGGTTATAAAAAGAGTAAACATGGATAATTCAAAAGGATTTGAAAATGGTAGGTTGTAAATTGTGTGAATTTGAATGGGAGATTAAAGCAAGATAAATTTAATATACATATTTCACAAGAAAACCTTTAAAATGCTCACAAATTTCCTCAAGGTAAGAAAAACACATCACACAACTAGTATCAACCCTTTAACCATAAGGTATGCACTAATGGAAGCCCAGGAATACAATATTTCACACAATATTAGAGAATTTAAACACAAAAAACTCAAGTTAAATCTTCAACAAAACATTTACAAATCCGGATCAACTACGCTTAAGATACACTCAGAATCTTACATAAATCTTCTCAAATGAACAACAATAACATGGATTTAAAAATGTTTATCACATTACATAAAGAAATCTCTATTTATTATGCAATTCTAGTTTCCAAAATGCTTCAAATATATACAATATCTAGTGTAATTGAAAGGAACTATTGATCTAAGATTGCAACAAGGGAGACAAATAACTATTTCAAAGTATTCTACTTTAAGAACAATGACAACATTGCTCAAGAGACAACACACAATTTATTTTAAGAAATGAAAATTTCTCAGCAAGGGACCATAATTCCTATAGCCTCAATGTTTTCCAATGACTATACACTCACAATCATCTTGGCATGAGAAGATTTAGACAAATTAAAAAAACTAAATATTTTCTCGATTCAATTCAAGTTTTCTACGAAAAGTACAGTTGGTTTTGTTTTGTTTTCTCTAAAATCTTAGAAAAATTTTACCCCCCTTTTCATGTGAGAACATTCCTCTCAGATATATATAATTTCTTTCCTCTCATCTATCTCTTTTCCCCCCCAAAAGTATGAATCTTTAAAAGAATATTCCCCTTTATGGCATACACTCTGGTCTATTATTATTCTTTTGAAAATATTCTAATTTCGTGTTGTCAGGTGGAGGAACTTACAAATGATTTACATTTTTCATTATCTTAGAATTACTAGGATTCCACATCTCTGTTTTAATATTACTTGTTTAATCATTTCCTTTTTAGTTCAGCAGGGAGACTTTTCAATGATTTTCAAGTGCCTCCAGATAGTTTGATTTGATGTGTAATCCCTTTTTATTTTTGAGAATCCACCTCGAAGAACACATACTCATTTTTATGTCTTTATGAGTTGAGTGTTCTCACATGGATTATGTCACATAAATCCAACCATTTTCATTTGCATAATATCAGTTACCTCCAAAGTTATTTCCTTTGTCTGGGCTGAGCAGGAGATCTTTATTCATTTAATGGTGGTGATTCCATTCAATTCAGCTCGTTTGCACCATTTTCACTATAAATTCAATTCTATTTCTTCATTAGTATGCATCTCCTTTCCATTCTTCAACATGAATCTATTGCAAGTTTCTTTGTTGGTGCAATGGTGAAGGTAACAGTAGCAACTAGCCTGAAAGAGATGAGGCCCAGATGAGGCATTCGTCAAGGATTTATTTGAGATTATAGACCCAAGGGATGGAAATGGGCCCTTGACATACATAGAAGTTCATATTTCCCTCCTTTTAAGATTGATTAAAATCAATCATTTTTTCTCGGCCTTTTAAACCATGTATTATCATCTCTTTTGGTGGGAGCATAAAAAAACTCTATAAGAACTGAAGAAATTTTGGATTGAAAGGAGGCATACTGTGATGGGGATGACTGAATACAAGTCTCCCTTTCTGTGCAATGAATAATTTTTTTCTGAAAGAGATTCCCCAAGAGTCCTATGTAATTTATGGAGGGACTTCAAGTGATATTTTTCTTACCATTTCTCACAAAGTAGATGAATTCGAGCAACGAATCTTCTCTCTAGAAAAAAGGTCCATCAGGCCCTATGCCACCACAACAATCTGCAGTACCAACATCATCAGCAAGAAGAAAGAAGGGAGAATAAATCTCTCAACCCCCAATTATCATTTTGGATGAGGAAGAAGCAAGGCCTTCATCTCCTCAATGTCCTAAGGCATCACTCTCTACCATTGAGGAAATTGTTGGCAAGTCTACTTTCCAACCTTGCATTCATTCAGAGCAGCATATTCCTTTGATGGAGCAAAAATTATCAGGACCCTTTCATGTTCTCATTCTAAGGAAATACAAGGGCGAGTCCAGTTCTAAGTCTCCTTTTTCGATAGGTCTAAGGACCACAATACTTTCTCTTCCAGCTGCTTCAAATGCTCATGTTTAGTCTACTCCTTACAAAGAAAAAGGGAGAAATACATTTCCTATAGGTGGTTTGGACCTTCTGGATTGGGTATCTTCTTATCAAAATAAGATAGAGTTGAAGACTATCATGGATGGTCCTAGAATGAATGTTGACACATTGATTAATATGGGGATGTCTCGTACTTTAGTTGGGGCAGTTGTGTTTGCTCAAATAGTTCAGGGCTCATAAGAATTTGTATCAAGTAAAAACAAGTTGCTAAATAAATTTCCCTCATTTGGAGAAGATCTCGAAGTAGTAATAGAAGATGATTAAATGTCTCTCTTCTCCTAATTTCCCCTTTTTCAATGTAATGTTCGAAAATGTATGTAAATTTTTCATGGGTTGGGACCCCTATAGATTCCTATTTTTCTTTTCCATCAATATAGAAAACTCAAATTGTTACATTTATGCACATGCTTCATAATATATTTAAAATTCTATCAAAGCAATAATAAAAGTCTAGTGTATTGTATCAAATTACATTCGTGCTTGATAACAAAAATTCAACATAATGTTCAACTTTTATGAAACAAGAGTACCAATTATAATAAAATGAAATTTGTTTACAGAAAATAAGACTAAACTTTATCATTGGTCTTCATGGTTATATCCTAATATTTATCTTCTTCTTCCTCCTTTAGCTATATTTCCATGTATGTATATACCTTTGAAATAACTTCCTTACATCCTATTTCATTGGACCTGTGTGATTTTGGAATATTAGGGTCTACCTGTTCAATGCATCCCCACATTGATCCATTTTTTTCTTATGTTCCCATGACTTTCCTTTATATTCTGAAATTTTATTCTCTACATCCATTAGCCTCTTGATAACCTCCTAAATAAATTTTTCATCTCGGATGTATTTTTCAAAAGAATGGATTAAGAAGTCACTTTTCAAGTCACCACAACTCTTCTTGTGTTTATCAAACATCGTTCCTTCCAATTTTATATCTATAGGGTCAATGCCTTTTTCAACCCATTTCTTTTCTATCTCCATATTTTCTCTAACTTGATTCAAAACTTCAATCCTAATTTTAGAAAAAAATTCAATTTCATATTGGGTTCCCATTTTATCTAATGTCACAATTCCTTCCTCTTCAACTAGATACTCATCAAGTTGATTGATACGGTGGAAGGATTCCTTAATATTATAAAATCTAATTGTCAAATTTTTCAATCAAATAATTTATTTCACTGAGCTTGGTATTGAGTTCTTCATACCTCTTTCTTTCTTTCTCAAAGATCTTCTTCCCTTTTTCAATTAATTTCTAAACCCAGTCATCAACAACCTTGACCTTCTTAACATCCTTTTCCATGCCTCCAATGAATTTAGGAGTGATGGTAGAAACATCTTCTTTTATCTTAACTTGATGGGCCTACTAAATATTGTAAACATGATTTTAAAGATTTGACCTTGTCTTTTAATTACCTTTTTGATACTTTGTCCTCATAAAATTTATGTAACAAACCTTGGAATGCCTTTTAAACTTCCTGCTTTAATGTTTCCTTAGAAGTTTTTTCCAATGGGATGTGTAAGATGTCATAATGACTTGATGTTATGTCATCCCTTGAATTTCCTAGGTGTGGGGTTGTAACTTCTAGGGTTCTAGATCCATATGGATCCACATGAGTCTTAGTAATAACTCTAGCATTTTTTGAAGTCTTTTTTGGCTTTGGGAAGTCTAAAGTTGTAATATCTATGAACTTTTTAGGTACAACTTTCTCTTCTTCTATTGAAATCAACCTTCCCAAACCAACCAGTTATGAGAGTAGTCCCCAGTTTTTACTTTTTGTGATGTTTGTTAGAACTCCTCGTAGAAAACCACCATTTATTAATAAATTTCTTGAACAGTTTATACAAATGGTACTTCTTGTTGTGCCTTGTCTACTCATGATACTAACTCTTTAGATTCATCATGTATTCCTATTATGTCCAACTACTTATTTCCTTGATCCTATCTTGGTATTGATTGATTGCTTCTTGATTCACACTGTAAATTAGAGCATTTTCCTTATTTGTATTTTCAGGTAGGGTAATAATCAATTATATGGTTTTCTTTGGAATCTCTTAGACTAGTGTTTTTACTTTGGGAAATTCCTCTCCTTTTACACTATTTTTCTCCTTTAAAGGTTGAAGTTTGGGGGAAACATTTTCATGAACTGGTATATTAATAACGTTTTTCTCTATCATCTCTTCTTTATGATGCTCTATGTGTTGAGATTCAATAACTGGTCCTTCACTCTTATCAAAGGTTTGCACATTTTGAATGTCATTGGTTTCCACTTTTGTAATGACTTATTTTTTGGTTTCCACCACCATTTATTCAACAGAGTCTACATTCTGAGGTGGGTCATTACTCTAGCTGAATTTTATTTATTTTTAAGGACCTTATTTTGTTAGTATAGTAGTATCTATAGGTGTTTCACTTACAATCTTATGAATCTTTGATCCATCTACACTTGAAGTTGTTGGGTTTTCAATAGAAATATTTTATACTGAAACTCTTGTTTCAATAGTTGGCAATTGGGTATATTCATTTATTTTTTCATCCTAATAAAGAACACCTACACATTTTACCATATGTTTCTCAACTGATATTTCAAAGGGTTCAAGTATAGGTACCTCCGCTACTACATTTGTGTCCACTTTCTCAATTGGAATATTTATTTGTTCATGTGGTTGATTAGAGTGAGGTAAATCTATACTTTCAAATGGTGTTGTATCAGATTTTTATATTCCCTGTCCTATCATAGAACTTCCTAGATGGGTAGATGGGGGAGTACCTTAAGTTACCTACTCTTGGATTAATACAGTTACTAATCCTCCTAGAAACAAAATTGAAGTTTAAGAAACTAGTTGTACAATTGGATCAACCTTTGGTATACTTTGATCTTAAGGTGGTGTTATTTGATGATCTACAGAGGCAATTACTCTCTCTTATTCATCAGTCAGAGTAGGAGGATCAATCACCTCATGCTCCCTTCTCGTGTGCTTCCTTTCATAATGGGTACCTATATCTCTCTCTAAAGGATCTACTACTCTAGCTTTATTTACATATCTCTCAAAGAATTTGACCTCAGGGCCTTCCCTTCCTTTTGCACCATGTACTAGAGATGTTGGGTCCACACCTTATATAAATCCTCTCATTATATTTGTTGAAATGGATTCCCATGTCAATATTGTTGTGGTGGTTCTTGTTTTAGTTTCGTCGGTTCCTTTAGTTTGTATTGGTAATACAAAATTAATGGGAGCATTTTACAATGAATTTAAAATCATTTCTTCTATCTTATGATTTAAAGAAGACATGGAAGTCTCAGTTTCACTAGCAATAGTATTCTAATCATCAATGATACTTGTGGTAGGTCTTTTCATGGGCAGCTGAGGAGCCTTTTCTCCCAAAGGATCTATCTTATCAGCGCCTCTCAAAAGGAGAAGATATTCTTTCGAAACTCCCAAATTCCTAAATTTAGTAAGTACCTTTTTGTTTTTTATAGATATATCCATACCTTTTCCTTTCAGCTAAGTCAAATTCCTTCTCACTACATTATCAATTTTGCTCTATTGATTGTCTGACTCTCCCTCATCTCATTTTATAGGATCCATTAGTTGTCCTTTAAGTTTTTTATTAGTATAGTATTGACTCACTATCTATTGGTCATCCATAATCCCCTGAGGGAGTACAACAATTTTAAAATCAATAATTTTCCTGAGAGTCATTCTTGATAAATATTTGAGCCTAACCTCCTCTTCATCTCTATAATTCATCCAATAATCCTCAAAGTGAGGTTCATGTTCAAAATAATTTCCCAAGGTATTGCTGACTGCCCATCTGATATTATAGTCAGATCTTGACTCAAGTTTCTCCATGTCAAACCTTTCCATCTCCTCCTCCATCAATCTATCCTTTATAACGGAAGGACATGAGTATATTCCAATTTTAATAAGGAATTTGATATTTGTTTTATGCTTTCTAGCAATCAACTTGTGAACTAGTGTTAGTTGTCTTCAAAGTTCACATAAGGCCATATTATCATCTACATATCTAGGCAACTTGCATGGCTACCCATCAAACCCATTGACTCTAATGTAAGTGAATAACCTATACTAGATAAATAAGAAACCATAATCAAGTATTGCATCCCTAGCTTGTTTTGATATTATGTATTGTTCCTACTCGGGTTTGAATAGGCATATCACAAGTGTAAAGAATGCATCATTTACCATTCTTACATTTCCTTTCCAATTTCTCAATTGTAATTGGGGGTAAATCTCATGAACTTTATTTTCTTTAAAACTTGTCTATGGTGAAAGGCCAAGATAAGGCCTATGACATGCAATATTGTATATTAGGTATGTCATCATATGAAATTCAAGCTCCCCAGTACCACCCATGTTGTTTTTTACGGCCAGTGCTAAAATTTGTGCATGAATTGAATCATCTATGAGTGTTGCCCAAAAAATACTTCCATTCTTTTCTAAACTAACCCAGATGTATTGGCACATCCACTCCTTGAATTCACTAGTCATATCTAGGTCATCCATTCTACCTAGCAACATCATTAGGTCTTCTACCTCTGCTAAAAAGTGTGCCCTAACCTATCTTTTAGGGAGTCTAGTAGTGACCTTATTATCTGTTAATAACCATTTAGTGTTTATGACCCTATCATAATTCTTCTTTTTGGTTTCAAAGTCCTTAAGATTTGATCCACTGGTCAAGGTTATTGATGTTGTGATTCTTGGTATCCTCAGTGCATTACCCTAAAAGCTTTAGGAATTAGAGTCGCAACTGCCTCACCACTTCCATCCAAAACTTCTATTTTATCTGGATCATAAATTATACAACAAAGCCTTACTAACTTGAGACAGTGTACTGAGGGAGGTATAGCAGCAGATATGAAAATATTACTAGCCTCAATTTCTCTCATGAATTTGCTTTTATTTGGATTACTGAGTCTTTGCAAAAAATCATTCAAATCAGCATTTACCAAGGTTTGGTCTATGATTTTATTCAATTAATTGGTGATACTGGATGTGATGTGAAAACCTGATTGTAATGGATTTATTTTCCTATACCCTAACATTCTCCCTTTAATAGTTTGCAAATTGTGAATCAAACAATGAAAAATTTGATGGCAGTGGAATTCTTGCCTATTTTTCATGCAAATGTAGTGCAATTCTCCCATACTTCTTTGATTTTGAACTCTCGAGATCAATATCAACACTTCTTAGTTAATTTTTCTTTACTCCTTTATGAATTCTCGTAACTGTGGAACCTAGATCTTCATATGCAATAACAAATACTTAAAGTGTTTGAATGTTTCAAATAATTTTTCTTTGATTCATGCAAAAACACATTAATGGTGGCAGCCATAAATTTGTTACATCCTAAACATCTATCCTACTTTTTCAATTTGAATATGAACTATCCACTTGGATAAATTTAATGCTTCGTAGGCTCAGGGATTCTTTTGGTGTATCTGCACTATCTTTCAAACAAATGCATGTTTACCATTTTGACCCGAGTCCCCATTCCTTAACTTTCACTGAGAGTATGACATGCATCCAGATATTAGAGGTGGCAGAGGCACAATACGCTTCTACATATTTGTTTGTTTTCCTGACTAGATGTAAAATTTCAAAAATGACCCGAAACCCCACCTCTTTGAATTTTTTTGAGAACATGACACGTGTCCTTTGCGGGTTTCAGAGATTTTATTGCAATTTGCACTACATCATCTCATTATCATAAAAATACCTCATTAGCCCGATTCCACGTTCCAGTCTTATTTTGACATGTATTTCTTTTGGGGAGTGGGGTCAATTTCTCCTTTTGCATCGTTTGACTCAAATATTTGTGGGAATATTCGTTAGGCCTTGGGGCTAAGTTTTCTCTTTGTAGTTATTATGTGAATAGTGCAAGTTTACAAATCAAGCCCACTGCAACGCAACCAATGGAAACATGCCATGCATATTCGGGTGGTGGAATGAAATATGACATTTGCAATGAAGGTCCAAAGGAAAATAGACAAGGAAGATTTTCAAGGTTAAACTCAATTAATAATCAATTTTTTCACAAGGATTTTCAGGGATGACAAGATTATCACATTCCTTGACCGAAAAAGAGGATTCATGACCTAATCATGGGATTTTATTCTCAGTAACATGATTGTATCTTTCAGGATAATGTCCTTTAAACATTGGAAAACTAGTCAAAGGAAATTTTTTGAAGACACACATTGGATAAAAGGGAAAGATCAAATTGAGCACTAACACAATGGAATAATTTTTTGCTAATTATTCCTTGTATCTTTGGGCTATTTGTTCTCATGTTTTTATCTATTGGTTTTTCTATAGATGTAGCCTAGAATTCACTGCAAATAACCCAAGGATCGATGGCATGTCACTCATCCTGAACTGAGTGCTCACCTAAAGTGTGCAAGGCACCAGGGCCCTCTTTAGAGTTACTTGTCCAGATTGTTATCATGATTTCATGTATATGTCCATATTTATAATAGATAGTAAATAATCCACAATGCATAAGCTAGATCTAAATCTAAACAGTATGAAATATTGACTTAAACAATTATTATAATTAGATTTACCATGCAAGAACCATATTCAGCCACATTCAACACCAATATCCAGCCAATATGATCCATTGTATTAAATACTATAAAACATAGAATCTTCATACATCAAGATTCAGTATCCATAGTTATACATGCTAAAAAAATCCACATCATAACTCTATAATTAATCTGTATCTCTAAACCATACAAATCAATACATATATATAGGGGTGGGGACCTTCCCTTCACTGTGCATGCACCTTCCCATAATAGGCTACATGTTAACAATGGCCATGCACCTTTACAAGTGGATACAAAAGCATGCAAGTGTTAATAATAGATCTTCTAAATTTAAATCTTAGTATAGATCTATTAATAGACCAAAAATATGCATGGCGCTCAAACTGCTACAACTCCCAAAATAGACTTGCGTGAACTGCAAGTCTTCACATCGTGGCATGCTCCACACTCTATGTCCAAAAATAGCCTTAACAACAAAATGACTAAGTTCTGATCTGGGGTGCTCCATACCTTACTATAATTCCATGCGCACTCCATGTGCCCTATATTCACACACCTACCCCTTATGTGCTTTTACAAAACTTAGGCCATATTTTCTAGCCCAATATTACCCCATACTAAATTGGATTGCTGCCCCGGTAATGGGTAATCCCAATCTTATCCCTCCAAAAGAACAATAAATAAAAGAATTAATAAATATGTGTAAACCAAAATAATGGGCTACTAGCACTTAAGCGAATCATTTTACATGGTATCCTTCTTCTCTTCTAATGGAATTAACTCCGGATACTCACCCTAGACTTCTTCTTCAAACACGTACGAGTCACTTAGCACCTTATTTTTTATCTAGGATGTCTGCGACTATGACATCCAAATTATCAAGATTCATCTTATCACCTTCATTCTACAAAATCATGAGTATAGCAGCCATACTCTAGACCATCCCTTCCATCACATCCATATTCTGTGCGATGACCTCTCTAATTTTCTTTATTTTCTTTTTATGTGGGATTCTAGCAGCATCAAGCACATCACACTTAGTCTCTACTATCTTAATCCTTTCCACATGCCCAAGTGTTTCATTCTTGGTTGCCTAAAGTACCTCATCTTCTTCTTCTAGTGTCCTTATCTTAATGATTATATTTTGTGCTACACACATGCTCAAAACAAGATCCACTTTCTTTAATTCATCCTTCAAAGCCTGTATAACAGACTCATAAATGACATTTTTCCTTGTAATTGTGGCTTTGGCTCTTGATGCTTCTTTTATAACATCCTTTAGTTTTGGTAGGCACACTAGTCCTTCTTTTAGAAGAAAATAAAATGTTTGCACAAATAATGAAGGGTGGATGGGAAATTCCTTGGAGCCTATTCTTGAAAATCTAGCATTTTCTGCATAATTTCGTCAGCTATCTACTCAGCCATATTTTTAACATTCTATTCTTCTGCCATAGCCTTGTCCCGCTCCTCTTTCATCCACTTGATCTATGTCTCCTTATCTCTTCGATCATCTATAATTACTTTTATATTTTTCACTTTATCGATGTTACAACGCATGACTTGTGTTTATATCTTGACAAGCGCATTGCTCACGTGTTCATATGATAATTTTGTGAGATTGATTGTTACATGGCAGGTATGAGGAGCCCTTTTCATCCTTTTAGATACACATGAATCCTCACATATGTCAAAGTTAGGCTGATCCATATGAGTTTACATACTCCATGACAATTGTTTGCAAGTGTGCATTGTCACTATTTATGGATCCATCAAATCCCAGCCATATAAATGCTCCCTAGGAAAATTACTTTGAAAGTAGGCATGAATAATTTTAGTTGGGTCATCAATGTAGCCCAAGTTTTAAGTCGTTACCACATTACCTTCCCTGTGCCCATTGGCATGCTCTTTGACATATTCTAGTGCAGTGGGGCCTACATCTTTTGTGACTCTTCACATGTTCTCTGCTCAACTTCCTCTCCTTCTTCAGTCTTGTTCTCTCCTTATGTAGGTTGTATAATTATCTCTATATCCCTGCCATCACTGATTTGGTTCCCTTCAGGTTCCTAGGAATTTATGTTAGGACCACCTCCCTCATAAATAACCATGTCACCTATGTCTTCATTTTCCTGCATCTCCAAAAAAAGGGAAGCCACCTCTTGCTACGTGCTCTAGCGAGAGGAATTATCCTCATCACTATCTCTTACCGATATATACTTTCGGTGGTTCTTT
This sequence comes from Taxus chinensis, assembly GCA_019776745.2. Lineage (NCBI taxonomy): Eukaryota > Viridiplantae > Streptophyta > Pinopsida > Cupressales > Taxaceae > Taxus > Taxus chinensis. The sequence goes on along the minus strand of CM034147.1, from coordinate 782,372,589 downwards.
TGTTGCTCATCAATATTTTTCACCGGAGTAACTTGTGGTGACCTCCTTACTAGTGGTGGAGTCCCAGCACCTACATCCTTTGATGTACACCTCCTGCACAAAACTCTTCATGTATGGTCCAATCTAGTGCTATCACTTGTCTCTTCCTCCTACTGCAGTACATTTTCTAATCCCATAGGCATTGGTTCATCCTGAGTAGGTGGTGTGGGTTCAACTAGCTTTGATGTGCCCACTATCTGCTTCATCTTTAGTGGACCTTATAGAGATAATTCCTCACCTTTTATCACCTTTCAATCTTTAAATTGCAGCCTTAAGTATACATAGATGCACACTGGCTTAATATTTTATATAGCCATAGTCTCCAGGGTGATATCAATGTTATCTGTTTCAAGTGTTTTAACATACGCCTCCTAGTTCGGCCATGCATATTTTTTCCCTAGGATATAAATATCCGTGTCGACCTTATCAACATTAAACTTAAGTTTGTACATGTTATGTAATATGTTGACATAATTCTAAAAATACCTTGTGGTAAAGGTGAATGGTAGCTTGCACCAGGGGCTCTTCTCGCCCATCTGCATATGAAATTGTCCCAAGCTAAAATGATGATAGACATAAAAATATGCTTCACCATTTAATATTGTAGGAAGCTCACATGGAATGCCACACTCCCCTTCAAATTCCCGGTGCAGCTACCTAAACCATTTTTGTTGGCGCTCCTTGTAGGTGTTGAAAATTTTACACATTAATATACATTGAGAAATTCTTTGTCGGGGACTTTTTGTCCTAGGAAAATTCCCAAAAAATTTTCCTTAGTCCATCATGTGCACTAATCTCATTGAATAAAAATAATAAAATAATGGTTCCCTAAGTAATCTTCTCACCTTTATCTTCTTGAATGCACGCCTTGGCCACCAAGCTCTCCGTAATGTATCCAACAATGTTGTAATATTTTTTGTTGTCCATCTTGTGTGTTGTGTGCAACCAGTGTTGATTCACCTCATTCCATCTCTCGGAGGCACCCAGATTACAGCCTATAAGCCATGTTGCAACCCTTGTAGCCATATCCCTTATATTTTTCACCTTAAACACTTGGCCCCCCTTCTTATACTTGAGCACAGTGGTCATTGCATCAATCCCTTCATCATTTGATAAGTCTCCTATAATTTCATGTCCAGTGTTGCGTAACCTCGTTACCCTTCCAATAATTTTAGTGGTGGTCCACATCTGTCTTCCTGCAAAGTAAAAGAAATCCTCGTGTACATGTGACATAAGCCATTGATATTACTGCTCAAGATTCCCAATGTAAGGAAACCCAAGGATTTTCATAACCCCCACATTCTCTAGTAATCTCCTCATAGAGTCATCCAAAACCCTCTCTCCATCTGGCATCCTTCTATTTGTTTTTCTCATAACTTCAACACTGATATCCTTCATACACTTATCTATTTTGTGGTTGGTATCCGAGATCTTACACTATGTTATTTTAGTTTTCAAGGTCGCCCCTCAAATACTTCCTCTGGATATAATATTTCCACCAACCAATATGTTTCCACTTTGTCAGCCTCTACATCCACAACTAGAGCTTGCTCTGGTGCCATCCTCTTTTCCTAAACTACCTAGATTATTCTGCAACTCAAAAATTATTATCTTGAAAACCTTGATTTCCACGAGTGTGAACCATCTTAAATTTGTCAAACCCTGGCTACACTCTGCCTCCTTCAAAACCTAGTCATGCGAACCCTTCTTAAAACACTTGTACCACCGCCTGAATCACTATTCTACGTCGAATGCTTCTAAACATTGTGCTTCAATCCCACCTGGTTTGTTGATCTGTAGATTTCTCTTTATCTCTAGCTCTTCTTCATACTTCACACTTCATTCACTATCAAATATGCAAGGTAACAATGTCGTTACAAAATGAAAACTTTATAAGAAATTTTCAAAATTCCTTCACATTAATTACTCTCATCTACCACCATACGTGGCACTAATTTTGCATCTGCGCTTCCACACGTGTCACGTCACTTCTTCTATGCCTCTTATTTTCACTCCTCATTCATAACCTTTTGGTGCACCCACTAATTTTTTTTTCACAGATCTCCTCTCCCCACGCTTCCCTATACCGAAGTACTTATCTAATATGACTCTTCTCAAGTAGTCTCAAATGTTGCAACCTCCTTTGTGTTATACTAAGCATCCATCTCCCTACCGATGGTCCAAAATTTGAGAAAATTTCCTAATTTTTGATTTTTTAAATCACCTATGAGTTTATATTTATCATACACCATGATCCATTATACGGTACTAGTAGTCAACCCTTCTCTAACCACCCCACACTAAGGGTATGCATGGTCCTTTGTGCATGAAAAAATTTTAGATAGTAATCAACATCTAACACACAAGTACGCTTATTACAAAAAAAAATTGAACTAAATTGAAAAAGCATAGCAATGATGAAGGAAACATGCATAAAGGAAATACATTAAGGTAAACCTAATCTAAGTGGCAATACTTCCTTATTAAAAACACCAAGAAGGCTTATTTATAGTAGGGATTTAGCCTACTCTCATTGAATTAACCAGGAAATTGTCTTCCATCCAGCTCCTCTAACTGGAGAGCACCTAAATGAAGTATATGAGTGATTACATATGGTCCTAACCAATGCACCTTAAGATTTCCAGTGTTGTGTAAAAAATTTGAATCATGTAGAAGTACCATTCACCTAACCTCAAGTTTCTTATCCTTGATGTTCCTATCATGTCATGGCTTCTATCTGGATTTTTCTTGCTTGTGACTCCATCATGTTATGGCACGCCTCTCATCTAGCTGCATTAATTTGTTAATACATTCTTCAAAATCTATCTCATCAGCCAGACCTCTTGCACGTGCAATACCGAAAGAAGGTAACTTAAATTCCATGAGGAGAACTACCTCTATGCCAAAAAGTAGCTGAAAGGGTGTTTCCTGATTCAACCTCTTATAGGTTGTCATGTATGCCCAAAGTACAGCATAAACCTTATCATCCTAATCTCACCTTCCAACATCACAATTTTTTTGTCAAGGTATGGCTTAATATCTTATTAAAGGCCTCAGCAGTTATATTGTCCTAATGGTGATAAGGAGTTTTCATATGGTGTGAAACCATAAATTCATCCAATAATATCCTGATCGTCTCATTAAGGAAATGAGTACCCCCATCACTTGTTAGACTTAAAGGACATCTATACCTGCTAATAATTTTTTCCCACATACACCTTACTATTGTAACTACTGTGCAATCCTTTGTAGGTGACACTTCTACCCACCGTGTAAGATAATTTGTACAAGATATAATATGGCATGATCATGTCTTCTGCATGGTTGGGAAGATAGGGCCCATGAATTTGATTTCCCACTTCTCAAAAGGTTTTGTAATAGTAATAGGCCTCAAGGAATTTCATCTTGATGCCTAGGCTTTCCAAGGCACTAACAATGGTCACATGCCTTACAATATGATTTGTAATCCTTGTACAATGTTTCCCACCATAGACTAGCTAGTATAATGTTACGTGTGGTAGCATCCCCTGCATGGTGTCCACCTATAATTCTACCATGAGCCTCTGCCATAATTGGTTCACGTTCATGCTCAAGCTCACACTGACACAAAAATTCATCACGACCTAACTTGTATAAGTCTCCATTGATCAACATATAAGGTGCAGCGTGAATATCAAGTTGTTTCTTTTCTAAGGCCTTCACTCCCTTGGGTACCACACCTATGCATAAAAGGACAACAATATCCTCCAAGTTTTTGGGTGCGTTGTTTAACCTGAATAGCTGGGAATCTTGCATTGTGTCCTTAATGCTCTATGCTCCCTCTCCTGATTGAATCCTTCATCAATGGTCTAGACTAGAATTTCTCTTACCGGGCTTAACCAACACCATACAATTGAACTCTTCAAACAATAGTACCCAACCACATATGCATCCCTGTAAAATGGGTTTGTTCACCAAGTACATCAATTTCATGTGGTATGTATAAAAAATGAAAGGTGTAGCCGGCAAATATTGTCAAAACTTATGGAGGATGTAGATCATATACAAGGCCTCACACTCTGTCGTTATATAATTATGTTCTTGTTATTTAAATTTTCATGGCTAAGAGAAACCCATTTGAAGCCAAATATTCACCAAGAGAGAGGGGACTTGACTAAATTATAAAGAGAACCGAATGGCTTGTAGATGCTACCAAGTGTCAAGTGGGCACAGGGTAAGAAATCTAAAGGGAAACAAAGTATCAAACTCCCGTAGGATTGACATGTAGAGTCAACGAAGGAGTAGGACAGGGAGCTGCAGATGGTGCCAAGTATCCACCCAGTGCTTTCCCAGGAGCCTTAAAGAAAAGCATAGTCATAAGAATGTGTGGGCCTTCCACATGGATCTTATGGCAAATGGACTCCATCTTTAAAGTAGACCATCAACATGACAAGCCATCTGTCACGTATAATCAATTTTAGGTCTGATCTGTAAGATTTAATGCTCAAGACTTTTTCAAAAGATCAGAGGCAAAGGGTCACATCATTACAAAATACACGCCATTTGAATCAAGGGGTCAAGAACCATTGCATAAAGGGTTGAAATATTTGGTTATGTAATAAATATCTGAAAGATTTTTCTCAAAAGTTGAGTTCATCTCAAGGGAGTCGGTCACAGAATAATTAAGATGCATTAAATGAGCATGGCTCTCACTTTTCCGAAGGGGTCAAATTGTGAGGAAGATTTGAGGAAATATGTTTCTGTCACTTCATATCATTTTTCATAATTAAGGGGTAGTTGGAAGAGAGTTTCAAAGTTCTCTCTCACCTCCTCCTCATCCTATATATATGAAGAGATAGATAGATATATATATATAGAGACTTTTGTAAACAAAAGGAGAAAGTAGCTTAGTGATAAGGAGTCTTAATCTTTTCCTCTTTGTCACCAAGTTTCTCTTTTGTTAGGAAAAGGAGATCTTGAAAATCTAGCCTTCCTCCTAGGCTCTGTAACAACAATCTTTCCTCTCTTCTAATCTAATATTGTGCACAACCATTGGAGTAATATATATGTTTGTGGTGTTTCCAGTTCATCATTCACATATATTTATTATCAATGATCACCTTTATTTTCATGTAGAAACTGTGCAACTTTGGATGTCATTGCAATCTTTGGTATTGTGCTTAAGTAGTTTGATACGATTGTTTATTCGGTTGGCTTCCTGGTGCATTCTTTCTAGCATATCGCCTTAGTTTGTTTTATGTTTTTTCCTTCCAGTTTTTCTGACCCCTATCTCCCCCCGTAGAAAATAGCCAGGTTCTTTAAAATCTAGAGGTCTCCTTAGGGCACACGTCCCTCTAACCTAAGGATTCCCATGACTCTGTTGGAATTTTCCACCAAGGATGTCCATCAACAGTTTTGTTGGAGTCAACTTCCTGTTAGTAAAACAAATAGGATGATTGAAAATCCCTTCTCTAGGTTGAGCTAATACGACATGAATGTCCATGCCCGAGGCATCTACATGAACATGAAAAGGCTCAAACCATGAAGGAAAGTGCAAAATAGGCACTGTAGTAAGCCTTTACTTCAGTGTGTCAAATGCACATTGTTGTGCCTCACCCCAATAGAACTTGTCTTTTCCCTTGAGTAATTATTCTAAGGGCACAGAGATCTTGGCATATCCCTTAATAAAAAATTTGTAATAACCTGTGTGCCCCAAGAATCCACACACCTCACTCTAGTTAGTATGCTCTTCTAAGCCCAAGATGATAGCTACCTTAGCAGGATCCACTAGTAAGCCTTCTTTATAGCTTATGTGCCCCAGTAAAATTCCAAAGGGTGTGGAAAATATACACTTCTTAATGTTCAAGAACATGCTCAACTGTTGACATCTCTCAAACAACAGCCTCAGATTATCATATTGACCTTTCATGAGCCCATAGACTGTCCAATCATCAAGATACACCTGCAAGAACTTGTGAATAAAATCTTGGAATGCTTTTACCACTATGCGTGAAAATACTACATGATCATTCTTTAATCCAAAGGGTATAACCATGTATGTGAAATTTCCCCACTTGGTGATGAAAGTTATCTTCTCTTGATCCTCACTAGTTATCCTTACCTAATGATATCCAGAGAATCCATCAGTGAAGGATTATATTTCGTGCCCTGCAACGCCTTCCAAGATTTCCTCAGTAAATGGTGTGGGAAAGGGATGAATCACACATGCAACATTCAACTCCCTGTATTCCACTCAAATCCTAATTTTGCTATCTTTATTTATGTTGATCACCATAGGGCTCACCTGACTCCTCGATTGGCACAATAATTATAGAAAATAACATTTTTTCAATTTATTCTTTTACCTTGACACACAAGTTCAGATTCATAATGTAAGGCCTCTTCCAAACTGGGCGTCCACCTTCTTTTAGATTTATCTTCATCTCCTCCAATGATTCATGTACGTCCTTCAATTCATGATAACCTCTAGGGAAAAAGTCCATAAAGTTACACAATAGCTCAATGATTTTAACAACTTCAGAGTTAGATCAGTAACCTCTGATATTGGCTTCCTTGGTTTCAACATCAATTCCAATCTTCACTTTCTTCATCTTCATAGGCTCATGATAATTGCACACCTTCTCATCTACATTGTCGAAGACTTTATGTGTACCCTCTGTGTGCTCAATTTCTAGGTCCTCTACCTCTTCATCATCAACCATGTATATCATCTTACCCTTTTCTCTCTCTAAACAGACATGCCCAAGTTGTTCAGCATCCAATTCTTCCTCTTCAAAGTGCGTCACCAAGTCAGACTCTCCTAAAAACTCCTGAAGTAACTCTTAAAATTTTGCACTATCTCCCATAGTTAAGCACTTCATAACCTACAACACCTTATTCACCAAAGTTTTAGAAGAGGAGTAATCAACAGTTTGAGTCATACCTTCAGTAAGTTCTTTCCAATTTCCAGTTACCCTATTCAACTCTAAGTAGACATACCATACGCGCGCGTAGTATTACAATGTGAAATAAAACTTGTGCACCCATAATGAACGTGGTAAATCTTCCTACCCCACTGTCCAGAGTCTCTCACATTGTTGAACATGGTGCTAAACAGGGTCATTACCATTAAATGCATAGATCTGAGTAAGTTTAATTTCTTCTTAGAAACCAAGAAGATAAAGAAATCCTTACTTCCCTTCACTCTAAAAGATTATCATTTTGAACCATCCATCAGAGAGCTATCATCCTACGCAGAGTATATAATAGCATGTTCCTTCTTTCTACCTTAGATTCCTATTGAATTTCCATAACAAGTAGGAATATTTCTTGATTTTCTTCACCTGTATACTTTGGTACCTAGTTGTTGCCCAAACACTTGATACTGTGTGGGTTACTGATGTGCGTAATTAGCAATTAATACTTTGTGCCCAACCATTTCATAAGTTTCATGATCCCAATTGTCACATGAAACACTTGTAGTATCTCTCATTGATTGTGCATCATCCCATTGGAGAACAACTTCTTTTGATGGCTCAAGAACTTCTAGATCTCGAATGGTGTGCACATAAATTTTTTTTAAGTCTTCTTCACTTAAGGGTTCTACATAAGGCATAGATTTCCCATATGTCAGAGGTATGATGACATGTTCTTCCTTGTTCTCAAAACTAATATACCCCTTATTGAAGCACAGGTCAATGTTGTTTGCATAGCACCAAGGGCACCCAAGTAATGTGGGAAAATTGTTTTCTTCTACAAGTGCTAAGACCTCAAAGTGCCTAGCAAACTTGGCCCCCTGTATAGTATGGATACATCTTTTAAAACTTCAATGGGAATATTCTTAGTTTGATTTTCCATAAAAAAAAATTAGAATATGGTTATGATGAAGTTCTTCCCATCTAAACCCTTGCATCCAAACTAAGTACATTCACTTTCATGTCTGTATCAATCAAGATGTTACTCAAAAGCCAACCATCAACAACAACATTTAGATTAATCTCCTTGTCATAATCCAAACTATCTGGAGGAAGATTAGCATTCAAGAGTTGTCTCTCATGCTCAATCCTAGTGCGTGGATTGTTTCCCTTCAACCAGTTTCCTAACAATAAAATTATTTTCTCTTGGTGCAGTATCTTGCAAATCTCTTTCAATTCATCAACATCTTTCTGATGAAGCTCAGTTACTTTCTGTTGTTCTAAATTCTACGACTATTACTTCAAATATTGTATCTCACCCTATAAATTCCAAATTACCTCCATGGTTTCTTGATAAACCTCTTTTCGATGGATAGGGTCTGGGTACTTGGCATGCACAAATTACTCTTTAATAATGGTAGGCTTTTGTTGTAGTGTTTCCCTAGCACGCATAGCTTTAGTACATGTAGTAATCTTCACAAGCATCAACTTAGGATCTGGCATTAACTTCAGATTCCACTAACATGGTGTACTCTAACCATTCCCACACCCTTATTTTCCTGTTTATGTTTCTTTTTTAAGTATTCATACAAGTCTAGGAATTCTTCATAACTATGATTCTTTCTGCTAAAAGAACACACAATATTATGTGGACATCTTACAAACCTCTTTCAAAACCTCTTTCAAATCATCAACATCTTTCTAATGAAGCTTAATTTTTTTATTTTGTTCTAACTTCCACGATGGTTACTTCAAACATTGTATCTCACCCTGTAAATTCCAAATTACCTCCATGGTTTCTTGACAAACCTATTTCTTGGATAGGGTCTGGGTACTTGGCATGTAGGAATTCCTCTTTTAAGTAATGGTAGGCTTCTATTGTAGTGTTTCATTAGTGCGTGTAGCCTCAACACATGTATTAATCTTCACAAGCATCACCTCAGGATCTGACACTAACTTCAACATCCATTGGTCTTTCATGATACGTTGTACTCTAACCATTCCCCGCACCCTTATTTTCATGTTTATGTTTCTTGATTAAGTTTTCATACAAATCTAGGAATTCTTCATAACTATGATTCTTTCTGCTAAAAGAACACACAATATTATGTGGACATTTGTACTTATAGTGATTAGGAGATCCACTTGTATAACTAGTCCCACAAGGGAAATCACTCCTTCCACCCCCATGACCTTGACCTCTGATTCCACCTCTGTAACCTCAACCTCTGCCATAGCCTCCATCAGAACTCTGCTCACTGTGATCATAGTCATGATGCTCACCCTTGTCCTTGGAATTACATGTAACACTAGTCTATTATATGCCAATATCAATGACATCATGGATCTGATCGATCAACCTGTAATCTTCAGTATCATGAGTCAAGGACCTGTAAATCTTATAGTAACTAGACATATTATTTATTACTGTGCACTACAATAATGGGCATCAGCTCTTTCAAAACCTCTTTCAAATCATCAACATCTTTCTAATGAAGCTTAATTTTTTTATTTTGTTCTAACTTCCACGATGGTTACTTCAAACATTGTATCTCACCCTGTAAATTCCAAATTACCTCCATGGTTTCTTGACAAACCTATTTCTAATGGATAGGGTCTGGGTACTTGGCATGTAGGAATTCCTCTTTTAAGTAATGGTAGGCTTCTATTGTAGTGTTTCATTAGTGCGTGTAGCCTCAACACATGTATTAATCTTCACAATCATCACCTCAGGATCTAACACTAACTTCAACATCCATTGGTCTTTCATGACACGTTATACTCTAACCATTCCCCGCACCCTTATTTTCATGTTTATGTTTCTTGATTAAGTGTTCATACAAATCTAGGAATTCTTCATAACTATGATTCTTTCTGCTAAAAGAACACACAATATTATGTGGACATTTGTACTTATAGTGATCAGGAGATCCGCTTGTATAACTAGTCCCACAAGGGAAATCACTCCTTCCACCCCCATGACCTTGACCTCTGATTCCACCTCGGTAACCTCAGCCTCTGCCACAAGCCTCCATCAGAACTCTGCTCACTGTGATCATAGTCATGATGCTCACCCTTGTCCTTGGAATTACATGTAACACTAGTCTATTATATGCCAATATCAATGACATCATGGATCTGATTGATCAAGCTGTAATCTTCAATATCATGAGTCAAGGACCTGTAAATCTTATAGTAACTAGACATATTATTTATTACTGTGCACTACAATAATGGGCATCAGCTTGAACTATGGTCCAAGTGACATATCTGACAAACCAGCAATAAGGAGTGCACCAATTTCTGAGGGAAACTATCCTTAATATGCCCCTCTACTTAGCAATCTATACACCAAATTCCATAGTATGTCTCATGTGTTGAAGTAGTAGATAATTTCTCTAACTATTTTTCCATTGCTGCAATTTGAGCTTCCAAGAATAGGCTCACTCATGTGTCCACACTTCCTACTGCCTCAACATTCATGGTTTCTTCAAGTGCCTCACATGTATTTGTATAAGTCTTATGTTAAATTTCCCACCTAAAAGTTGTGATCAATCCTCCAATGAGCCAATGTGCATACTAGCTTGTGTGTATGTCATAACATAACTTAGACAGAATATTATTGAAATGAGCATCATATTTCCGAACACTTTCAATAGTACCTTACTTAATGTATTTGAGTGCGCTTATGCTTTTTTTCTCAAACTCATGGATATAAAATTCCTTTAAGAAAGTATCTCACAATGTTGAATAGTCCACATAGGTCTGATTAGGATCAAAAATTTTGTACCAGTTGTGCACGCGTACCTGTAAAGTAGTTGCAAATTGAATTACCTTGCACTCTGGAGATTTAATCACCTTTTCACACCCCAATATCTCACACATATGCATGTGCTCGGATGCATCTACAATACCTCTATACTCTGGAAGATGGAGAGACATCTCTATGTAAATTTTTTGAGGTTGGTGCAACCATTGCCCACCATATTCAAAGCCTGTATTTACTCTTGTATTTCCACCACATCTAGATCTACCTAATCCTTTAGTGCCCAAGCCACCTGATCCTCTTAATCCTCCCCCTATAGTAGGTAATGGACCAAACGATGAACTACCCTATGTTTTGATGGTTGTGCTAAACTAAATTCCCACTATCTACAAAGTTACACTACTTCTAGATGTGATACCAAGGTTTTATGTGCCTACATTATATGTCGATGATGCACCAGAAAAGATACCTCCAACTAGTCCTTCAAATAAAGTAGATGATGATTGCATCATATATGAATAAGCTCCTTGATTAACTCTTAAAATTGACTATAAATTAACTCTATCTACTACATCTCTATTGCTCACACTAGCTTATTGATTACTGACTATCGTAGAAACTAGAAAACCAAGCGTAAGGGCTAGGGTGCCAGGTAGATTCAGATGTGCGTTAGTGGCCCATGTCTTCTCTACTGGTGTGCTCTCATTTGAGGTAGAAGAGGGTTCCGTCCCATGCTTTACCAAATGGGGGAGATCCAGATGCTTTGGCTCCACGTCCTCTACATGAGCTCTGAATCCTTCATGAGCCATCTCTCTCCACAATGACATACATTCTATAACTTCACGTTGCTTCTCTAAATCCCTCTCACGTGCCTCATTGAACTTAAGCCACCATTATTCCCTCTATATTTCTTCTGCTAGATCCACCATCCTTACTAAACCTACTCCTTCCCCCGCGTGTGGTCGGGTTTAGTTAGTCATTGGCTTCTCTTCCAAATATAGGGTTACAATAAGAATCTTGATCGCTAGTGAAATATCGCACAAATATGATCCTCTGAGTTCATGGAAAACTTGAAACTCAGTAACCTCCAGGAAAGAGTAAATTGAAACTGCATACTCAAGAATATATCTATTCAAAACACCATGAAATGAAACATCCACAGAGCGTATCCAAATCAGATCTGCATCATACCAGGCCTGGAATTCTTCTAGCATCCAAACAAGTGTGTATAACCTCCAATTCCTCTTAGACACATAAGCAACCAGCCACTCATACAACTCTATGGGAAAGATAGTAAAGAACATCTCATACAATGCATTGTACAGATTCTACACAACCCCAACACATGCATTAAAATCAGGTCCGGTGCTAAATCTATGAGAATACTCTTCTTCCATATCAACTGCCTAGTCCTAAATATTGTCCAAGGTCAATCGGTGTGTCTTCATCATGCCACATCCTAAAAAATAGATGAGAAAGAGGTCACGGTAATAGAACCAGTGATGTAGCCTATAATTCATTGCAAATAACCCAAGGCATATTAGTACATCACTCAACATGAATTGAGCACTCACCTGAAGCGCACAAGGGTACAAAGTCCCTCTTTAGAGATTTTTGTCTAGAATGTTAGCATGATTACATATGTATATGTCCAAATTTATAACAAATAGTAAATAATCCACAATGCATAAGCCAGATATAGATCTAAAGCATATGAAAGATTGACTTGAACAATGATTATAATGAGATTTACCTTGAAATAACCATATTCAGTCACATCTAACACCAATATCTAACCAATATGATCCATTATATTAAATATTGTAACGCATAGAAGCTTCATACATCAAGATTCATTCTCCATAGTTATGCACACTAATAAATCCACAACGTAACTCTGTAATTAATCGGTCTCTCTAAAATATGTAAATCAATACATATATATAGGGGTGGGGACATGCCCTTCACCACCCATGCACCTTCCCAATATAGGCTACATGCTAACAATAGCCATACACATTTACAAGAGGATATAAAATCATACAAGTGCTAATAATAGATCTTCTAAAGTTAACTCCTAGTATAGATCTATTAATAGACCAAAACTATGCATGTCACTCAAACTACTGCAAATCCCAAAAAATCCTTGCGTGAACTATAAGTCTTCACATCATGGCGTGCTCCATACTCTATGTCCAAAAATAACACTAACAAAAAAACTCCTAAGTTCCGATCCTGGGCTTTCTATACCTTACTAATTTCATGCACCCTGTATTCACATGCCCACCCCTTATGTGCTTTTACAAAATATAGGCCATCTTTTCTAGCCAACATCTGTTGTTATTTTGTTGTTTGTTTCTATGTCCCTTTTTTGGACTATTTTTTAGTCTATTTGGGCTCATTTTGTTTCTCTCATACTTGATCTTCTCTTTGTAATGGGGCAGTGTCCCCTCTAACCTCTTTTACCCTTAAATATCCATTTTTTAATATTATAGCATTTATTTATAAAATATGATTGTGCATTAGTTTCAAGTTCCAATCCGAATTAAATACAAACCAATAATATTATTATTATCTAGGGTTAAATCATTTGGTCAATCCACTTATTAATCTTACACACCCTTCCCTAACCTCTAGGGTTTCAAATTTTTTATTTTTCTAGGGTTTCATCATATATTTCATCTATGATTTTTTCAAATATGATATCTTAAATTTTGCCAAGGGGGTCATTTTTAATATGTCTCTTCTAGGGTTTACATATCTACACTTTCTTTTTAGCATTACAATAAGCTTCTTATACCAAAATATAGGTGTTATTAGGATATTATTTTATCACATGGCTTAGACATTGCATTCTCTTATCTCTTTCTATATGACATGGAATAATGGTGCTTTCATATTTGACCACATTTATTTACTCTCTCAAGCTAGTAAAGACCTCTATAATCCATTGTTTCTTTGATGCAAATTCCACCATTAATGTATATTCTCACTCTTTTCCCCAACAAATTGGTATATTTTTTAATCATATTCAACACTCAATCATTATTACTGAAATTTTTTTACAATACCCCTCACATGGCTTACACATTACATTCTATTATTTCTTTCTATAATGCATGGACCAATGGTTCTTTCATCTTTTACCACATTGATCTACCCTCTCAAGCTAGTAAAGAATTATATTAACCATTGTTTATCATTGCACAAATTTGATGTCATGAAAAATAAATAGCATGAAAATTGTAAATTTTAAGCATGACAACTAAACCCCTAATTGAAAATTAAGCTTCCCAATCACTATGCATCCTTCCTTTAGCCAGACTGCCCTTAGTTCAACCTTCACCCTAGCTTACGGAAAATCCCTAACAAGGTTTTAAAGTTTTTTTAGTGTGCAGGGATGATTACCAAAGTTGATAAATGAATTAAGTATGAATCATTGAAAGATAACTTCCTTTGGAGGCCTAAAAGGCCATTTTTGGCCATTTCACACCAACTAAACACCCTCCAAAAATGTTTAGGGAAATTGTAAAGCATATGAGGGTGTTGTTGGATATAATTGAATTTTTTTAATAAATTTATGAAAAAATAAGAAATAAAATCTCATTTAGGAGCAATTTGTGCAAGATTGAGTTTCTAGGTACAGGGAATGAATGTTCCTCGGTAAAAGGTTGAATTATCTTAATGATTTTGGGATTTCCATAAGGATATAGGAGGAAAGTAAATATACATTAGAAATATATGGAAATACTCTACAAATTGGAATCATCAAATTTTCATCAAGTCTTAATTATTTCCTAAAATTTTTCAAAACTCTGCAGTTGTCCTTCTTAAATCAAGATAAAACAAGTCCCAAATTTTAATTTTTATGAATAATAAAGTCTATAAATTGGTTCCATTTATCTTAACATGTGATTTGTAGTCAAATTAATATAATATTTGACCCCAGATCATTTCCCTAACCTCATGTGGCAAAAAACATCAAATTTGGTGTCTAAAAATGGACACCCAATGCAAAGTTAGCTTTCCAAACCATCCACAGTCAATCTTTAGACACTCTTATGTCCCATTTGTCCCCATGGAACAAAGGGTACACAAAATTTTGACCTTGTCCTCTTCCCTAAGTTGTACTTTGGATACCCAGGTGTCCCCATTGTCCCCTATGTCCACATGGTGCATGGGGGATAAAAGTGACACCAAAATACAACCTCACTCCTTCACCGAGTTCACACTTTGGTGTCCTCGGTGTCTCCTCTATCCCCTAAGTGACAAGGGGGACATAAAATTGTGACCAAGGCATGCTGGCAGCTCATAAACCCACATGTGACCACATTCAGCTCCATCGATGTCATTTTCCAGTCCTCAAACCTCATTTTCAACCCCTACAAACTCCCAAGTCTCAATTTGGATGCTCAGGTGTCCCCATTATCCAATTTTTATCCCAAGGGACAAGGGGGAAAAAAATATGCCACCTCACACCAATCATGTGATTTTTTGTAGCTGTGGAGAAGTTGTCATAGGTCTCAAACAAGTCAAAAACTACACAAAAGCTAGACAAAATATTTCTGTCACAAAATTTGAATATTTATCACTGAAAGTGTTGTGTTTTTTCTCTAACCTCCATTAATTTATTATATTCCACTAAAAAATGACAACAATTTTCCTTTTTGATTCTATGGAGATATGATGGGAAAAAACCCCTGAAACTTGAGGCGGATGATCCTAGAAAAATATACTTTCATCTGAGCCATTTCTTGCATGATGAGGTGGATAATTTTTTGAGATATGGAGGAATAATTTTTATATTAGTATTGTTCCATCCTTAATGAAAATCTCATTTTCCCACCAATCTGGACAAGAGAAGTATATGAAAATTGGAATAGGGAATCTTGGAGAAAAACCCAGAATTTCAAGACTATTTTCATTACAACCTGACACTTGTAAGTACACTTACTTAAAATAATAGGTGTTCATGGTGAGGCATGTATAAAAATAGTGAGTTTTCAAAAAAGGTGAATTATTAGTATCTACAACATCCCAAATAGGTCTTTGTTGTTACTTGGATTTTGTCTCAACGTTGTTATGATGTGGCATTACAGTTGTTGTTTTTACTATTTTTTTGTAGTTGGGGTTTTTATAGGCAATATGCCCCTACCTTGATCTTTATTGTTTTATCTATCTTTTTTAGGCTTTTGTTGTTGGGGTGTGGCCCCCACTTATCAAAAAACCATAATGCTTTCATTATATATCCTGGATTTTGATATTTTTTGTACTACGTGGTTTGATCCACTTCAAAATCATTTACCAATAATAATAAAAACACCCCAAACATACAAGAAACATCAAAAGGATAAAATTGTAAAAAAATTCTAAAAAGAGCAGTCATGGATAGGACACGATAAAAATAGTAAATCTTGGATTTGAGCTCATAAAGTTATGGAAACCCCCATTTTTCCTCTCTCATTTCTTTTTTTCCACCATCGTAAAGCCAGGAAGGTGTCTCACAATAAAAATAGGAAATGAAACCCCTGCAGGAACCTAAAACATTGATGTTGAGGTGACTCCTACATAACACATTCTAATAAGAGAAGGAAAATGATTCCAATCATCCCAATTGTGGTAGAAGGGAGTCATCCTTTTTGAATAAATTCATGAAAGGAACATCATGTATATCACACTGTGATGAGGAAAGGATTGGATTTAACCAACATGTGTGAAAGATAGTAACTTGGACAACAAATGGAATCAAGATCATCATGAGGTCTGAAAATAATTTGAAACATTAAGAACTCCATCATAATTCAAGACATAAAGGGAATTATTATCATGATAATTGTGAGAAAATATCACCATGAATGATGCTAGCAATCATTTCAAGATCACAAACAATGCATACCTCTTGAGAGTGTTTCTAAACACCTAATCAGTGATTGGTGATTATATCACATCTTGAAAGTTAGAGAGGTGACATTTATAGTGTTTCAATGCAGTGTGGAGGTAAAAAACTTGAGATTCATCCTCAAGTTCCATTCAAGGATCAATATTTTTATCATGAGAAGGAAATCCATTTCCATAAGGAGTAAATTGAGCAAAAATAATGTGTCTAGATACTATAAGCATGTTTCCAATCAAGTGACATTTTTTCCAGGGAAGTGAATTGTGAAGTGGAAAAAGGTGTCATTAAGTTCAAAGGCAAAATTGGAAGCTTATGGAGTAAGTTGAGGATTATCATATCTTAATTTTTCCATTATGTCAAAATATCTTCAAGGAACATGTCTGAATGATCTACTCAAGCTATCAAGGTGTTCAAGATGATCATGTGTAAAGGATGAAAAAGTCATCTATTTCAATTAAAGGAATATGAGAAAGAAAGTGAGGATTGTTGAGTTAGAAAAGGAAAGGAGATGATCTTCATTTAGAGCACCATGTATGCAAGAATGAGAAACCATCTCAATTTCACTTGATTCCATTCACCTTATAGTGTTCTTAAATACTTATTCAACACCTTGTAATGTGATCACACTTTAAGGAGGACCCACATTACACTCACCTCATTTTGGTTCAATAGATGTCCATAGGATAAACATCTCATTTAGGGAGTAATCCTTTTGGCTGCAAGGTGAATGCATAGCTCAATAAGTAATAAACAATCATGAAATGGTTTAAACATCATAAAATTTATTCTTGGTCACAAAGGTGAATTTTGAAGGCCTCGAGAAGTAATAAATTTATCTTCAAATACTAATTCCCACCTTGTGATCAGAGAGGATCATCATGTTCCTATCACAATGAAGATCTCATGGTAGTGTTCTTAAAAACTCATTTAATGCCTAGAAGTGTGCCTTCATATCATCAAAGGAGGAATTTGTAGTCATAGTGTTACAATTCCACAAATGGTCACTTATGCAACAGGTGAAATCAAGAACATCATGAAGCTTGTGAGGATGTTGAAACATCAAAATTCAAGTCATGATCATGAGAAGCATGATAGCAGAAGATCATCATGATTAATTCCAACATTCATCTAAGGTTCACATTTCATTGTCTCACAACAATGTTTCTGAACACTCATTCAGTACATCAGAGTGTCTTTACATCTCATTGAAGGAGTAAGCATATACCATTACATTGTTTCAGTTCAAAAGGTGGTCAGAGGTCAATACTCTCATTCATGAATCATTTCTCAAAGGTTTCTTACAAGGCTTTATCTTAATCAGATTTTCAACCCTTCTCTCTCTCTCTCTCTATCTCTCTTGCTTCTCTCTCTCCATATTTTTATTCTCCATTAAGAATGCACTTTTTCCCTATTTTGTCTTATTCACTTAAGTGACCCTCAACTTGACATTTTAAGAGTCCTTTTTCATCAATAATAAAATGACTCATTTTCATTTCCTAGGAATAAGGAAGGTCACAAGTGATGAAGAAAGGTGAAAATTGATGTGGGAGGTAGATGAAGAGATATTTTTGTCAAGGTTCAGTTTAGGGGTGAATATTCGTACATGTACGAATATTAGGATTTTTGAATTTTGAAATTGGTGATTTTTTTCACTACCGTAAGGTGGCAGCTTCGCCAAATTTAATGGTTCAAAAATAAATTTGACCCTAATTTCACCTTATTGTTTCCACTAAGGGATGACCAATGTTGGTATATTCCCCATTATATTATAATATACTATTATATATGATTAATTCACCATAATGTAGTAGTACAATATAATTAAAAAATTCATTGATTTTGAGATATGGAGTTAAAGCCGAAGGTTAAGGCGAAAAGCCCTATGAAAATTCCAAAAGTATAAGAAAAAAATCCAAAGGTATAAGTGAAAATTTTCTATTAGAAACCTACATTCAAAGATGGTCAACAATGTGTAGGAGATCTTGTATGTCAGCATTGTTCACAATCCTGACCAATAGTTCAAATGTCTTTATTGGCATCTGATAATGTGATGGCGTAACTAGATGGAAATAGTAGTGTGTTGTCAGGTGGGAACAACCATGAGGGTATTGTACATTAGAATGATGTTGTCACCTGATGGTAACAAATTTCGATTACCGAATGGGAACACATATATGCAGACATTCGGTAACTTGGAAAAAAATTGCATTCATCATCATCCTAAAACCCTCCTTTCCTAGATTCTCCAACAATGTAAATACATTTTTTGGAACATTTTCCACCCATCCTATAATAATTTTTTGGAGGGGATCTTGAAATGAACCATGATTTTTGTAAGTTATAAATTGGAATTTTTCTTCATTCCAAAGGGTTGGTAATTATGGATTGTTGTATGTTGTTGAGATATTTGTCACTACTACATCAAGAAATAATAGCCACATTTCTTCTAATTACCATGTTTATGTTCCTCTACTCTCTCTCTCTCTTTATACTTTCTAACTATGTAAGCATGGTGATCTTATATAACCCATAAGGAACTTTATGTCCTTTATTAATAAATCTACAGAACATTGTGTCTCTAGTTTGTTAGTATTGTTAATTGCTCAGATTGTTATGTTCTTCTAATTGAATGTAGACATACTCTGGTTTATGTATGTGAACTCTATAATCCTAATCATAACATTACCACTCTCTCCTTATTTCTCCAGCTCCCCTTTACCTCCCTTCACAACAAATTCCTCCTTTGTACTATGTACAAGAACTTTTCCAAAGGTTTAGTGGAGTATTCCTTTGTGTTCCCCATACTAATGGGCACCTCATAGCTTTAGTTAGTTTACATTCAATAATGGGAGCCTCCCCATATCAAATAATGAGGGTCTTAGTCCCGCGACAATTAGTGGAAACCAATAATTTTTAGTGTAACAAATTATTTCAGCAACATTTTTTGGTGACTTCACTGAGGAATATTTTCCCTTTGTGTACCCTTAAAATATCTCTGAAAATACCAAAAAAAAACATATTCAAAAACCCCATAAAAACTAAAAATACCAAAAATACCATCTAAATGTTCAAGAGCCTTGTTGTGATCCTATTAAAAAATATGCATTTTTCCAAGTTGCATTTAAATCTAACACTTTGAGAAAAATAGAAAAAAAGAGATACACTCGAGCTGATTGTGTAAATGGAATAATTGACCCTAAATTTGAAGAGTGCTAGCAAGCTGGTTTTAGGTTTCCCATTGTTCAAATATATAGTAAAACCCGATAAGAGTGCTTTCCTAAATTTGATCCTAACTTCACTCTTAAAGGTCACATTGAAGAAGTAGATGTAGAACCACTAAACCATATTATTCCAAAAGAAGAAAGAGAAAAATAATAACTAGATGAAGAAGGAGAAAGGATGGCTACACCTTTGCCATGAGGATAAAATACTAACCCATTGGCCTTAGCTCTTCCACTCCATGAATTTCCAAAAGGATCAAGAAATAAATTTCCCAAATTCTATGGATATGGAAAGCAATGTCTAGATGATCACATCATAAATTTTATCACAACATGTGGTGTTTTTGGAGTACAAAACAAATATATTTCCATTTTGTTATTTTTTGAATCATTGTAAGATGTTGCAGTGGACTGGTTTTACTACTTTCCATCACACTCAATTACTGATAGGGAGGATATGAAAACCAAGTTTGAAGTAATATTAAAGAATGTAGAAGATGATTATGCCCTCCTTTCTCAACTTTATTAGATGAATAAAGAACCATAAGATATTAAGAGAGAATTTATAAAAAAGTTCAATAAACTGATAAAAAAGATTCCTACTGATTATTGACCTACTATGGATAATCAGAAAATGTTATTCATGAATTCTTAGTTTCCCAAATTTAGTTTCATACTACAAAGATCTCAACTGAACAATTTACATGATGCTCAAGAAATTTCCATTGATGTGGAAGATGATTTTATCATGTCAAGAAATATCAATAACCATTCAATAAAGGATAAGGCCCAGAGTTTCAAAGATGAAAGAGTTGATTCATTACTACAAAATTTGTCAATGACTTGACTTCGTTAAATAAGGAAATTCCTCAACATGCCTCGCATCAAAATAGGAATAGGAATAATATTGCAGGAGAACCCCAAAGGCTTTCCTTGGAAGCCCCACTAGTTAATGCAATATGTGGGACCAATGAATATGGAGGAGAAATTTTTGAATCATAAATTAAAGAAGATGACGAAGATGAATGTGCCAATATTGGGTATTTTGAATAAGAAATGGATAAATATTCTGAAGAATTCATGGCTGACATGGATAGTCACTCTTATGCAGTGTTGACTCACTCATAAATGGAGAAAGAAACATCTTCTTCCACTGCTCGAGCTAATCATTTGGATCCTTAAATGAGAACTCTACGAAAAATAAAAACTAAATGAGGATCATCATTTTCTTCTTCCATGGGGTCTTCCAAGAAGAATCATGATACCACCTCATTCAAGACTCCATATACCTCTTCAAGTAATCTCTTTCATCTTCTCTTAGAAAATCAAATTCTGCTTCCATTGATCCTAAGAATGCAAACCCTAATTATGTCAAGGATTCTATAGTTCTCTATGTTCTTACCACTTCTCCACCCTTTGACATCATTGACCATTGCAAGAAATCCAAAATTCATATTTCTAGATCTGAATACTCGAGAACTCACCCCAAAAATTTGAAAGGCTTGTACATTTTATCAAAGGAAATAGTTCAATTTCATGTTCCAAAAATGTGACTGCCTAGGATCTAACTCTTGCTCCTCATACCACTCCTTCTCATAACCTTCTTGATTCCACACCCTCCACCTACAGGAAAATAAAACCTTTCTATCTTACCTTGTTAGTCAATGGATATAAATTAAATAATTTCATTATCGAATTTGGTGGCTCTAACAATGTCGTGCATGCAAAAGTTACTAAATTTTTTGGTCTCTCTCTTACTCCTGGTACTAAAAATTTCTACTGCATGCAAATGAAATAAGTACATGTTGTTGGTTAAGTCAAGGATGCTCAAGTAGAATTTTCATATTTTCCTAACAATAATTTCGCATCATGTAAGCCGAATATGGTATGTTGTTAAGATGAATATTATGTCAAGATGTTGAGGGAGATATACATATAGATTGGTCGCTTTCCACCATTCTGGTCAGTAGTAAGATGAAAAATCTCCTCCCTATCAGTAAAATTAAATATAATGTTTAGATACCACACAACCCAAGGGTGGATATCCTCTTTCAATATTTAAGACATTATAACTTCTTCATATCTTTATAGGAATATGTTGAGATGCCCATTTTGATGGAGGAGTATCCAGGTACGAAAAAATCCTGTCAGAAAGCATCATAGAGATCTGATAAAACTAGAATTTGAAAGCATGTACTTCCCACTAGATGTGAGCATGAATATAGTTTCTCTATTGGGTTATAATGATATTCATGAAAATCTTGACTTGTATCAAAGTAATCATGATGTGGTGATCGGTTTGGGTCATGAATGCAAAGTGATATCAAAAAATTCTTGTTAGGCGAGTTTGATGTTTCCAATCATGTTCTCAATGTTTAACATGAAGTTCCATTCAATGAGTATGATTATGAATATGAAACTTTCCCTTTCCAATGGGGAGAGGATGACTCTTTCTACAAGGGATTAATGAATGATAAGATTTTTAGGCATCTTGAAATTGAATATACTCAAGAAGAGGATGAATTCTTCATTGAAATGGACTCCCTAGTTCATGTTGTTCAGTATTGGTAAAATGAAAATCTAGATATTTCGTCCCTAACCTTGTGCTCATTGCCATTTTATGAATATAGAGAACTTCTTAATGAAGGAAAAATGGATGATTTGGTATTTTATTCCTCCAAGGATGATTTCGTTCAATATGAAAACCTTCTCGACAAGGGATATATGAATAAGAGTAGTCTTGAATCTTTCAAGGTTAACTCTGCTCAAGGAAAGGATGTTTTCCTCGTGAAGCTATATTTTGAGACTCAAAATGACCAAGATGGAGAAGGTGATGGTTTTTATTTTTTCATATCTAACCTTGTACCCATTTTCATTTCAAGAGATTAGAGTACTATGCACATTACATCATAGAAAGAAACACATCAAGATTAAGCTAGTGTGTGTGAAAGAAGATAGTTTTGAGAAACTGGTAAACATGTAACATGAATAGGCTTGTGATAGTATTAGAAATCATAAGACATCTACCAATAATAAACTCATGGAAATGGTGCTCATGAAGAAGATGACAAGTGAATGTCAAAATCACATCAAAGATCATGACCCTCAATGTGAAAATAATAGGCTTAGTGTGATTAAGAAACATCCTTGTAACATTGAAGGAAAATTAACAATTGGGATGAACTTGGGAATCAATGAGCAGAAGGGAGCAGAGTGTTAAAGCAACAAAGGAAATGACCTGACTAAGTGGAAACTTACTTACCAAAGAAATCATTCTAGCTTTCTTCATAAATTGGTAAAGGAGTCTATTCCAGTCATCTTGTCAATGGATTTATGGAATAAAGTGTTAGAGATCACAAGCTTTGAGAGGGGATGGGGGTGAATCAGTTCAGGTTAAAACTTTTCCACTTAATTCCAATTTTAAACCCTTTAATGATGTGTAGATTTAAACTATAAGTACTCAATCAAAAAAAATTCTTGCACAATAACTTAGAACATAGAAATTACCGTGGGAAACCCTTTCGGGAGAAAACCCACAAAAACAGTTGTTTATATTACACAAAGCAAGGACTCATAAGAATATAAGACATCTTATGATATTTTTTTAGTGAGGCACCAACTTCACTAGGAGCTCCAATCCCTACACCTCTTATGATATTACACACAACAAAGGACTCTAGTAATATTACACATCACAAGAGATTTATTTTAGAGTCACTCACCTACAATGAAGCTACATCTCCCAGATTGTGATAAGCTATAACTTAGACTTGATTTATATAAATTTTGATCATCTAGTTACAACAATTGCTAATACAATGAATTATGATCACTTTCCTAGCTCGGTCTGTGTTCCTTCACACTCTTCTGCTCATCTAATTCAATCTTGTTTTCTCAATCAATCTACCACCTTGGTAGTGTCTTCGCAACCTAAAATTCCAAGATATCAGTTATTGAGTATTGATCGCTATGATCAAAATGTTTTTAAGGCATAATCTAGCATCCCTAAGCTCGCAATATCTTACTTTTTTCTTGTTGAATCTTAACAACAACATATCTTCATATAATATGTTGCAACATAAGCTAGTGGAATCTATGATTAAAATTTCAATATTTGTCTTGTTAAATGCTAACAACATCTAAGCTCCAAATATTATATAGTGGAAGGACCTAGATGCTGAGTAGCTAAAAATATGTTTTTTTTATTTGCTAAGGCATACCACCGATAACTTCCAATGCATATTATAGAATCCATTAGGATCATAGAATATAAACATTATGTTGTGGTAGTACGTAACTACTACTAATTTGATTCTACCTTAATTTTATTTTTTAAATCCTAGTGACAGTTAAGCTTCAACTAATATGTTGCGGCCATACCTAGTGTACGATAGTCTCTAAATATCTTTATTAATTTTGCTAAATATTAACAACTGCTATGTTCCAAATATTATGTTTCGGTAGTGTCTTAGTGGCCTAAAATTTCAAAAATTCCATAACTATCTAGTGATCGCTAAGCTACAAATATGGTATTGTGTTATACCCTAGCAGTTGCTAAGCCCATAATAGATTTATTTTTTTGTTATATCCTAACAACAACTAATATCCAAATAATTTATTGTAGCACAACGTAGTAGATGTTAAGCTCCAAATAATATTGTTCCAAATCAGAGTGGCCGATAAGATCATAAAATATTAATCTTTTTTTAAATCATAACCACCACATGACTTGAAATATTAATCTCCAACATTACCTAGAGGCTGCTACACTCGAAATATTTTTTTTTAGCATATCCTATTGACCTCTAAGATCAAAAAAACTTACGTCAAAATTTAAAATTGAAAGTGTTATGCTGGCGACTACTAAGCACTAAACATAAACCTTCTATGTGTTCTATAATTATGCATATATTCTATTATTGTTGAGACTCAATTAGGTTTTCTTCAAAAGGAAATTATAGCCTAAAGGCCATTAAGCCACACAACATTTTCGTGATTGATTGTATTTAGATAGGAGAAATCAAATTAAAAAGGTATAAACGGTAATAAATGAATTTTGAGTTTCCATTTGAATGCATAGAAATACATGTAGAATTGTGAATTAATATATATGAAAGCACTCTATCTTTCACCAATAATACATGACATATTAATAATAATGTTTAAAAACAATTATATCATCATGATTACAAAGTTATATGATATTTTTTCATGACGTAAAATTTAAATTTAAATATATAGTGTTTAAAATATTTATATTATAAAATTCAAGCGTATATAATACGTTTACCTTCCATTGCACAAAAAATTATCACACAATTGAAAACTTAATATGATTTTATAGTTTTAAACAATTTTTTAACCTTGAATATCTTCATGGAAATTCAACACAGTAAACATATTGTTATGTTATGGAGCGTGCTTTTAGGTGTGAAAGTGTTGAAGACATGTACACTAAAAGTACTATACACTTTCCACAGTTGTCTCGCTGCAGTTCGGGGAACGTGTTCTTCTCATATGGGTGGGATTTTTGACCCATAGGTTTATGGGACGGTTTTGGCCCATGGTTTTGATACCCATGGTATTGTAAAACTGCTTAAGAATTTATTTACTTATGTGGTTTTGTGCATATGGTAGGATTG
Source organism: Taxus chinensis (assembly GCA_019776745.2). NCBI lineage: Eukaryota > Viridiplantae > Streptophyta > Pinopsida > Cupressales > Taxaceae > Taxus > Taxus chinensis. Next base: position 782,347,132 of record CM034147.1, on the reverse strand, counting down.
ATGTAACATTGCAGATGTGTGTGAATTCGGGTGTGAATTATGTAGAGTTTGTTGAGCATAGCTCCAAACAGATCTGGGTATTGTATTGAGAGAGTGGTGGCTTGTAATAAAATCTGAGCAAGTGATTCTTGGTGGACGTAGCCCAAATTGGGTGAACCACGTTAAATATTGTCTCTTTGGATTGTGTTCTTTTTATTTTACACTTTTATTTCAGATCTGTAATATTTTTCTACATATTAGTTCTTATTGTTGGGATTCTATGAGGGATTGTTTCGCATATTTTATCTCTTATTTCCTAACACATATAAACAATTCACAATGAAAGTATTACCTTGGATTTTTTTTATCATCATAATAAAAGGAAGAAAAGGTAGTCATAATAAATTCCTAAACAATACTTTGATTCTCACAAACCATTACAATTTTAAAACTAGTGATTATGCGATAGGCCATCGTTATCAGGAAAAAACAATCCTGAAGGGGACATAGAACAATGGGTACTTGAAAGAGTTCAAATGAAATAAAAACTAGAGCTGAAAAGGGATTAAATTTTATTTGGTTAGGGCACAACAAAATGATTTTTTTCTTGAAGAACAAGGCAGTTTGACAAAATGATCAGAAGGAACTGGTAAGTTGTGCTAGGCCGTAAAGTGCATTTTTGTAGGGTAAAGTAGGGCTGGAATGAAGTGAAAAATATAGGAACTAGTTGAAGACAGAATGACTGAACAAGCTTGCAATAAAAAATGTGCACATTTATTATCATAGACATTTGTTATCAACATATGATTTAGATTTGAGATTATTTCATTCTTGGTGAGGTCATTCAAACCTCCATTTTCTGCATCGAGCTCACTATCTACACTATTTTATCCACAACCCCTTTTCCTTCCCTAGTTTCCTTGTGTGCCCTATGTTTTCCTTCCTTTGTGTGCATCCTTTACGTGATTTCTCTACAAAAAATATTAGAATTACTGCCTAATTGTTCCCTTGCCAAAAAACAAATGGGATTCTTGTACTCAGCCCTGAAATCTATGAATTTATTATATTGTTCTATGATTTCACAAGTTTCTTTTCTACAAGACCGAAAAAACAAATAACCCTAAAAAACTAGCTCTTTGGGGTATTTAATAAAAAAAAAATCGGCACATTCCACGTTAGAAATTTTGAAAATATAAAAAGTGTGGGATATGCAAATTTAATAATTAGAGTTCGCCAAACATTAAGCAAAAGAGCACGGGAAATTTATAGTATATTCAAATATCAAATTCTCTCAAATGAGGGCAATTCACAATTCAAAGTTTGAATTTACCACTCATTAAGAAAAGGTGCAGGAAATCAAAAAAATAAATAATATTGAAAACAATTCCTTCAGTTACTGGCTATAGCTTAAAATAGTAAAAAAGTAATAAAACTTATAATATTATAATAAATCTGAAGAAATAAATTGTATAAATGTATAGGCACATGTATTTTTATTTTTTTTATCATAATCGACCTAGATAATGTTAGATGTAGAACACTAATGAAATATAATTTCGTAATTACTTTGTGCCATGTGGAAAGTTTGAACCTAATAGTTAGAAAACATTATAATTGACACATTTATCACAAAAGTAATATATAAATAAATAATTATAAAATATTTTGAACCTATATGAAACCTCGATATTATAATATAAATAGGACCCGGTAAAACGACGACATGTGGCATGAAAATTCTGAAATCTCAAAAGGTGATTTTTGCAGTTAAAAAAGGAAAAATAGTACTTATCACTTCAAAGTTGTAAAGATAGTGTTTACAATGAAAAGTTCATATTGTTATGAGCCTAGCATATGCTAATATATATCATTATTTGTTATTCTATTACAATTTAAGATTTAACCGTTGAGCCTAGCAGCCATTATGTCATTTATTTTAATAAATAAATAATCTTAGTAGTCACTAAGCATTTAATTTGATAAGAACCGATGTGAATTATTTTGCAATGATATATCTTATAAAAACTACAAAAAAAATCACTTACTCTCAGGGGTATATAGTACGTTGCTAGGTTATGATTGGGCTAGTCTAACCAGTATGCCACAATTATAATCAAAGAAACTTAGTAGTGATCCAAAGCTGTAAAAATAATGTTTATAATGAAAAGAGGTATTGGCATGATCATAGAAACTGCTAAGCTATATCATGATTTTTTATTCTATCACTATTCCCAAATCAATAAATTGTTTAGTGTAGCACCCGTTATGTCATACCTTTCAATTCATAATGGATCTTAGTGGTCACTAGGATTTTCCTTGATATGAACGAATATGGATTCCAATTTACAAATATATACCTTATAAGAGATAAATATGTCTTGATCCCTCTTGATGGAATGTAATATAGCAATTTCTCCCTCCATGTAAAGTCCACCCAATACGATATAGTTAAAATACACTATCGATACAGAGTAGAACAAATAGTAATTACAATGAAAAGTGGTAATGATAGGAGCCTAGTGGATGTTAAGCTAGACCATTTTTTTTTATTTTATATTTATTTTCAAATTTATAAACTGTTGAGCCTAACGGCCGCTAGGTCATTCCTTTCAACTAGTAATGGATCTTAGCATTCGCTAAGCATTTTCTATAATACGAACTGAAATACTTGATCCCTCTCAATGAAAAGTAGTGCAATAATTAGCTCCACCAAGTAATGTGCATTCAATTTGATATAATTATAATAATTAAAAATTATAATCTATCTAAAGATGTAAATATATTGATTACCTAACTGAATTATATGACATAAAGAATATATCTTATGAGAATAATATAAGACTTCATCCCACAGAAGGGTATGTAGTGCAACAATTGGATCCATTAGGAATAGTCTAGCCAACATGATACACTTATAATCGTTGAAAAAAATATCACTTAAAAATTGAAGAGATAGTGTTTACAACCAAAAAAGGTAATGGTGGGAACCTTGTGACCACTACGCTAGACAATGATTTACTATTTTATCTCTCTTTTTAAATAAAGAAAATGAAAATCCTAGCATTATTTATGTCATATATTTCAATTAGTAATGGAGCTTCATGATCACAAAGAATTTTCTTTGATATGAGCGGATGTGAATTACAACATACTCCAATGCTCAATTTCGAATAAAACTTGTTAGGTCTAAGCGGCCACTACATTTTTCCTTGAATTATGTGTTATGGAAGAACTAAACATTTTTATGTAAATAAGACATATTACTTATTGACCACTGATCCCATTATTGTGATTTTTTTTTCACACACTATGCTCAAAATATGAACAATTAACGCGTAATTTCCTTTATGCTAGTCCATTCAATTGGTGTAAATTACCAACAAGTAACGTTAAAAACTATCCATTTATATGTGGACTAAAGTTTTATCTCCCTCTAAAAACTATATTATCAAACATTCCTTTCATGCTATTTACACAATGTGGATGGTTTTTTAGGCAATGAATAATCCTTCCAAAATATGTTGCATGTTAATTGTCAAGAACAATTTTGCATAGTTTTATTATTAATGATGTGATCCAAAAAATACGAATTACAGTAACCAGTTGAAGGTTGGATATCATGTCTAGTCAAAGCCTAGCGGTCGCTAACCATTACATTGATTAATCCCTAATGATAAAAAGTAATGTACTATAGAGATTGGTGATCACAAAGGCTAATAATTACATTCATTATCATACAATTTGAATTTTTTTACTCCATATGTGATGTAATTATTAATTTAAAATGTTCCTTTCATGTTATCTACATAATGCAGATGTTTATTAGACAATGGATAATCCTTCCAAAATTACGCATTAATTTTCAAGAATTTTTTTACATAGTTTCAACTATTAATGATGTCATCCAAAAAATATGAATTACAGTAACAAGTTGAAGGTTGGATAACATGCCTGGTCAAAGCCTATGAGTTGTTAACCATTACGTTGATTCCTCTCCATTGATAAAAATTAATTTACAATAAATATTGGTGATAAAAAGGCTAATACATACATTCATTATCATACAGTAAGAACAAAAATTACTCCATATGTGAAGTAATTATTAAAATATTCTACTCTAATTGCAGGTAAGATGTCTTCCATTGTTCCTACTCCATTCTCCACAATTTCATTCATTGATTGATCTGGAGGACATTTATGGATGTTAATATTTCCTTGTATCTCCCTAAACCACAAAAAATTGGTAGAAAATTTATTTATCTTTCTGTTGATACGTGGAACATAGTTTATAGACTCTATATGCTCAAGATATAGCGAATCAAAGTTTTGCCGCAATTTGGACTTGAAAGAGTCAACTTGGCAATATGATAGTGACACATGGAAACATGGATGATCTATGAATCATCTATAGTCATCACCATTTCATAGATTTCATCAATACCTTTCCATTTCATTTTGAACAAACCAAATCCAATTTTTTATGAAAAAGTTCTGACCAGTCAAAGTTTGGTCAATTTGGTGGGTCGACAAGCGGAGATGGACAAATGATGCCTTGACACGTGATATAGATTCATTTGAGAATGTGCATTTTAATATTAGGAACATGGATTTTAAAATTTGTTTATGGTTTTCCCAAATAAAAATATTTTAGAATATTTTAAAAGAAAAAATGCCCACATGGAATGTGGAATGGGTGGTTAAAGCCTAATAAAAGGCTAGCATATATTTATACTCACTAAATGTGGGATAATATAAAAAATGCTGCCCACATTATAATGTCATGACCCATGTGGAAACTAGGTGGGTGGCTAAACAATGCTTTTTTTAACCCATGCAAATGTATATATGCCACATGGGATTGAAAAAATATGGCCAAGCAAAATAAAGGTTTAAATGGGCTTCAAACTCATAACCACCAGCTAGCTAAAATTATCTCTCACCATCATATCATTATGGCTTGTTATGTATAAATTCAATCCCACAGTTTTGGTAATACACAAGTCTATTCTATGCACAATCGATAGGCCATAAAAGGGAGATTTCACATATCACCCTTTTTGAAGGTGTTGGGGTTAGCACACCAATTGTACAGACAATATATCAGATCTAAGCATACATGTAAACAAAATCAGATATTCTAGTAGAAGAATTATACAAAACAAGAGACATAAATCAACATCAGATTTAACGTGGTTCACCCAGTGTGGGCTACGTCCACCATGAAACAAGCCAATCTATTATCCAAATCTTTGACAAGATATACAATGAAGATTTACAATCTTCTACACTTCTCAGATGTTCAGTACTATCTTCCTTCAAGATTTTTTTATTCTTCACCAAGAATTCTCTCTCACATAATTATCTTGTAATTATAATCAATCCTCTCATTCTAAACCTTAGCTTTATGCTTTAAATAATCGTTTAATACTTTAGGGCACTTAGCCATGCAATTACATTCATTAAATCTATTCCAATGCTAAAAATAGAAATAAATCCCGAGAGTTAATTAAAACTTATTGCACATGTAACCGATGTTGGTTCTGCCCAGCCATCGTCAGTTCCAACCTGCCCTGACCGATGCCAGTCACACCCTAACCGATGTCAGTTACTGTCAACTTCCAGCAAGTTCTATTTGCATGCTAAAACATGAGTAATTTTGCTCCATACTCAACAATCTCCCACTTGGAGATTAATTATTGCACACTATACCTGTACATTTCCATTCTTGGATCATCCTTAGCTTTGTTTCTTCCTCCTTGAACCTAAAAATCGAAGACAAAGAAAAGTGGAGTGTAGCTCTAACTTCTCCTTTGTTAATGGCTTCATTAGCATATCCGCAGGGTTCTTGCTCGTATGAATATTTTCTAGATTCAACTGTCCATCCTCCAATACCTTTCATATGAAGTGATACTTCAACTGAATGTGTTTCGTTCTGGAATGAAAAATTGAGTTCTTTGCCAAAAGAATTACACTTTGACTATCACTAAACAACTTGCAATCATCCTTCTCCTTTCCCAACTCCTCCATAAACCTACTCATCTATATCATCTCCATGCTAGCCACTGTAGCTACAACATATTCTACCTTTATAGTAGACAAAGCCATAACCTTCTGCAATCTTGAAATCTAGCTAACTGTCGTTCCACCTACTGTGAAAATATATCCAGTAGTGCTCTTCCTACCATCCAGATCTCCATCCATATCTAAATCAACATAGCCACGTAATGAAATATCTAAACCTCCATAGCATAACAACATGCTAGATGTCCCTTTCAAATACCTAAGTATCCATTGGACTACTTTCCAATGCTCTTTACCTGGATTAGCCATATATCTACTCACAACTCCCACTGCCTATGCAATGTCTGGTATTGTACAAACCATAGCATACATGATACTTCCAACTACTGAAGCATATGTCACTTGTGTCATGTATTTGACCTCCTATTGTGATGAAGGACAATGATATTTACTCAATTTGAAGTTTCCAGCCATAGGTGTGCTAACAGGTTTAGCATTCTGCATATTGAACCTTTCTAACACCTTGTAAATATAATCCTCCTGAGACAAATACAATTTCTTTTTTTTCCTATCTCTATATATTTACATGCCAAGGATTATTTTTGTAGCTCCCAAATCCTTCATTGCAAACATGTGAGCTAGCTTTCTCTTAAGCTCACCAATGTCCTACATGCTAGATCCTACAATGAGGATATCATCCGCATATAGTAACAAAATAATATAGCTCCCATTTTCAAGCTTCTTGAAATAAACACAATGGTCAGATTCACATCTCAAGTAACCATAATCATGCATAAAACTATCAAACTTCATGTACCATTGCCTTGGAGCTTACTTGAGCTCATATAGGTTCTTTTTCAACCTGCACACTAATTTCTCCTTACCCTTAACTTCATACCCAAGCGGCTATTGCATATAAATTTCTTCATCCAAATCACCATGAAGGAAAGCCGTCTTCACATGTAGTTGCTCTAAATGCAAATCTTCTATTGCAACTAAACTCAATATAATACGAATAGAAGTCATCTTAAGAACATGAGAAAATATTTCACTAAATTCAATACCTACCTTTTGTGCAAATCCCTTTACTACAAGCCTTGCATTGTACCTTTTCTATCCACCCTCTTCTTCCTTAATTTTGTAAACCCACTTGTTTTGCAATGTTCTCTTTCCTACTGGAAATTTAACCAAATCTCAAGTCTAGTTCTATTCCAAAGAGATCGTCTCCTCATCCATGTCATGCTCCCACTGAATGTGATTTTTATCTTGCATTGCTTCTTCAAATCTTTTTGGTTGACCACTATCAGTAAATAATAGATAAAATAGAGAAGGTGAAAATATTTCTAGAAGTTTACTTACCCTTTGTGACCTTCTCAGAGGAGTTTGGGGTATCAAAGGCTCAATCTAGACCTCTTGGACATTAGTATCAACTTCTGACAGTGACCGACACCGGTCACCTCTAACCATCACCGATTCCTCTTTAGTAAAAAATTCCGGTCCATCTTAACAACGCCGGTTCGGGCCTAACCGACCATGGTTACTATGTATTTCTGAAGGTGTTTCTTTAAAACTTGAGAGTTCATTTTCATCAATAAACTTCTCAATTTTCTCATCCTTGGGTACCAAAACTTAATCCTTGTACATTCTCTTTTCATTCCATTCAACATCACGACTCCTAACAATTTTAGAATTCTCTAAATCTCAAAATCGAAAACTGAAATCACCAAATCTATAACCAATGAAAGTGCACCTCTTGGATTTTGCATCCAACTTTTTTTCTATTTTCTCTATCAACATGCAAAAAAGCTTTTGAACCAAAAACTTTAAGAAAAGAAAGATCTACCTCTTTTCCAATCCATGCTTCCTCTAATACTCCTCCATCTAGTGAACTTGAAGGGCCTCAATTAATCAAATAAACCACTGTATCAACTGCTTCTACCCAAAATTGCAAGGGAAATCTAGAATGTATCCTCATACTTCTAGCACGTTCCATGATTTTCCTATTCATTCTCTTTGCAACACCATTCTCTTGTGGTGTTCTTGGAACTGTTCTTTCTCTACGTATCCCATTCACTGAACAATAATCATTGAAAGCATTGCTACAATATTCACCACCATTGTCATATTTAAAGCACTTTAACTTAGAAGTTGATTCATTCTCAACAAGGGATTTCCATATTTTCAAAGTTTCAAAAACATCAGATTTATGTTTAATACGATAAACCTATACCTTTCTTGTAGCATCTTCAATGAAAGTAACATAATACTGGGATCCACCATGAGAAGCTACCTGAGCTGGTCCCCACACATCTGAGTGTACAAGCTCCAATTTATGATCCTTCTTAGTTTCCCCAACTTTGAGAAATCTCACTCTCTTTTTCTTTCCAAAGATACAATGCTCACACAAATCAAGATCTAAATCTTTCAAATCTGATAACTTACCCTTAGCCTTTAAGATCTACATTCCTTTTTGACTCATATGGCCCAAATGATTATGCCACATGCACACATCTAAATATGAAGTAGATAATGTGAAAAAGGAATCAGTAATACAAGTAGATAAATATAACATTCCTACCTTCTTACCTCTTGCCACAACAAAATCACACTTGGTGACTTTCCAAGAGTCTCCTGTAAAAGTAACCATGTAACCAGATTCACCTAGTTTCCCTGTAGAAATAAGATTCCTCTTGAGGCTTAGCACATGCCTCACATATTTCAATACGCATGTATTTCCATTCTGTAATTTTAGATGAAATTCCCCTTTACAAGTAATACTGTAAGGTTCATCATCACCCAAATAGACATGCCCAAAATTTCCCTGGACATAATTTCTGAAATAACCCTTATTAAGGGTTCCATGGAAAGAAGCTCCTGAATCTAAAACTCACGATTCAATTTTACTATCTAAAAAAAAAATAAGAGCATCTTGCATTACCTTTGATATAGAAAGATTCACCTCTTTACCTTTTTCTGGTTGTTGGTTCACTTTTTTCTTACCAACAATCTTTCTTTGTATGTCCTTTCTTTCCACATTTCCAACAAGTAATTCCCTTACTTCTAGATTAGATATGCTATCCCTTGACTTTGATTTCCCATTACTCTTACTCTTGGATATCTCCTTCTGCCTACCCCTGCTTTCTACATTCAAAGAATTTCCAGATGATGTTTCCTTTGTACTTTTCCTATGAATTTCTTCACTCAAGAGTATACTAACCACATCATCAAACTTCAAAATATTATTAGCAGATGTTGTATTACTAATAACCATTACCAAGTTGTCCCAACTATTAGGAAAAGAACATAAAAATAAAAGTGCTTTTACTTCATCATCAAACGGTATTGAAACTAATTTTAATTGATATACAATATATCAGAAATCATTCAAATGACTAGAGGCAGATTCACCTTCATCATCTTAGAACTGAAAATTTTCTTCATCATATAAAATTTATTTGAAGCACTAGGTTTTTCATATAAATTGGCAAGAGATTTCATTAAGTCTACCGTAGAAGCTGCTTCTATAATATTGGAAGCCACAGATGCTGGAAGGATCGATCTTATAGATCCCAAAGCCTTTCTATCAAGAATCTTCCATTCTTCATCAGTCATCTTCGTAGGTCTAGACTTCTTCCTCAATCTGCATCTTCCATAATTGATAATTTCAGCCGTCAAACTTCTCTACCTTGTATTTATTATATTTTGTCATTTCTGTAGGTCCCACTCAATCAAAAAACCCTCTATGAGTAAATTTTTCAACACATAAAATCCTCAAACAAAGCTCTAATACCAGTTGTTGGGGTTAGCACACCAGCTGTATAAACAATATATCAAATCTAAGCATACATGCAAATAAAAGAGGATATTCTACCAGAAGAATTATACAAAACAAGAGACATAAATCAACACCAGATTTAACATGGTTCACCCAGTGTGGGCTACGTCCACCAAGAAACAAGCCAATCTATTATCTAAATCTTTGAAAAGATATACAATTAAGATTTACAATCTTCTACACTTCTCAGATGTTCAGTACTATCTTCCTTGAAGCTTTTTTTATTCTTCACCAAGAATTCTCTCATACATAATTATCTTGTAATTATAATCAATCCTCTCATTCTAAACCCTATCTTTATGCTTTAAAAAGTCTTTTAATACTTTAGGGAACTTAGCCATGTAATTACATTCATTAAATCTATTCCAATGCTAAAAATAGAAGTAAATCCTGAGAGTTAATTAAAACTCATCGTACAGGTAACCGATGTTGGTTCTGCCCACCTGTCGCTGATTCCAACTTGCCCTGACTGATGCTAGGCACACCCTAACCGATTCCAGTTACTGTCAACTTCCAGCAAGCTCTATTTGCATGCTAAAACATGAGTAATTTAGCTCCATACTCAACAGAAGGAATTAGAAGCAAAATCAGCTTTTGGTGTAAGAAAGAAAAATGCACAAAATTTCCCCACACTCCTAATGGTGATATTATATTCCTAATTTGGATGCATTTATACATTTCTTTAATAGACAAAAATCACATCAGCATTCAGCGACCACTCGAAGGCTTCATCAAGTGTGTCACTTGTCCAAGGAAGATTATTTGAAGATGTATACTTCTGTAATGGTCACTATCAGTGAAGTTTCTACTTCTCAACAAAATTAGAATAGATTTTCTTCATATTTTTAGTTTAGATTATTCTACTAGATATTGATCACATGTATTTATTTGGTTCAAATTCATGTGTAGTCGGTTGTGTATGTGATCATAAAGGGTGGAATCCCTATACCACTATCACAAGGGTAGAATCCCTATACCACTATCACATGGGTGGAATCCATATACATCTATCATATGGGTACTCGGATAGATATGTTCCCCGGTATCCACACTTAGATCCATGGTTTCATTATCTTTGTACTAGTTACAACTTAGAAGTATTAATGAATCAGTTAATATGAACCTGGAGACATAGGCATTACCAAACTCTGTTATCAATTTATTTATAGTGTATATGTGCTTTACTTTACATTGCATTTTCCATTTGAATTTGATAGCATCTGTGGAGTGTAAAATATTGCAGTACCTATAGGGATCCGTGATAGTTAGAAATATTTTACCCCCATTTACGGATCATTGACGGTGCTAAGTGTTTGAAGAAAAGAGAAGAGGAATGGTTTGCTAAAATCCATAACCCTGACAACTACTATGCAAACCTTTGGTTGTTTTTTTTATAGATGACTAACATGAGGAATTTAGTATGGTTATATCACAGTTGTTGATTTGAGTACAATGCATGTTTAGGTAGATCACATATTATGAAAATAATAATTTTATTATTATGGATATGGATTTGGATGTTTCCTTATTCAAGAAAAGGGAAATGAAGGCCTCAGAAGACAAAGCATAATGTTCCTATTCAATAAATGGTTTGGATTTGGGGTTATTAGTAGATAATGACAAAACTGGTTGTTCAAATGTGGAAGACATTCATATTGACATGCTTGCAATACTATTAAAATTGGATAGATATGATAAAACCTCTTTTGTTTGTCATTTTTTAATTGAAAAGGTTCACTTTTACATCCAAAGAATTCCAATTTGCTTACTATATCGAGGAAAACATATTTGGCTAAACTAGAGATTGATCCATCTAGATCAACATTAAAGGGGTTGAAAAAGAATACTAAATCAACTACATTGCTGAAGAAAGAAACTGTTATTTTCATGAAAACATAACCTTTAACTATTCAACAGTTTGATTAATTTTTATTCAATGGTGAAGTGTTTTCAATTTATGTTTCAAGGTTCCATATAGTGCCTCCAGAGTATTTGTATCATTCTATAGATGATGAGAATGTTGACCTTCTTATGCACTCCATTTTGATAAATGGCATTCCTACACAAAGAGATGCAATTCTTCTTCCCTTATTACATTCTACGAATAAATTTTTAGATCTCCAAGATCTGAAAGACATGGAAAGGGATTGCATTAAATTTTATATACTTGATGACCAATATACAATATTTGAACAAAAAGTATTTTGGGCTTAGATACATACAAATATTTACATGAGAGGCTACAGTTTCGAAGGGCTCGCAATCTTTCTACGAAAGAAACTAACAAAGCCAATAATAATATTTTCAAACAACATAATGAAGTGAACAGAACTTGGATAGACACCAAGTTTATTGATATTATGTACAAAGCTAGATCAGTGTGGAAATATCTTGGATGTCCTCAACGTCTCAGGTTGACAAAAACAAAATAGAATAGTGAAAGGTAATGGATTTTAATTTAATTGCATTTTTTATTATCATTTACTTTCCTTATATAAAAATATAAAACGTATACTTGTCCTTTGAACGTAGAAAGTTGAGAATAAATGCCTTTTGATTTTCAAAGTGGAAAAAACTGAAAATCTATATGAAAAATGGACTTTTATATTATTACCAAATGATATATGAACTAAATGGACTACAACGTTTCAATTTTTTATAACTGGTGGCCTTGATTATTCACCTGTTAAATATAATTAGGATAACATTTAGCCAAATTCATTGGCAAGATTCATAGTCAATTCATTCAGGTTGTTAGAGGAATGAACAATGAATAACTATCAACACTAGCAGATAAAGTACAATCAGGGGATGTTTGGTTAACCAGCCATGTTCAGGAAAGTGTAATAATGTATTCTTATTTCTAGAGAATAAAAGGAGACATAGAAATGAGAGAAGAATATCTATAATATTTTCCAGAAAAGCATCCATATAATAATCTATTGACATCCTACAGTGAATCCAATGTGATTGAAAATTTTTAATTGTATAAATCACACTACTGCTAGTTTTATGTATTATTGGGTGAAGAGAGAAAAGGAAAGAGAAAATTGGATTCCCAAATCGGGGAAACAAAAAAAAAGGACCATGTGGCAAAATAAGTTCTTCCCGTCAAGGCTCAGACAATATTAGACAACTATGTGATGTCAATGTAAGAAACTATACCCACAAGGATGTAGGACATAGAAGATTTTACTTATCAATGTTCATACATGTTTCGGCTTTCATCAATTATGTAAGCTATTCATATCACCAATCATTTCACTATAGAATGCGTTATTGTTGATTTTTGCACTTTTTCTACCAATATTTCTGATAAAGTAGTAATGGATCTACTACATTTATTGGAGATAGTGTGTTGGATTGTATTATTATTATTATTAAACTAATTGAATATTCAAAAATGTTGTGAGAAACAATAAAAAATACATGGAAAAGGTTAAAGACATTAGAGAATCAATTCTGGATGGATGCTATAAACTATATGACAGCAGCAGGAAGTTTAAAATTTTGTGTCTTATGTACATAATAACTAGAGTGTAGAAGTGTGACGGTAACAATGATGAAAGAGAAGAATTCAATAGGGATTGGATGGAAAAAATGCCACATAAATTGATAACTAAAACTGAAATTTTCCTAAAAGGAAACAAACATCATTTTCCTTACGAGAGATCATATGAGTTCTGGGATGAGATGTTCACTCGATGTTGTTCCCAAAATTCTTTAGTATTAGTTCTTTACGGTGGTAGTGTAGCATTGCATGCATTAGTTGAATCAAATATATTTGTTGTTTTTATTGTTGAGACACATAGTCAATAAGTTTTTTTGAAACATTATTATTCTCTTATAAAGAAATGTTTGTATTGGAATACAACTTGAACATGTGATTTTGTTAAATGTATTTCAACTAAAAAAAGTTACTTACACATTTCTTATCTACACAGAAAACCAAAGAAAAATAGGAGTTGATGTACAAACCTCTCAACATTACTCTAAAAAACCAATTCAACGTGGTGATTGGCCTTCAATAATTTTATAAATATATTTAATGAACTCTTCTTTCAATTTCCCTTTTTTCATATTTGTGACAATACTCTATATTCACCATCTCTGATGATAGATGAGGATAACTTGGCCACATCATGCCTGAATATAGAATCAAATATTGGTATCTTAGCCATGCATATTTATAAATAAAAACCATTACTAAGCCCCATAAATTTATAAGATGATTAATGGTGTATGCAGACAACCAACAACCCAAGAAAGTAACAGTGGAGTGTGTAGTGGTAGCCAACATGAATATGCAGTCAAAATCAAGTATGTTAGCCATGCGTATTTTTAAACAAAACCATTTATAAGGCTCAAAACGTTATAGAAAATGATATCAAAAAATTCTAGAAGAGGAACCATTTTTGAACAACAAATGAATTACCAAATAACTTAATTCAAAATTTCCTGGTGGCATCCAATGCTACATAGTTTGTAGTTACCAGGTTGTTGGTTTTCTACATAAACCATTAGTTTATAAGGCTCAAAATGTTATAGAAAATGATATCAAAAAATTCTAGAAGAGGAACCATTTTCAACGAACGAATTACCAAATAACTTAATTCAAAATTTCCTGGTGGCATCCAATGCTACATAGTTTGTAGTTACCAAGTTGTTGGTTTTATACATAAACCATTAGTATGGATATAATGATACAGACATTAGTATCAATGCTTAGTTCAACCAATGATGGCATAGCCTAACAGTCGCTAATCTACATCAATATCTCATAATTTTTGTTCATGAATGGGTGGTTCAGTGGATATAAATGAACCCTAGGAGCCACTAAAATTCATTCAGAAGACATAAAACAATTTGATTTGTACTTACCATATTACTGCGTAGAGCGGTATACATTTCAATTATGGTTTCATTTTCCATAACATGAAATCAATTATGAATTGATTAATTTTGTTTGCAATACATCATGCATCAAGAAAAATAGTAGTGAGTAAGGTCTATGAAATCCAATCAAGAAGCAAATTCAGTAAGTGGTAGCTTCGTAATGTGCTCATATTGAATTTACCCTTTTACCATGTGGATCACTATGTATTTTCAAATGCACTTTCTTTTTCCATAGCAATAGCTATATTATGAATATATTAATGTTTGTTTTAAATAGATATTGCATCAAATGATCCATCTGTGGGCAAAGAAGATGCAATCCTAAATGTAAGGATCATCTGTAAGTGGTAGCCGCAAGCTAAAATGTTGATTATTTCCATTGGTTCAAATTGATATGAGACCAATTAAAGAAATTATTTACTTCTCCACAGTTAGCCACAAGAATTACTTTCTTATTTTAGATTTGGAGGGCTTTTTGTATGATAAAAACCAATTAACCACTAGGGATATGTCATTCAAGTTCAGAAAGGATACTATCAACGTGTGAGGTGGTCTGAAAGAGTTTATAGATTCATTACAAACAAATTTTGAAATCGGATTTTGGTCAAATAAAATCACTTCTACTGATGTTGAAAATATGACAAAGGCCTTCAATAAAACATTATCGACTGAATTGAATCTACCTATAGAAAATAACATTGCAATATAGTTGATGGAATCACACTAAAAGATCTAGAAATACTTTGGATTAGAAATGATGTTCCCTACAGTTCTAAAGACTCAATGTGTATTACATTAGGTGAAAAGAGGAACCCTCCTGAAAAACTTATGGTTGGGATGAAAATTAGGGATGAATCTTGTTCAAATGATATGTGGTTGATGACCGATTTGTACAAATACTTGTCACTTATAGTGTTTATGGGATTGAATGTAGTAGAAAACATCAAATATTTGGAGCAAGTAAATACTAAATAAAAATTTAGAATTTCAAAATGTTATTATGATCATACAACTTAACAATGTAAATAAAATACATTCATATATTTTTATGATGGTTTTACTTAACTATTTTGTATACTGAGATTGAACAAATATAAATTGGGAGTATTTATATTTCCCTGTATTACAAGTTCAGAGTGTGAGTGTATAATTTGCAAATGTGAATTAAAAAAGAAAATTTATTATAGAAAATATTTTATTAGTTCTTATTAATAAAATATGTATTCCTAAATTAATTCTAAGTAGGCTTATATACTAGTTTTTGCTTCAATAATAAAAAATGAATACCACTTTCCAATGCAATGAAATAACTACAATATGGTATGTAAAGACTCGTTGTGCTAAAACAATACATTTTATTCATATAAATTGTATAAAACAAAATATTCCTAGTCTAAAAATAAGAAATGATTAATGCCCTTCGATTTTTTACCTTCTCCACCACCTACAACCATTTGATATGATATTATGAGTAATTCTATGTACCTTATGATATGATATCATAACATATATTGGTTGATGGAGATGCTGACATGTGGCACACATCCCCTTAGCTAGTTATATGGGGAGACATAGGAATTATTTATATTGGGTAATGAGTTTGCCTACATTGGGATTAGGTGTTACCAATCTATTAAGAGTAATGCATGTCTATATAAGGGGGCTGAGTATCATTATGAGATGGGATGTGATTTATGAGTTGATAAGATATTTGCATATAATAAACAAATAATTTGAAGTAGATAACACAACACAAGATAAATGAGAGGGCCAAGATGCCCAAGTATTCAATATAAGTAGAATTATACCCTTAAGTTAAGGAAGCACCATATAAGGCTCCTTAAGGAAGGAGTAACTCCACAATATATCTCTACTAAGTATAATAATCAACCCATACATTACTCACCCCTTTATATACACATGAATTACTCTTAATAGATGGGTAACACCTAATCCCAATGTAGGTCGACTCATTACCCAATATAACTAATTCCTATGTGACCCCATATAACTAAGGGGATGTGTGCCACATGTTGGCATCTCTATCAACCAATATAAATTATAATATCATATCCCAAGGGACATAACATTGCCTCCCTCCTTGACATGTTTCGTCCCCAAAACATAAGAAGAATCCACATAATGAGTGTGCTTTAAATTATTGCATACTTATTTTCATGCCCAATCATCGAACCACCCATATGATATCCTAGTGGGTGATGCTACTCCAAACCCGATTCTGTATTCCCTTACACTCCTCTAATTCCATCCTTGTACATTTGTGTTCCTCCTCGACATCCATGCATATCCATAATAATTATTCCTATGATTCCATGTCATATAGTTGTTATTACATTTATTTAGTGTATATCCATGATTATTTCTCCTCCAATTACATGTATATCTATGTATATTTCTGCCCTCGTGTGTCTTAGCATGACCACATGATGTTTCCCTCTCATGATGATGTGGATGTCTATATGGTGCAACCTTATTATCCTCAACCTTATCAACCTTTTCCTCCTTTTCCTCAAGATTATTTTTATCTTCCACCTTGTTTTCTATTTCTTTTTTCTTTTGAGTAGGGGAATTATTGGTGATTTTTTCATACTCTCCTTCTGAATCCTCCTTATTCCCTTCTTTACAATATTCAAATTCATCTTTATGCTACATTTTTATATTACTTTTTTCCTTGCTAAGTGTGATATATTGAAATGTAATTTTCTTTCTCTTGTACTATAATTTCATGAATTTATTTTGCACATTAATATTAATTGTTCCCAAGGACTCTAACAAAGGATATCCAACAACAATATCCATACCATCACTATCTAAAGCATAAAAAATTTAATGTAAAACATATTTATCCACAGAGAGCTTTAAATATTCAAAAACTTGAATATGTTTACCATCCATTTGAACTTCCTTAATATGCTTTGCTTGCACATGTATATTTTGAGCTACATCCATATTGATGAATTTATATTTTCTACTAGGGTTCATGGAAAAAATTACCTTTTTTATTTGAAGGCACCCTTCAAACTAAAATATTGAAGCTTCCTTCTTTGGAGATGCACTATTTGAACATGTATCTTGATTTGTTGTCTCTCATTCTAAATCATTTGCAACATCTTCATAATCCACATTATCCTCATCGAATTATTTTCCTTCTTCTTCTTCTATATCTGAAACAACCTAATTTTTAACATCCTCTTCTTATTCCTCTTCTTTATCCCATCGATGTAAGAAAACATGTTTAATTGCCTCCCAAGTCCAAATGAGATGCTTGAGTTGCACTTAATACCACCAAGTTAGATCTATACCACCTAGCGGATCTTGCAAGTAAACACATGATAGTAAAGATGATGAATGATATTCCTTAAACTAAATCCACCATTCTCTAACATCAATCTTTTCATCCCCATAAAAAATTCTCATCTCCATGATTCACAAAACTAGGGTTTGAGGAATAGACCCTTTTGATCAAATATTGTTCTAGCCCTTTAAGCTATAGGTATGCCAAAAATCAGAAATAACAGAACACAAACCCTAGTTTAAGTTTTGAGAGATTTCCGAAAATGTAATAAATTTAGGAAATTTCCTAAAATTGCATCTTGTGAAGCAAAATATTGAAAAACAATAAAAATGAAATAAATATGATAGGATAGATCCAAAAATTCTTAATTTTCAGTGGTATCATATTTGAATACATTAACATCAACCCACCAAATTTTATTTCCTAATTAATCATTATTCAAAATATATAGATGAAACCTTAAAAATAGGGTTTCAACCCTAAAACATACATATCTTTCAAAACCTAGCCCCAAAAAATATAAAATTTGGAGGGAACATCCCTTGCATAATATTTCCACGTCCCACAAAAAATATCACAAAAATTCCAAGTAAATCTGTAGATATATCTTAATCACCAAAATTAGGGTTTCATCCCACAAATTACCTAGATCAACACTCTGATACCACTTGATAATATATTTGCATATAATAAACAAATACTTTGAAGTAGATAACACAACACAAGATAAATGAGAGGGAAAATATTCCCAATTATTTAATATAATTAGAATTATACCCTTAAGGTAGGGCAACACCATACAATTATCCTTAAGGAAGGAGTAACTCCATAATATACCTCTACTAAGTAGAAGAATAAACTCATACATCACATCCTATCTCATAATGATACTCACCCACCTTATATAGACATGCATTACTCTTAATAGATGGATAACACCTAATCCCAATGTAGGATGACTCATTACCCAATATAATTAATTCTTATGTGACCCCATATAACTAACAAAGGGGATGTATACCACATGTCGACATTTCCATCAACCCATATACATTATAATATCATATCCCAAGGTACATAACATATAAAAATATCGAAAGGGACTTGTTTTTTATTTTTCAATTGATTCACCGCCCTCAACCTTTTGATTTTTTTTGTTTCATTTACAGATATGAACATGTGACATGAAATTGATCATATTTAATATAAACATTATTTTGACACACACCCTCCACAAGGCTGATTCGAAATTCAAACAGTTAAAAAAATTGGTGGTGTTAAGCTCAAAAAAATAATATCAAACCTAATGTGAAATATTTCTTGAAACGGTGTAGAAAAAAATTTAAAATAGCAATATGGACATCATTGAGGAAGTCAAATGTTGATTACATGATGTCTTCATTCCTTTAAAACATTGTCTTGGAGTTTGTAAGCTTTGAGTTCATATTTACATAGGAAGATTGCATCGAGACCAAACACTCTGATTATGAAGCTTCTGGGAATCCTAAATTATATCTCAAGAATCTTAACTCCATTTCATCGTAGTTTAATGCATCGTAAAATTGTAAAAACACAGTTCTTGTAGATGATTCTTTCGAAAAATCCAAGCTAAATGATGTTGTGAACTACATAATTGCTAAAAACATTTAACATAGATTCTAAGTCAAAATACAAATACTTGTTAGATTTGTTGTGTCCTTTTTTGCATCCATTGAAGGACTTCAAAGATGTTTGAGATTAAATATTAGATCACAAAAAAAATTATAGGGAGATTTTTTATTTGAGCTTTACTATGATTTGTATTGTTGATTTGGAAGCCCATCTTTGGGAATAGTGTTACATTATAAATTCATATTATAATTCAAATTTTTTACTATAATTCAACCTTTAGTAAAAGAATTTATATTTATTTCATAGCTATATCTAAATATTAAAATATATCTAGCATGGTTTTACACTTAATTTTAATTAAGTTCATATCTATAATTAAATATAAAAATGTCTATGTCATGTTTCTTATAGTTAATTTTATATCTAAATTTAAATATGAAAATATATCTAGAATGGTATTACAGTTATTTACATTCTCCTACATTGGATTTTCACCCTCTACTAATTTCTTCATAATGTCTTCAAAAATTCTCAGGTTACACTCAGGTTCAATCACACCATAATAAATGAAATTAATTTGATATCAAAATTTAAATATGAAAATATATCTTGAATGGTTTTACAGTTAATTACATTCTCCTAAATTGAATCATCACCCTTTGTTAGTTTCTTCATAACATCTTCAATAATTCTCTGGTTGCCGCTAGGTTCAATCACAACATAGTAATTGAATATGGAATTGTCTCACATCTCGTGAAATTCATTAGCCTAACCACCACTTGGCCAATGGCATTTTAAATGTTAAAAATTTCAGAGTTTAATCTTAAAGACATCTTAGAATTGATAAGAGCATTATTCCAAAGAAAACATCATGCCTAGTAGATGCTATCCCGTATAAAACAGAACATGTATCTATTTTAAATGGGCTAATAGCCGCTACGCATTATTTATCAGATCAATGTTGGATTCCCTGATATCATTTAACATTTTTTCAAAGATTCATTAATTTAATTCCTGATCAAATATATTGGACTCTGAAAGGAGAATTAATGGATTCCAATATTTTGATTTTTATATTCCAATATATATGATTTTGGAGTACATCAAATTCCAATATATGCGATTTTGGATTCCAATATATGTGATTTTAGATTCCAATATATGTGATATTGGAATAAAATATGTGTGATTTTGGAGTGCAGATAATATCCAATATTTAATTTTTTTGGATTCCAAAACTAGTAATATTAGATTCCAATATTGGCTATGCTTTTTAGCTTCTTAAATTAGAATAAGCCCAGATTTAGTGAAATAAGCATTAAGACCTGATCGCTACACATGTTATATATCACATCTAACTAGGGGTAATACTACTACATCGTCTAGAATCATCTCCATTACCATATGTTTAATGTACTTGAAACAACATGTAACTACCTCCTTTTAGTCTTCATAAGCATTAGTTTTTGAATCTATGACAGGATAAGGAGAGGTGGAAGAAGGTCCTGGTCTGAGGGGAAAATAGGTGTGAAAGATCCATATACCTAGTCTTCACATGAGATCTGTAAGAAAATTCTGTAATCATTTCTACGAAAACAGGTGTTCTAAATGAATGAGTTTTCTTAATTATCTTAAACAAAATATGACTTACCTGGATAATGAACATGGATCCAAAACATCATGTTTCTATCATTAGTTGTGAATCATTCTCCGATGTTGTATTTATCAGTATAATCTAATGTGCCATAATAATAATAACCGAGTTTCCAGTCTCATGAGTACATTGCAATGGTGTAGAGGATATATAGAATCATCTTGTTTGGCTATGGCTCAGGCCTGATTAAGGGAAAAATGATGCTCTCCCTCATCAACGAGATACTACTTTGAAATGAGGGTGATCTCCTACATCTAGTGTTTAGGTTATATTTTTTTCAAAGGCCCTGAAGTTATCATGCATGAACATGCATCTCCAGTGTAATGTCCAAATCTAGGAGCAAGGATCTAGTATAAGGTCCACCTGAGATGTTTCTCATCCACCACATGTGATGCTGAATACTTCAAATTGGTATCTATAACCCTCAATGATTTAGACATACCACTGTTTACATGACATTTGAGATAGGTTTCATGAATGTAATCAAGGAGAAGGGTTTTAGTCCATCATGCTTAAAGTCATGGTAGAGTCCAAATCACCTAGGTCTTAATAAAAAGGTAGAGAAAAAATTATCATATTACCCCCCGAGGATCACAGTCTAGGAATAATGGGTAAAATTAGGATAAATAATTGTTTAGTAAATTGTCATAATAAGGAACCTCCCTTCACGTGCTCTATGAATGGATTTAGGGAGGTTCATATGAAATCATCTACCAATGATAGTATCTTATATTACGAGGCTTGATAGAGACTATCAAAGGGGTGCTAAACAAAAATAAAACTCAAATTAGATAGCTCTATGGTTTGTGTTAGGGAATTTAGAAGCCTAAAATAAGAAATATTCATCATACTAACATATGATTTCTTATGGGAATACGACCTTACAACACTTTTGCATGAAAAATGATTAAGTTTCATGAATATATTATTTACACAATAATATTACATAGCATCATTTATGGTACAATCTACACTGATAGGTCATAATCATATCATGCAAAACCTACCCTGAATGGGTGCATTTAACCTTGTTTTAAAGGGTTAGATAAAGCCAATGATAGTCAAATACCAAGGATTTTGTCATGATTGTTACATATTGAGGTTTAATTAATGTTGACAGGGATAAATCCTTGGAAGGTAGTAAACATGAATGTCTATGAAGAACTTCTAAAGTAGCCTTAGCAAAGAAAACTTGAAAACATAGTCTAATGCCATTTGTTTTGAACAATTAAACCCAATTCTTGATTAAGGAAATATGCCCCTAAACTTATGAAAATGAGTTCATCTTGTTGAAAAAGGAACTAATAAATAGGTACTCTTAACAGTGGAGTTGCATGTGTTTGAGGATGATTCAGGAAGCAATGAGGCACTACAATAAACTAGCTTAATAAAAAAAAAATCCTAGTAGACTATATCTTGAGCAAGACCTAGTGGAAAATTATAAGAGATAACATACCAATATTTGATAGAAGAGGAACATAGGGTGAAACTGTGTAAGTAGATACCTGAAAAGAAAAAATAGATAAGAGTATTTAAAATGGAATGAAAAGGGGTGAGATAATAGAGTTTTCAGAGGAATAATGCATTTCATTCAAGACTCAAGACAGGTGCAAGACTTGGCCAAAATTCAACTTCAATGGTGTTCTTGTTACAACAAGAAGAAATATAAACTCTACAGGACCTAAAATGTATCCAAATTTGAAAGTGATAGTGATGTTCAAGCTAATAATGAATTAATTAAGATGCTTAACAAGACTAAGAAAATACATTAAAACCTAGTTCATTAAATCATATAAAACTTAATAAGGCTAATCTACAGAAAGGTGAACAATTGGTTAAGGGACCTAACAAGGGATCTTGATCATGAAATTTGGTATACCAAGATATCAAGTGGCATACTTTCTCAAGAGTGTTAAGGAGTTGGTTGTCCCAACAACAAGACTTTGCAGGAAAATATGGCTAGTATAAAGGAATAATTTAACAATGGTAAAACTTTCTAGAGAGTTTAATACCCATAAAGGGTGCCCTTATTGAAATATGACAACAAAACTATTCTACATACATGTGTAATGTCAAGGATTTTCAAGGTTTGATGAGGTGAACTGTGATATCATTGATATTGTTTTTCCTGTAAAGGTAGATCTCTACATACATGTTTATAAGATGTATTAAGAGTAGGTATGAATGTAGAATTTATCAGCATTCCCAGGAAATATAGATAGCAAAGTAGTTCGTTATAGATAGCATAGTGGTACAGAATCATGCATATTAAACCACCAGTTGATTTTTTTGGCATATTTGGGCTTCAAAGTTCTATGATTTGATATCCATAAGACTAACATTGGTTGTATTTTTTGATTGGTTCCATGACCCTCCTCTGCATCAAATGGTATCATAAACTAGAGATTATAGTGAGAGAGAAAGTAAGTAGATATAACCATAGAAACAGGAAGTGAAATGTTTTGCCAAATTGACAGCTTTTATTCTCTTACAGAAAATAAGAGAAAACATAAGAGGTAAAGCCCCTTAAGAAACAATATCCAAAGTGAGATAGATACCCAATATTTGAGCTTACAGAAGTGAATTAAAAAGTTTAGTAACTGTTTCTTTTAACCAAAATATTTAAATGGCTACAGGAAATAAACCAATGATATGGTTGGTGGCTTAAAGAACAATGAAGTCCGACCTATAGAGTCACTTGTCAAGAAAAGTCAAGAAAACAAAAGTATGAGGCATTCGGTCATGAGCTAAGGAGAAGCCCATTGTAAAGAGGGAAAATGGTGCCTGAAGGATTTTCAATAGCTATCGAGTATCTCCAAGCCCTTGAGGAACATGAAAGTTGGAGGTTTTATAAATATTTCTTATCTATGGATAACATGGATGAAAAGTAATCAAGAATGCAAAATGATCCAGAAAAGTGCAAAAATAAGAACTCTGGTGATAGCTGACTAGAGAGAACAAGAGGAAACTATCAAATAAGGATGTACTCATGGAAACATTTTGGTCTTTAATTTTAGTCATCTAATGTTGTGAAAGCATGTTTAAACTAGGCTATGAGAAACTTTGTGAAGAAGATCAAAGACAAGCACATTGTAATTTGCAAGAAGATCATCCATAGAGACATGAGTGGAATATAGAAAAAAATATCAGGTTGAAGGAAGCCTATGAAACATGAGATTTAAAAGACTCCCCCAGTATTCCAATGACATTTCTTAATTCTCCTAGAGCTTCTTCTATGATGCTTTATAAAACATTCTATTCTAGAGGATCCATGTCTTTGACAAGAATTTTGCAAAAAATCAAAGATATTGTAAGCCAACAGGAAGTAATGAAAATGAGAAATGACCCATACATCTTGAGATCTGTAATTAGGTCCACTATAGAGGTTTGAAATTCCTTGATCCATAGCATTTAAAGAAGAAATGAGTCTCTAGATACAGAGATTGGTACAAAGAATAGTAAGTTTTGAAGAATTCTTCAATAATATGAATTAAACTCATCCATAGTCATAGTCATCAAAAATGGACTCAAGAAATAAATTCCCATAAGTAAGATCAATAACTCATAGAAGAGGTTAATGAGGTTACAAAATGCATCATGGAGAATGAGAGGAAAATAAGAAGTGGAAGAGAAAATTGCATAATGAAACAAGAACATAGTGAACTGATATCAAATAAGTAGGTCCAAGAAAGTTTTGATCTCAAAGTATGGAATGAACTTGGTTTTGATCTTCCAAGGAGAAAAAATGAGGTTTCTAAGCATTCTATCACTCGTTCAAGAAAATGAAGAAAAAAGTTTGGATGCTAAAGCGTTATGAAATTCAGTGTATCAGGTAACAATTCTCACATAAGACATAACAAGGAAGAAATATTTCAAGAATGCAAGAAACTTGAGCAAAAGCAGATGATTTAACAAGAAGGAGACAACTTTGAGGTATTTACAAGCCTCTATGAACTACTAATCTTGGGCATCAGATACCAATTTATGAAGAAGATATTCACTTTCTTTTTTGGAGGAGGTGAGGTAAGCTTAAAAAGAGATTGGAAAGAGACTTTCACAAAATCAGGATGAAGATGTAAACAAGTCCTGTTGTGAATGCTTTGAGCTACACCCAATGCATTGAATGAAGTTCATTAGAAAGTGAAAGAATCAATCCTACAACATAATGTATATTAAAACTCATGACACTGTAGAGTCTGAGGAACTGTATGAATGAAATGGGGAAGTGAAGAGAGACCTTAGAATTTACCTTGAAGAAGGATGAGATAAATTGAGAAAATAGGAAGTGATCAGCTGAGTATAATCCTTCTAGCACATATTTTGAGTAGTGATATGAAGATTCGAGCTTTAGGTTTCTAAATGTCTTGATCAAACAAAGAGTGAGCCTGAGTGAGATTGATAACACTGGAGTCCTCTTTTTCAGGAATGTGCTATTGTATGAAGCAAGTGATGATGATCAACATCTAGATATTGTAATCAATTCTCACTGCACATTAGCAAGTGTCCTATAGTAGGTACAGGATTCAAACTAGCCCCGCAGGTAGGATCAACGGTAATCATGACAGATGACAGTGAAACATGATGGAAAAACTATTAGACGTCTTTTACAATGAAGAGTATCAATTGTCATTTCTGCCATGACATACATATAGTTTTCAAGATGCTAATAAAAATGAGAAGAATATTATCGAAAAAAAAATGCCATAGTGGGACTATCTCTAGAGTAATTAGAAAAGAGAAAACAAGTTTCCAAGTGGTGGAAAGAAAGAACTCAAATGCCCTTGAGACAAGTTTGATGCTTCATTTTCTATCTAACGTATTTTCCAGATTAATGTCTTTCAAAGAACAGGCTCATGAATAAATTTTGCAAGGAGATACATGGAAGATGGACAAATGACTCAATTTGTATAAACGCGGGCAAGAGATAATGAGTAGGAAATGTGACAAATGCATAGACAGTTACCTCTTTAAATAGTCATTCAGGAGAGAGAAGATCATAAATGTGCATTAAATGCACTTGCACCGACTCAAAAAGGTGAAATGTGGGAAAAGTGGAAAAAATTGGCCTATACGGCCCATGCAACATTGGGACATGAGGGACGTGAAAATCTGATTCAGCCGATGTGGGCGATGCAGGTGATGTAGGCCAAAAGAGCACGGGTAGTCCAAGGGACACAGAAACATGAGGGGCACGAAGAGCTGATTCGGCCGATGCAGGGAATCAGTGAACATGAGGCTTGGGCGTACTTGGGACAAATGGGCCAAAAAATTCAGAGAAATCTGACGAACAAGGACTTGCGGGGAAAACGGTTGATTGAAAAACATGAGGTTGGCCGGTATTGGGACATGAGGGATAAAAAATGTCCAACAGACCCACATGTCACTAAAATGACCCCAGGAAATGGACTTTTCACTAACTCTTGAATCTCTTACTTCACTAAAACACTACTGAAGGGTGTCAACTCAAAATTTTAAAATTTTTAACTTTCAAAAGAGGGGAATTTTGAGGGGAACAATAATATGCCCATTGGAACACTCTTCAAAAATATTTATAATCATTTTTTTTGGTTTATAAGGTTCTCATTACTGTAATATCTAAGTTTCAAGCTATGAATGTTGATTCTTTAACATATTATATGTCTTTCAAGATCCACTTAATAATTCTACAAAACATGAAGTAATTCCAATCATCTAAGTTTATATTTCTTTTCAAGATATCATGTACCTTTTTTGTTGTATCATTAAAAATATATCTTTACTTCATTTATCTGAGATACTCCTCTGTAGTATTACCTCTTCTAGATCCATTTTCAATTATATAAGCTAGATTGTAGAGATTCACATTTTCACAAAATATTTTCAATTCAACTGGCATATAAGATAATATTTTGCATTTTGATCTTCCACCAATTGTTCTAGCTTTGACTATTATCAGAAAACGTCACATACTATGTACCATACCCATATTTGCATGGTTTTAAATTTCTTGCTCATTGTTCTTAAAATTTTTAATTGTCTCCATTGAAGTGTGAGCACTACTTGTTATTATTACTTTCAAGATAACTATGTAGACTTGTAGAACCTCATCATCTTTGTTACAAAGGAATTTTGATTTCATCTTTATCAAACCCTGTCCAAGAGACTTCTCACAACCCTAAAATTCTTAAACCTTCTTAAAATAAATGAATCTACCACTCATTGTCCTTCAAGACAAGATAGACATCACACTTCTTGAAAGTATTCATATAACATGATCTAACTGAATCAGGGAAATTAGATGCCATCAACCTATAGAAATATGTAATATGAAACATATTATCCAACCTTGTTAATGGTTTACAAAGAAAGGATAATATGAACTCATCAACTACACCACTATCTCATAAGGTAGACTTATGAGATCATAGTGACCTATAGAATTCATCACTTCTACATGCATTTATAACCAACTCTTCAAGTCAACAACCTTTTCTAGGATGAATCCTTTAAATCTCTTTATTTTACCTTCATACATAGAAAGATGAAACATTTTACTTATTTTGTTTAGGATTCATTAAATCATGCATAGTTTAGGTGGTTTCAAAGCCTAAATCTTCTTGATATAGTTCATGTTCATTTACATCATAAACACTTCTTCTTCATGGTGGGCCAGACACTAATCTTTGACTTGATGTCTATATTGAGAAACCTTATATACCATGACCAACTTTGAGATGAACTGACATAGAAAACAACAAGATACCTCGAACAATTTAGTAATTGTTTAAGCTATTGTATAGAAACTTTGATGGAATTTAAGACTGTTCATACATCCTTTCACAAGTTTTTTGAACTCTTACTACACTTAATGATTCACATCAAACCATGATAGAACTATACAAAGCTAGTTCATCCTTTTGACACATGCAGTATTGTGACAGTGACATTTGAGGATAGCTGAGGTGGGCTTGATAAACTTTTATAGTCTTTGTACATCCCAAAATTGTTGGATAACCATATCAGATCATAGGACAATTTGATAACGTTTTGATAATTACTTAAACTTATGAACTCTAATGATAACCTCATTTCTTTATGACTGTAGAAAGAAAAACTCAACTACATCAACAGGTTCTGGAAATTCATTATGGATAAAGATACATATGGCATAACTTTGCAACATGATGGAGACTCTAATTAAAGGAAAGAGTTAGCATTTTTTACTTAGGAACATTCTTTGGACAATTTATCTAGCTTCATCATGACTGGGATGTGAATTATAGATGAATAAACTTATAACAAGAGTAATTTGCTTCTTTCAAGGAAATTGTGCCTTTTAGAAGCCTAGAGAAGGCACTTCATGAGGTAAGGTTACTTCAGAAAGGAATATAGCTATCAAAACCATATGATGACTACATTTATTCCTTTAGAATCTTGACATTCTTCTTGGGTGTATTACTTGGTGTGACAATCCCATAAATCAAGTTCTCATTTTCTAATTCACTGTCTGATAAAATTTCATATTGTATTTGATATACCTTATCTAGTAAATCTTGAGGTAGTATCACTCCCTTAATTGCACTGGAATTTCCTTCCTTTTTCTCAACCTCACTACTTTCTCCTGATGCACTACTTGAATTTTTCTTTTATTTTTTTAGTTCTGATTCTTTCTTGACTAATTCTATAAAAGTACACTTAGTTTCATCCATTCTCATGCATATAATCTTCCTCTTATGATAGTGTCTTGCAAAGTGTCCAATTTGTTGCAATTGTAGCACACAAGCTGATTCCTATCACTAGGTGTGTCCTTGTCTAATCTTTCTTCAAGGGTTCTTCAAGAAAAAAAATTCTATGTGCCTCTTCTCATGAAAGTTATAATATTTTTTTTTTCTTCTCAAACTCACTTCTATAATCTTTCTAAGGATTTTATTTTCTACCTTCTCAAACAGTCTCTAGCTTTATGTCCAAAAACATGGCATGAAAAACAAACTCCATGAAACCTACCAGGAAGTCTCCCTGTTTTTGGTTTTTTGTTGATTTTCTTATGTTTACAATGTTCTTGACATGGTGTATGGATTGAATCACCATTCAATTCATTTTTTTCGTACTTTTTCAAATTCTTCTCTTAGAGTCTTCAACTCGCCACTTAAATTTTTGCATTCTTCAATTTGGGTTTCAGTAACTAGTTTTTCCTGGTTCATTTCCTAGCATTCATGCTACCAATTTGCATATGATCTGATTAACTGATATAATGTAAGGGTTTTTGATTATTTCATTACTTATGAGGGTCATGATGGGATCACCAATATTAACATGCAGGTTTGTAAAGAAGATAATCAAGTTAAACATGTGTAAAGGCATGATCATCATTCAAAATTGATACATAGGCCTTGTATTTTACATCTTCCAAATATTTGTATACAACATGTCAAAAAAAGTATTTCTTAAATGTTCACCATGTTTGAGTTCTTAAATATGACACAAATCTTTGATACAAAGAAATCAAAATATAACTCAATAGTATCAAGGCTTGACTTAATCTCAGCACTTATTTCTCAATGTTGGTTCAGATTGATAACATATCTATTGTGCTCATAAGGATGGTATCTTAAAATATAAGCATTGTAAACACCAATAGAAACTTCTATGAGACTAATGGTAAGAGATTCTAGGCAACTGACAGGGAGGTGAAGTAGTGATTATAGAAAACCCTAATAGTCTATAAATCAACACAGAAGTCATACCATAAATATCTTGAAGAAATGAAACCATTCAACTATGGAATAAGAAAGAACTCTAGGGATCATATATTCAATCACATGTATAAGTTCACCAAAATGTTTTACGTATTTTGGACAACCATAAGGGACATACACCCACTAGAATTAGAAATCTATGATTGGATAATTTAGGTACTAATAAAGTTAAATTCCTAATCAGACATGAAGTGATGCTACCCACTCACATTGATAGCAACCATATCCAGTGTAAAATATAAGCACCCAGTAAAGGGGGATGTGTACCAAGAACAATACTGCATTGGATTCTAAAAGTTAGAAAGAATACCCAATGAGAATTGGCAGACTGGAAATGAGCCAAGGAGACATTCATCAATAAGAATCTACACTAGTTGTATCTTCTAGAATATGTTGTACAATGGGTTAGGTTTGTAGTCCCCTAGTCATGGTTTAACTGTGGCATATGAATAGAGTCTATTGGTCTATTTTATGGATAAACAGCTATCCTACTGGTCAAATTTGCATACAAAACTATATGAGGGATAAGAACATGTCATGTACTCACTCTAATTCAACCTATGATTTCTTGTGTCACGTTCATCCCTCTATTGCCACAGCTTCTAGATTTGCAGGTTCTATTAATTTTTCATTGATGTAGGATGATATATGACTCCTGAGATATTTATTGTCCAAAACCTTGGTAAAATTGGAACAAAAAGACATAGTAAAATGTCTCTATTTTATTTTTCTAGACTATACTCTCCCAACCCCATTAGTGAAGACTTCTCATGTTGCATAAAATATATAGGAAAATGCAAGCTGATAATGAATTAAACTACAATGTAGTTCCTCACAAGTATACCTATATTATTTATGCACATATGAAATCAAATATAAAACTTAACATGCTCCTTCACTATGGTTCAATTACTGTACTTAGCAATATCACAACTTTGATCTTTTCTCTAGGGTTGTCTCATGGAATGCTCTAGGGTTGCTTTTGAAAAGATTCCTATGAACTAAGTGCCTGAATCTTTGTCTAATAATGGTCTCATCAAAGTGACTTAATTATCTAATTAATCGGTATTTTAGTAATAATATAAGAAAGTATTTTATGATTTAATCTAAATAGAAACTAAATGCTATAATGAAGTGATAAATATTCAATATTTTACTTTAATGATATGAATAAATGGAAATAAGAGGGATAAGATACTAACCTTAAAAATAACTTACCTTGTTGTGTGTTGGACTGTGACAGGGTAGATATGCAGACTAGGAAGACTGTCGATTAACAAACCTCAGGAAATTGGAAGAAGCTGGAGATCTAACTGGATTGGGTGCACTTAGGGATGGAAAAGGGTACTGGGGCAGCCCTAGTCTGATATTCTGGGTGTTTTGGAGTCTGCATAAATGCTCACGATCTGAGTCTGGATGTGTCGTGGGTCCTTTGCATTAAACCTTCACCTTTGATCATGTTGGTGTCATTATTGTTGTATCTTCGGTTGTGTGTCGTTGTACAAATGTCTCAATGAAGACATTCTACCTATAAAACCCTATTCAAAGCATCAATTCTTAAAAAAATAAAAATGCATATGAATGGGTCGGACTTACCTCATTTACCAAACTAGTGGCCTTATGACTAAGTGATTGTACACTACATTGCAGACCCCATGTAGTTCTATGTGTGTGTGTGTGCAATCTTGTGCCTAGGATACCCTAGCATCAATGACACCAGTAATAGGGGGAAATAACTAGATGTAAATCTAAATGGTGGATGGAATAGAAAGAATAAAACCCTTTCACCATATGGTTGTATGTGATACATATGTAGAATATTGCCCAAATACAGTCCCTTGCCTTATGTATGATAGATTCCCTTGATAGTAAGATGTCCGACCCATAAGGTGGTATGTATGTTATGTTTATATAGGGATATCTTGCTCAAATTTAGACACTAATGACCCAAAACATGCGACTACCTCCTAGGGGAATGCACAGGATAAGATAAAATCACCGACCTCGAAAAGATAAGCCTAGAACCACGAGTCATGAATACACAGGAACCAAAAACATGGATTTTCCGAGGCACCCCGGGGTGCCCTTTACAACCCTAGGCATCCCAAAGTTAGACAAGAATAGATGACAAAACTGACCATTTAATAACGATAGCTAACACATACTAAGAGATGACCAAGAACCACACACACAACTAAGTGACCATTGTATGACAAATGACTATGATAAAGAAAACTTAACTGATGGCTAACTAGGGAATGGGTCATTAGTGAATAATTTTATTATGCAAGATCCATATATAAAATAACATACCCGACGGTTGAAATGTAATAGTAAGTGCGTGATTTTGTGACTACATTTTCCCCCACTTTATGTTGGTGAGTTGGAAATCTTGGTAACATAAAGTAGATAGAGATGCATACCTGAGTAAAATTAGGAGAATCCCAAGCTATAGAAGAATGTGCACAATGTGTAGTAGAAGCATGTCGAAAGAACCATAAAGCGTGTTGAACCATGGATCAACGAAGCGACCCATGTAACATAATGAAAAAGTGTAAATGCTCATGATGGAATGTGCTAAATGAAATACAATGATTGTGATGATTTTGAATGCGATATGATGATGAATAGGTGGGTAGGGAGTGACCAGTTCCCAACCCGATTACGTGTAAATGGACGAATAACCGATCGGAGGATTTGGGTGTCTTGTTGCTAGAGAAATAGTGTAGAAAGAAACTGTGTGTTTTTATCCAACCTCTAATTATAACTTCAAGATCTAGCCGTTACAAACGGAATCAGATCAAAAAAAATGTGGTTTCTTGTATCCAAATAATTGTACGATCAAACAGTTAACCCATATAACAGTGGTATAGGAAAGGTAATCTTGCCCCCACTCCATGGGTGTCGCTGCAATGTGAAAAGCTTCCAAGTTAAGGTCATTACGGAAGAAAACGTGAGGATGAATATTGATGGTTTTCAAGTTAGGTCATCTGGGAAAAAACGTGACCATGAGTATAGAGTAACTTCCCAATTTTGGACATTTGGGAGGAAATACAAGATAAGAATATGGCTCCCAAGTTATGGTCATATGGGAGAAAATGTGGATTATAGTGTAACTGTCCCAATTGTAGGTCATTTGGGAAGAAGTGATGAATGAAACTTCCAAGTTAGGTCATATAGGGATTGTTACTTGTACATTAAACACGTATGATATTGAATGATTGGTTTCAATTGGTAAACTATTTTGGTTAGTTAGGTCTAGAGAGGTTTTACGCTAATTTGCACCAGGTTAGGTTATTACGGGGGAATGTAATGGTAGAATTTACCAACAATTTTTGCATTAGAAAATGGTATTTTCATATTCTTATTTCCCCCAGGTTAGCTCATTAGGGGGAAGTGATTAAACATCCGTATAAGAGAAATTGTATATTTGTTTCCCCCAGGTTTGGTCATTAGGGGGAAATGATGAAGTGAAATCTCACGGTGCATTAGTAAATGTTTGAACATGATCGAACTCGGTAGTGTTGATTGATCGCATAGTGGTGTATGGGGCACATTATAGGATGACCCCTAATTAATATTCCCCCCTTTCAGTGAAAGTGGGAAGTAATGAAAATAACAGACACGTTGAGCCTAAAGTAAGCTCAAGATCAGATGTGCGTATGATAAATAACGCCAAAATGTGTATAGATTGAGCGAAATACTTAATTTCGAGGAGAGATAATGTGTGTGTCACATGTATGATGCAATGGTAGGTGGAATTATGAAAAGATTTCTAGTAAACAAGGTGTAAATCAAAGTAGAAATTCTTCAAGATATGGAGATGAAATCGTGTGGTCTGACATGTATTAGTTGAGAAAATGATCACGTAATATAATGACTATAGTGAAATGGGTAGTTGTGAAAAGTAATTGTACATAGTGAGGGTAAAAGGTAATAAGTCACCACATTTACTTGTTCTACAAGTTGTGAGTGTAGACGAAGTGAGGGAAAATACCTCAAGTGACAGCACTTTGGCCTAGTCAGTTTGAGAGGGTGGTGACCATTTTGGTGTCGTGTACTACCGCAGAGGTTGTAAGTGTGTTGAATTTTGCAAAATGTATTGTGTATACATCGTTTTGGGTGAAATTTTTTAAGTTGATAATTTTAATGTCTCAGTGTTTTTTTCCTGGACTAAAGAGGTGAGGCCGCTAATGACCCATGAGACTAGAGCACCCAAATCTAGGCACTAGTTTCCTACTCCTGGGCACCCCAGTCCTGCATATATGGGTTCCCTAATCTAAAATGTTCGCTTTTAGTGGTAGTTGGCTAAATTTTTGTTTCTAGTATGTTGTATAAGTATATTTTATCATGTATTAAGCACTAACACAGGTTTTTATTGTTGTTTGGTGGTGTGCTAGAGGGATATTCACTCTAGAGAGTTCTATGGTCAGTCATCACATAAGCACACTTACTTGGGTTGGGGGTGTTTGGATGATGATTGGAATGTGATGGATCGTGATGGGTTATGGAATTTAACACGGATGGGGGATGTACCTCATAGTATGATCGATTTTGACCAAATTTTGTTAGAGATGGTGTGTAGACACATGCACATTTTTGTTGCTTACAACGGGGGAGATGATAGTGACACTAGAGGATGTGTATCACATTTTGTGATTACTAGTAGTAGGGGAGAGAGTGTGAGTGATAGTGGTGGATGATGTACAATGACAGATGATAGGATGCGAGATGATACTTTATGGGGACTCCAGTGCCTATAGAAGCCCATATCAGTTTAGATGCCATATTACTATCAAGTGTCCTGCACTTGTGGGATTTTATAGAAGTGGTGATTACATCATGTATAGTGGAGGAGGGAGGTGGTGTAGGCATCTTATATAAGATGCAAGACATATGCCTAAATATAAAGGAGCATGATAAAGAGTTTACATGGGCATGATTTGTATTGACCCATTTATACCATGGACTTGTATCGATTTACACAGGATGAGCATGGTGGATGGATAGGATCCACCAATTTCTTAAATATATGGGTGTATTATCACATAGTTGTTAATGAGGCGAGTTACAGGCCCACAAGGGGAGGTGGGCACATCTTGAGATATACACTAGGAGATGGGTGGATATACGTAGTAGGAAGATAGACACAGATGCATTTAGGGAATTCATAGATAGGATGGGACCTAACTTTGTGATAAGAAGGCCATACCATGACCATGCGAGATGGCTAGAGGATGTAGTAGAGCTATGTTGCATTCAAAGGACGACATGGTTAAAGGACCATTTTCTTGGTGTTGGAGAGTTATTTCAGGTAGAGAGAGTATCTTGACACATTAGGATGGATCAAGATGTGCCCCCAGAGCCTTACATATTGTTGTGAGTTGTGAGATCACCGAGGAGGTCCGGGGCTAGGCTAGGGCCCATATCAAATCAGGTAGTACTACCAGGGTCAGATGTGGCAGATCCAGTGATAAGAGAGGTTGATGGAGATGATGCAGGTTGTACCAAGGATTACTATGTGTGGTGGGCAACACATCAGTGGGTATTATTATACCCATTGTTCGCAATCCTGATAGGATTACCACATGGAGGAGGAAGAAAGGGGGAGGAACATGCCTTTGATTCCATTACAGTGGCTTTAGTTAAGCATAAGTACTTATATATGGTTACTTTGTTTATCGTTATAGGTATCTATTGGTTGTGGTGTATAATGATCTAACGTGTTGTGGTGTGTTTTTTTAGGTGAATCGTATTGGTCATTGATTGTGGACACATCCATCTGCACATTGATGTGAAATGGGCCTAATGACGTGTTAATGGGTGGTATGTTAGAGCAAGTGGATGAGATCGTAGGAGATCATGCCCATCTATTTGAGCCAGTGGCCATAGTAGAAGTGACATGTATTGTGTTGTTAGGTGATAGGGATGAGGGATGCGAGGAGACTTGATGATCCTGAGAGGTGGTAGGTGATGGTCCCTTGTCTCATGACGTGTTCATGTAGTATGTGGATTTACATTCGCAGTGCTCAAAGAATTATATAGAGATTATGTTTTTGCGGAGGAAGGTTGAGCAGTATACAGTCTGCAAGTAGCGGCGTTGTATTTGTAGGGAGGCTTCTAGCTCGAGGTATCTCATAGTACACAAGAATGATACTGATGATGAGATTTGATGGTAAGTGCACCAAGTTGGTTAGCCAAAAGAGGGTCTTAAGTGAACACATTTTTTTGAAAAAAAAAAAACTTTAACTTGTACAATTTTTTTGAAATAGTTACACTAAAAATTAGAAGATGTTGTATGAATATGAATCGTAGCATTTTGAGTTTAGTTTATAAGCTACTAAAGTTTATTGAAAATGGATAAGTTTAACTGGGTCAAATAACTAAAATACCAATAAGTGATCCTTTTTTTGTTAAAAAAAAACATAATAGAGTAACTTTCGTGCCCTCACCATTTTATGAGCACCATTTAGTATTTTTTAAAACTTATTGGTTCAAAGATAGCTAGGAGCATCTAGTTTAGGCTAGAAGTTTTTTAATATTTTTTTAGTGAGTTTTTTTTTTTAATGATTTTTTTAGTAAAAAAAATTTAATTTTTGAAAAATAACAGAGCTCTAACCATGCCCCCCTTAATAACCTCAAAAAATATCGAAAATTAGAATTTTTTTTTGAATATGTATAGAATTGGGCCTAGTTTGTGCTAGTATATTTTTTTCAATTTCGATGAGCCAAAAAAATGAAACATGACGAAAGATAGACATATTTAAACATCAAAAAATAGCTATAAAAAGGCATAGTTAGAAAATAAATAATATGGAAACCTTATATTAGTTAGAAAATTAGAGAAATTGTATTTTTAGAAAGAAGAAACTCTGCTCTACGTCGTAGTATAATTTTATTTAAATGAATCAATCATTTTATGTTGATCTATCATGGAGGAAGTGGCATTTTTGCATTTTTTAACAAAAACACAGTATTTGTTGTGTTTGTGTAGGTCCATGCCTCAAGCTTGGGGATCTAAACTGGTTCCAATCCTAGAGGCATGCATTGGAAAAAGTGAAAATGTAAAACTCGTATGTATTATAATGTGTGTTCTTCATAGTATAGACATTAGATGTGCTTTTGGCATGCTTCTATTTACAAAAATGAATGTTTAAGTTATTTTATTATTTCTTATACTTTAAATTTATTTTAGTAAATATAAGAAATTAGGTTCACTCTGGACTTTATGGAACTAGTCTCACAGCTTCATGAGTCATGGTTTATGAGATAATTTTTATTATATAATCAGGTGAGTACATAGGTAATTTTTAAGATTTAAGCATTCAACCTAAAGCTTTTAGCATTTAAATTCTACAATCGAAACCCTAAACCCCAAACCATAGGCCCTAAACCTAAACTCTGAACCCTAAACCTTGATCCCTTAACCCTAAACTCTAAACCCTAAATGTTGAACCATGATCCCTAAAACCTAAAAAATAGACACTAAACCCTAAACCATAAACCCTAAGCCTTAAACCCTAAACCTTAAACATTCAACCCTTACCCATGATATCTAAACCATAAAACTTGAGCCTTAAGCCCTAAACCCTGAGCCGTAAGCCCTAAATCATAAACTATGAACCCTAAATGCTAAACCCTAAACCCTAATCCCTAATCCCTAAAACCTAAACACCAAATCCTAAACCCTAAACCCTAAGTCTTGAACCATATACCATTATCCTTGAGCCCTAAAATCTAAACTCTAAGACCTAAACCATGTACCCTAAGCCCTAAACCCTAAACCCTAAACCCTAAGCCCTAAACCATAAGCGTTAAACCTTAAGCTTTAAACATTAAATCCTAAACCATAAACCCTAAACCCTAAACCTTGAACCCTAAACCATAAACCCTAAACCCAAAACATTAAATCCTAAACCCTATATCTTTTACCTTAGTACCTAAACCCTAACCATAAACCCTAAAACCTAAACCCTAAATCCTAAACCATTAACCCTGAACCTTGAACCTAGAACCCTAAACCCTAAACCACGAGCTCAAAACCCTAAACTCTGAACCATATTTCATCAATATTTCTTAGTCTCATGCCTAGAACCATCATTGGGTTTGTTTGTACAAATACCTTGTTTATGAGAGGTGGGACAATTGACTAAATGGATATGACATCTACCTTGTGCCTTGCAATGCATATTACACATCTCTAACAAACTTGTTTCTCCCCACATATACATGCGCTCTTGAATGTCAATTTCTTCTCATTATGAAAGAAATTTCACATTTATCATTTTTCCATGTATGGTATTATGCAAGCCAGGATGACCCATTGGAAGTTGGAAACAATAACCATCGCAACACAATAATTAATCTAAAGAAATGGAAGAAACTTAAAGAATATACCAATGCGAAAGTGTAGGATCATAATTGTATTTCTTGCACTATCCTCTCCTCTAGAGAAAGAGAAATATCTTTTGCTAATGGAATGGATAGAAAATTTGACATAACTTCCTAAAGTGTCCAAAATAATCATAGCAATAGGGGAATGGCTAATAACACAAAGGGGCTATCAATTTCCTAGTAAATATTTCTTGTTTAGTTCTAAATGGGAGTCACCTAGCTTACGACTTAGTGACCTTCCATTCATTTAGTATTCATTTTATGATAAACCTATGGATGCTTTCAAAATCATCTTCAAAATGATAGGGGTAGTCATCAATCCTAGTGAAGGGTGTGATATGATTTCCAAACAACTTCAAATTCATACAGATTTAGAGTCATAACATGAATTTAAAAATATATCTATCATTATAAATTGAATCTAAGTAATTGTGTCTCCTTGTGTCAAAGGATCAAAGAGTACTACGGTCTGTCGCAGTATTATACATTCAGGAATCATTGAGTGTATGAATCAGAATGTCATTACATATGGAGAAATAATTTCAAACATTGGAGTAATGCATCTTGAAAAACAAAATTGAACCTTAGAAATCCTCTCAAATTTCCAGCTTACATAAGCACTCTCTTTGAATTTTTTTCCTATGAAGTCGATGAACCATTTTCAGTTGAATATTCTCTATTAATACTAATAAGAATGGGTAAGACACATAACATTATAATGACTGAAATAGTTCCCATACGATCAGAAAAATAAGATAGTTGTACTGGGTAATATATCTTTGTACTAAATTATTCTTGGATATCTGGCATTTCCCTCCTTAAAAAATATCAATAGTGTTAGGAATATCTATGTTGTAGTGTGAACATAGAATATTATGTGAGTGATTATATTATCTAGGATAATATAATATGTGTTGTAATAATTAATTACATTATTGTAAATGTAATTATGAGTGGGTGAGTAAATATTGTTATGAGTTGTTCAGTAAACAACTCATTAACAATATTAGTTTTGTGAGAAAAACAAAATCTCACTTAAAATAACATGGAGTTGATTTAGGAGTTATGTGTGGAGATTATATCTCCTTAAATATAGGAACAACATCTCCTATTTAAATGGATGTAATAGCAAAGAAAAAAAGTGTAGTATTTTGAATTTAATTTATGAAATTCTAATATAGTATTTTCATTTGGTACCAGAGCAGGTCTGATGTGGGAAATTTCATTGTTTTCTTGATCAAATCCTTCTCAAATAATATCTTATATATTTAATTTCTGGATTTGGGTTTTTCTATAATATTGTACACAGAACCAAGTGTTTGTTAGGAAACAACAGCAGAAATTTCAGAAAAACCCAGTTCGTAGTTTTGAAGAAATACGTATTTCACTATGCAGCTATCAAATTCAGCATACCAATTCTTCTACTGAAGTTTTCTCCAATTTCCAATAATGTTGAACTGTTAATACCGAGTCTTGGCTTTCTTGGAGCTTAAAATTTATTCTATATAAATTTTTTAAAGTTCCTGATTCAATTATGTATTCTATATATTAGAAGGAGTAATCTCCACATTACTTTATCAGAGTAATTATGAAGAATATGAAGAAGTAATGTATGTACAGAATAAAGCATGTACTTCATCTAAGAAAGGAAATTTCAAACCAAAATATTTCCCTTTTAAAGGTAAAATGAAATGTTATTATTGTAATGAATCGAGACATGTAATCTTGAACTGTAAAAAAGAGGGCAAAAGATCTACTTGATGACAAAATAGATCAAAAAGCTCTTTTGGCTGAAGAAGAAAATTGATTGGGATGAATACTTTAAATACGAGGATCTTTCTTGTCCTATTGATGAGGAATTATTATGGTAAATAGTTCACTTTTTAGAGGAAGGAGGCAATGGAGGAAGGAAGACAATCAACATCCTCTCGTCATTCACCAACGACAGGGTCGTAGACAAATGTGGTGATGTTCTATTTTAGTTGTGTGGTGTGTTTATACATGAGGGGGTGAAACTATTTTCATGTTTTTATTTTAATGTGTTCACATAGACTAACAACAATTCATGAGTGTCTATTTGGTGTGGAAGAAGCAAACAGATTGACTCAGCTTACAGGGGCAAAGCATCTACGTATGATCCTCTGACTGTCATACGGTCCTCTGACTGCCATACTTCGGTGGAAGGTACTTCGTTGGAAGGTGATCAGTCGATGAAGATGTTCATATGATGATCATTAGCAGCAAGATCCACTAGCAATGGCTACTCTGAAATTTTTTATGTTTCCAGGAGTTCTTACCCCATGTTCACACTAAGGGGGCAAATGTTAGGAATATCTATGTTGTAGTGTGAACATAGAATATTATGTGAGTGATTATATTATCTAGGATAATATAATATGTGTTGTAATAATTAATTACATTATTGTAAATGTAATTATGAGTGGATGATTAAATATTGTTATGAGTTGTTGAGTAAACAACACATTAACAATATTAGTTTTGTGAGAAAACAAAATCTCACATAAAATAACATGGAGTTTTTTTTAGGAGTTATGTTTGGAGATATTTATGGAGATTATATCTCCTTAAATATAGGAACAACATCTCCTATTTAAATGGATGTAATAGAAAATAAAAAAGTGTAAGATTTCAAATTTAATTTATGAAATTCTGATATAGTATTTTCAAATAGATGAAAGGCGTTTAATTGTGATTAATCACTTTGAATGTTCTTCCTACAAATTAGAAAAAACCTTTATAGTTGGATATTATCTGTCAATAGTTATAAGAATGGGTAAGACACAAAAAGTTACAGTGATGGAATGGGTGAGCCTAAACCTTGATCCTTAAACCATGAGCCTTAAACCCTGTGCCCTAAAACCTAACCCCTAAAATCTAAACCCCTAAACCCATAGCCTTACACCCTAAACCCTACACCCTATTCCCTAAACCCTAAACCCTGATCCTTATACCTTAATCCATAATCCCTATACCATAAACCATAAATTTTAAACCCTAAACCTTCAACAATAAACCTTAAATCATGAGCCTTAAACCCTAAAACTTGAGCCATAAACACTAAACCATGAACTATGAGTTGTAAAACATAAACCCTAAACCCTAAGCCCAAATACCTAAACCCAATACCCTAGATACTAAATCCTAAACCGTCAACCCTAAACCCTCAACCATGAGTCCTGAGCCCTAAATCCTAAACCCTAAACCCTAAGCACTAAAACCCTAAACCTTAAACATTGAAACCCTAAACCCTAAACTATAAGCCCTAAGCTAAAACCCTAAACCCTTAACACTCAAACCTAAACCCTAAACCATAAACACTAAACCTTAAAATTTGAGCCCTAAACAATGACCCCTTAACCCTAACCCCTAAAACCTCAACCCTGAACCCTAAACCCTAAACCCTGAGCCATAAACCATAAAGCCTAAACCATGATCTCTAAACCCTAAAACCTGAATCCTAAACCCTAATCCCAAAAACCTAAACCTTAAACCCTAAACATTAAATGATAAACCCTAAACCCTTAGCCCTAAACCCTAAACCTTGAGCCCTAAGTCCTAAGCCCTAAACCATAAACTTTGAGCCCTAAACCCTAAACCCTAAATACTAAGCCCTAAAGCGTAAACCTTAAACCATAAACCATAAACACCAAACACCTAAACCCTAAACCCTAAGACCGAAACCCTGAACGTTAAATCCTAAATCCTCAACCTTTAACCCTAAGCCATAAACCCTAAACTATAAACCCTAAACCATAAACCATGAAACCTAAACCATAATCCATAAACCCTAAACCATATAACCTAAATTGTGATCCCTAAACACTAATAACTAAACCTTAAACCCAAAACCTTGAATCCTAAACCCTGAACCCTAAACCCTAAAACCTAAAACCTAAATCACAAAACCTGACCCAAAGGAAAGTCCTAATAAGATAATTCAGTGTGTAGGGAGTAGTATCTAAGGTAATCAATCATTTCATTTAGTTTTAATGAGAGACTACTTCCTCTGAAGGCCTAAAGTAAGAATCTCATTGTAGTAAGAAGTAAACACACCATAGAGCTGGTTTGTGCTCACTAAAGTGAATTATGGAACAAATTTAAAAATTAGTACCAATTCAAGTAGTGGTAGGGCCAAAATCCAATCTTGAAGGTAAAAAAACCTACAAAATGACTATATTTTTTCACAAAACAAAGACCAACTACAATAAATATGGCCTGAAAGTTGTAGGTCATTGCTGTAATTATGAAAAAAAGTAAGTACTGACCAGA
Source organism: Taxus chinensis (assembly GCA_019776745.2). NCBI lineage: Eukaryota > Viridiplantae > Streptophyta > Pinopsida > Cupressales > Taxaceae > Taxus > Taxus chinensis. The sequence goes on along the minus strand of CM034147.1, from coordinate 782,304,401 downwards.
TTAGATTTTGAAAAACTATCTTCTAGATTATAACAATTAGAGCTATGAGACCACTTCCATCTAGTGTGGAGTGACCCTAACTTCTTATATTTACTAAGATAAATTTAAAGTATAAGAAATAATACAATATTTAGTAAATATGGCTACTTTAGGCCTTCCTAAACTTCATAGAGCTCAAAATGCATATTTTATTCATGGAACTAGAAACACATATCCGTTATAATGTGAGCACATTATAACATGTATGCACTTTAGGTTTGTGAATTCCCAAACCTAGGAAAACATAACACGATCACATTTCGTTCATTTTTGGGTTTTTGTCCATTTTTAGCCCCCCCAACTTGCTGCACTTACCCTTGACTTAGTCTATTGTATACGATGTAGGGGATAATTTCCCCCATCTATGGGATATTTTTTATATCAATGATTGTACAAATGATATATATGTATGGACACCTATTTTTTATATATGTGAAATATATGTTTGTGGCAATTGTAATGTGATGGGAATTGTATGATGCTATGGATATCGTCCTACTGTTTGTGGTGTACTTGTTTTTATGAATTAACTTATGAATGTTAGTAATAGATAATGCGTGTATGATGAATGAAAATAAATGTTAAATAGAATGTGATTGATGAAATGTTGATGGAATGTAATGTGAAATGTATGATTAATAGCACGATATTAGTATAATAGAAAAAATATGGATGAACATATCACAATGAATGTGTGAAGATGTGATATGAGTGCAATATGTTAGTGTGATAAAATAAGGAGGGGGGAAATGAGCGATGCCCCCCAAAGTATGAATAGATAGGATCATTTTATTAAAACCCCTCAGCAGTCAAGGATGAGTCATGTAAGTAAGAGTGCATCATTGGGAAATGATTTAGTGTGCTAGATGAAACAACAGAGCACATGATGAAAGGTTATTAGAACTAATCCCTCAACAGTCATGTAAGAATGGTAAGAACACAAGTGCATCATCAGGGGGTAAGGTGATAATTATCACCTACCAATAAATAGGATGATGAGTGGAGGTAGAAGCATATGGAATGGATGGAGCATTAGTGTATGAACCAAATTACATGTCATATGGAGTGACTATTGGGTATGCATAGACTAGAATAAACCCATGGGAATGCATGTGGTGGATAGAGTAAATGAGATGGATGTAAATAGTGAGGTTATGGAAGCAATGGAGGTGGTGGATAGCATGTATGGGACGGTGGTGAATGACGAACAAATTGAGTACTAGGGGGGAGAACATTCAAGGGGTGGATGCCTATGCTACCAAGGTGAAGGAGACAATGATCTCTTACGAGAGGTGAAATTTATGACACATGCATCCTCGAGTTATTGCAACCTCTCACATGGAGCAAGACAATCATTTTCTTGATGTCTAGTGATATGGTGGTAATTACAATAGTATTGGTAAAGTTTATATTATAAATGGTGTGAATGGTGATGTAGGTTGGAAGGAAGTTTGATTAATCTATCAGTAATTAATATACGTAATATATCATGAGGATGATCATTAGGTGAAAATTATAGAGGCTCACGTGATTTAGGAGAACTAGTGGAAGTAGGAGCTCATTTAGGAGCTAAAGAAACATGTTGTAGAAGGTGGAGAAGGGGAATGAGGTTGTTTCCTTTGCACTGTAGGTTGAGATATGGGTTGCTTTTGATTATTACGTGGAGGTGGAGTAGGTGGATCACACTTTGTTTAAATTTTAGCCAAAGTTGGAAGTTTCTTAGGATGCACATCTAGAGGTATAAGTGGAACAACAGAGGATATAGTAATCAAAGAGATGTGAGGAGCTACTAGTAGAGGAGAAGAAATAAGGTACTTTTCTATATCAATAACTTTGTAACATAAAAGTAGAAAGGAATCATAACTATCATACTATAAGCATGTATTTAGAGGGGGAAATGAGACCATGATAGAAGATGGATGACTTTTCCAAGTCACTACAGTGAAATATGAGTTTATTTATACATGCATTAAAGTGTAAGATGAAATCATGAATAGATTCGGAAGATCCATGATGTAAAGTAGGAATGTGATCATATGTAACCCTACGAAACATTATTGATAATAACCCTACGATGGAAGGCATACTCCATGTCATAGAAATTACTAATAGAACCAGAAAAAAGATGGTTGTACCATTAGAGTGCTTCGTCAAAAAGACTAGACTAGAAGGCCTTAAGAAGTATTCTATCATTGGAATAAGAGGTCATAAGAGTGAGATAATGTGTGATATGAGCATGAGGGTCACTAGATTGGCCAAAACATGTAAATATAGGCATGATGAAATCTTTAGAAAAGGCCAAATTATGGATTTTCTTCGGAACTAGATTACCATGCAAGGATTTTTGTCTATAGATGCATAGAAAGCCCTAATTTCTAATTTGAGGGAATGAACCTTGGACTGAAGTCAACCTACATCATGCATGATTGATAGAATGCCCATTGATGGCATATAAGAAAATGGAAACATTGTATTAATAGGTTAAAGCTTGTCATTATGTGTGATCATGGGTATATCAAGAGGTGAGATAGTAGACTCTGATGTTAAAGGTGTGTGAGGAATGTGTGTCGAAGGAGATACATGAGATGAGGAAGGGGAAGTATAAATAATAGTATTATGAGTAACATGTGGTATCGGTGAAATGTCTAATGAGGAACTTACTATAGGTTAAGCGGAAGAATGAAGCATAGATGAAGTAGGATGGGAATGAGAAAAAACAATAGATGGCAGGGAATCATGTAATATGGTAGAAGTGATATCAGGAGAGAGGAAATATAGATGAGGTGAAGCACATTCAGAAGTGTAGAGAAAAGAATACTCCTTGAGAATAAGAGATGGAGTAGTATGATCGATTTCATCTGGGATAGCACTATCAATGGGATCATCAAGGTAATAAGAAAATGTTGATGAAATAGAATGAGACAATGGAGAAGAAAAATGAAAAGTTGTAGGATATATAGAAGGAACCATAGGCAAACTAAAAGAAGACTCATGAGGTGCATGTGAGTGACTATCAATGCCTACTAAGTAATCAATAATGGAACCATCGAGAATTTTAGGTTAAGCTTAAAAAGGAGGATCACAAGTAACTGGATGCAATGGAGTATAATGATTAACTTCAACATGATCATCTACTAATCATATGCCTATAGGAGAATCACAAGGATTGGTAGGTACTAATTCTTGGACCCCTAAGGAGTGCTTGTTGAGTAGCATTGGGTGCAATATCCAAGGGTGCACTATATAAAGCCCTAAGTTTAGCTATTGTAGCTTCATCATAGATGGGATTAACACTTAAATGAAACATGATGGAAAATAAAATATTGTAAAGAAAAAAAGAAAGGATCCAAACGCAAAGTATTCTAAGAGTAAGGTTCAAAAAAAATGAATACCTTTAAATAGAATTTCGAAACTATTTTATGATTTAATCTAAATATAAACTAAATGCTATAATGAAGTGCTAGATTTGAATATTTTGCTTTAATATTTGAATAAATGGAAATAAGAGGGGTGAGATGATAACCTTCAAATAACTTACCTCATTGTTTGTTGGATTTTGATAGACATATATGCATACCAGGAAAATTGTGACTGATTGACCTCAACATTGGCAGAAGTTGGAGATTTGATTGGACTGGGGTGCCTGGGGAGGTACTGGGGTGCCCTAGGGCACTTTGGTCTCTATTCTGGGCATTGTAGTGTGCAGAAATTTTCATGATCTAAGTATGGATGTGTTTTGGGTCCTTCGTTGTACCTTTTTTCCTAACACGCTATTTTTGTTTTACCTTCACCTGTGTTGCTGCAAGTGTCTCATAAAGATATACCTGAAAAACCCTATTTAAAGCATCAATTCTTAAAAAAATAAAAATGCATACGAATGGGTCAGACTGACCTTATCTTCCAAACTAGTGGCCTTACGACTAAGCTTTGTACTACATTACGGACTAAATGTAGTTATCTGTGTGTGTGTAATCTTGTGCCTAGGATGCCCTAGTATCAATGATGCAGTAATAGGGACAATAACTAGATGTAAATGCAAATGGTGGATAGAATAGAAATAATATAACATTTTCCCCTAGGCTTGTGTGTGATGTAGATGTATAAGATGCCCAAATGAAGTCCCTTGCCTTACTATGTAGCTTCCCTTGATAGTAAGATTTATGCCCCTAATTTGGTACATATGATATGTTTATATAGGGATCTCTTTCTCAAATCTTGACACTAATGACTCGAAACACTGACTACCTCCTAGGGGAATGCACAAGATATGAACAAATACTAACCTTGAAAATATAACCTAGAACCATGATTCACGAAGACACAGGTACCCAAAACATGATCTGGGGCACCCCAATCGAGCACTAGGCACCCAGGTCAGACATAAATGATGAAAAATGGCTATTTAACGACCTGTGACACATATTAAGAGATGTCCAGAACCACATACACAATTGACGACCATGTACAACAAGTGACTAGGATGAAAAACTGATTGATGACTAACTAGGGAATGGGTCATTAGTGAATACTTTTATCACGCAAGATCCATATATAAAATAAGATACCCATAAGTTAAAATGTAATAATAACTGTGTGATTTTTTTATTACATTTACACTCTTTTTAAGACACTGAATACACTTGTTTTATGTACTTTTTCACTTTCATCAGTAAAATCAACAGAAAACTATCATCTCCTTACATTCATCCTTATTTTCAATGAGTTCAAAAATTGCCTCGTTATTCTTCACACCACTTTTCTTTATTATTATGTTCTTTTTTTTCACTTCTTAAACCATGTCTTATTCATGTTAGCATTTCATTATACTCTATTTTTAACCACAAACTTTTTTCTCTATTTTCCAAGTGTATTTTTTCATTTCAAGATCCATTCTCACTTGAGAAACATTTTTTTCTTTCAACTTCTAAGTCCTCTTCATGTTTCTGACCTTTAGACTTCTTCACTTTTCTTGGTCAAGAGAAAAATGTCTCTTCACCTTCTAGGTTCAAGTTAGAACATAATTATTTTCATGTTTGTAACTTCTCAACTCCTTTAATATTATTTTTTCATTTGAATATTTAATCATGCTTCATGTTCTATAACTTCATGACTACATGCATGATTTTCATAGACTTGAAAAATCTGACTCAGACTTGGCATAGAAGAAATTGATTACTACTTGTCAAGAATCAATCACATATCCACATTGCAGAATTTTTTTGAACATGAGAAACAAAATTTTAGCTTTAAGTTTTCCTAGGTGAAGAAACCATAGTCCCAATCTTGGATAAAAGGAAGAACTTGAAAGTTAAAGGTTTGACTTTTCTATATGTTTCAAATCTTTCATGCCTCAGTGAACTCAAGAACCATCTTATCATAAGTTAGAAATGAAATACAAATTCTTTCACTTTTATGAATTGAGCTAGACATTCCATGTACAATAATATTGAGCAACTATAAATATCAGATCATAGCTAAGGTTTCAAGGTCTAAACCCTAGGAGTTATTTCAAAATATCCTACTATCTCAGCTATACTTTTTCAACCTAAACACCAAGGGGACCATTCTAGGGAATAAGATCATTGTCATATCCGAGTAGTTTCATTCATGAAGAGATAGAAATTGGTTGATTTTCAGTGCTACACATTTTCTTTTCATGATTGTCATTAACAAGAGTTTTTTCTACTTAACAGATTTCAACGTAGCTGCACCTAATAATCTTGAATTCCATCATTCATTGATCCAAGCATAGCATGAAAAACAACACATACTTATTTCTTAAGCATGTACAACTCTCGGAAACCTCTAAAGAATGCACTAAGAATCATTCTAAAACATTTGTTTATATGATACAGAGGCTTATGACCATATCCTGATGGTACAGGGTCATTTATTGAAGATTTTTCCACACTACAGTACACAGACCTTCAAAAACTCAACTTGCAATAAATTTTCCTTCCCTAGATACCTAGATTGAATATTGAGTAAACCATTATATTGAGCATCATGATATATTGGTTAAAATCACAAGTCCACTGTGAAAGAGCTATGAATATTTAGAATTTGGACACTTTAGTTGGACCATTTCATGAAGTACTTCAGTACACTCCATTTCACATGCAATGAATACTTATTTTTAACACTCCTTTGATTTTCATGAGTACACTTTAAACAACTTCATACATCACCTTCGTCAATCAATATGAAGGACATGTGGAAAGAGACTTGGAAATCAATCTTTTTGTTCAAGTACAGTTCAGACTATTATATGTAAAATGACCTTTATGGCTTCAAAATTAACTACACAATCACACTACAAACTCTACCATGAAAAGATTGACCTGTGCAGATATAATATAGGCCTTTTCACTTCTAATAAAACTAAACCTCCTTCAAGACCATGCAACTTATCAAAACTAGACTATTTTTGTACCCTTTTTGCAAAGCAGAGTACATTCCATAATGTACCTTCACACTTTAATGAGATCACTACTTAAAACCTGACCTGGGGAGAGATTTATAACTTCCTAAGATGGTTTATTATCTTTCACAAGAAAATTTGAGTCAAAACACTCCATTTTCACTTACTACTTCAAGAAGAAGACTTAGAGAGAGAAAAAACCTGTTACAAAAACATTCATAAATTTCTTGTTTCTTAGTAAATTTGCCTAAACCTTTTTGAAAAAGTTAAATCTTGGAGATCTATTCTAAAATTCCTTAAATGATTTATTCAAATAATGCTCTAAATTTTTTCTTGGATTTTAAGAAGTCAGGATGCTCAAAATGCATTCTTTACGAGAGTAGTGTTAGAAAAACTTTAATAACTTTAAATTCCCATTTCAAAACTTGATGAAATTTGGCATGAAGCACTAAAAGACACCCCTATATACATTACATGTATTAGTTAGCCATAGTTTTAATTTTAAATCTCAGACCCATCTCACTTACCTTAACTGAAACTCTCAGTTATCAATGTTAACTTTCTTGAATTTGTGAATTTTAACTCCAAGAGCTAAACTGAGCCTTTATTTTTCTCACACATGATATAGACCCTATTATTATGCTGTTACCATACTAACATAACCTTTCCATTATCTATACCAAATTAATTGAGACTAACTATAATACCTCTTCCCATGCTAACATCATCATGTATGATCTGTATAACCTCTATAATAAACATAGCTACCATTTCCATACCTACAGTACAATCTTTCCTCACAAACCAAGCCTAAATAACACTAAAGCCAATATGATTTCTTACTGACTCACTAAGAATGCACTACCAATCAACCTTCATGTTGCTTACAAGGCATCACTAAACCTTTCACTTCTTTTCCATCAATGCCACTTGACATCGATGACAACACCAATGACTAGGGTTTAACAATCTTCCACTTTGTCATTGATGGCAACACACTCAGAAACCTTTGATGGAAACCATAAGCTCACATCATCCTTTACAATTTTTTACAGCATTCTCTCCCCCTTTGAAATATATGAAAAAGGTTTCATGGCCAGATGTCATGAAACAATGACTGTTAAAGACAAGGAGTCAAGAGTAAATGAACTTACCTGTCCAAAAGCTCTCCCTTGGATGGTGTTTTCTCTTTCTTGATTTCCTATACAAACCTTGAGTTTTTTATTTCTTGTGTTTTCTATTTTGACCTTTTCTTGATCATCTTGCTAGAAATACATAAATTTTAATCTTAACATTGCTTGCAATCCTTGAGGATGATTCAAACAATCTAGCACTTCCATAAACCACCTTTTCATCTCTAGTAGCTATATCTTGATGTGATAGTTCAAGTGTAAACCTAACATGCATTTCCCTGGAACAAAGATATTGTAAAAGAAACATACCTTCCATAACACCTAGAACGCATTTTAGGGAAAGAAATAATACTCCCTTTTTCACATAAATAATGCATTTCTTTCTACAATCCCGATTGTTGAAACTTCACCAACCTGCAACTTCAAGGCTCATCATCCAAAATATATAAATCACATACACATATGTATCCAACTTTGACACAAATGATCTCATCAACTTTCAAAGTCGTCACGATGCTATACAAGACTATTATAGTCAAGAACAATTCAATAGACATTTAATGTTTGATATCTCTCATCTCAAATGAAAATATTCACACCACAACTATCTTTCTCTCTTGCTGCTAAGCTCTCAAGTCACCTTTAAAAAATTTTATGCTCATTGGAAAACTCTCCAACAAGATAAGTACTCGTTGTTTTTCTTTTATAAGGTTCTCATTACTATAATATCTCAGTTTCAAGATATGATTATTAATTATTTACCATATTGTATGTCTTTCAAGAGCCACATAATAATTGTACAGAACTTGAAGTCATTCCAATCATTTGAGTTTATATTTATTTTCAAGAGATCATGTGCCTTTTTTGTTATATCGTGATAAATTTATCTTTACTTTATGTGTCTGAGATACTTTTCTCTAATATTACCTCTTCTAGCTCCATTTTCAATTATCTAAGCTAGATTATAGAGCTTCACGGTTTCATGGAGTATTTTCCATTAAACTTGCATATCAGATAAACATTAAATTTTGATTGTGAGTTGTTCTATCATTGAATGTTAGTCATAAGAATTCACATGTTGTTTACCATAGCCATATTTTCATGGTTTTACCTTTCTTACTCATTGTTCTTCATAGTTATGCTTGTCTCCATTTAAGTGTGAGCACTACTTATTATTACTTTCAAGACAACTATATAGAATTGTAGAACCTTAGCATCTTTTTTACAATGACATTTTGATTTCATATTTATCAATCCATGTCCAAGAGACTTATCATAGCCCTACAATTCTTCAACCTTCTTAAAATAAATGACTATGCCACTCATTTTCCTTCATGACAACACAAACATCACACTTTTTGGAAATATTCATACAACATGATCTAACTGAATAAGGGAAAATAGAGACCATCAACCTACAGAAATCTACAATTTGTAACATATTATCCAACCTTGTTAATGATTCACAAAGCAAGGATGATATGAAATCATCAACCACACCAGTATCTCATCAGGTAGACTTCTGATATCACAATGGCATGTACAATTCATCTTTTACATACATTTATAACCATCTCTTCAAGTCAACAATCTTATTTGGGATGAATCCTTTGAATCTCTTTTTTCTACCTTCATACAGAAACAGATGAAACAGTTTACTTCTTTTTCTCATGCTTCATTAAATCATGCATTCTTTAGGTGGTTTCATGGCCTAAATCGTCTTGATATAGTTCATGTTCACTAACATCATAAACAATTTTTATTCATGGTGGGCTAGACACTGATCTTTGAATTAATGTGTACATGAGAAACCTTGGATACCATGACCAACTTTGAGATGAAAGTACATAAAACAAACATGATACCTAGAACAATTTAGTGACTATTTAAGATATCTTATGTAAACTTTGATGGAATTTAAGACTACTCATACTTTGTTGCACAGGTTTTTTGAACTCTTACATCACTTAATGATTTCTCTCAAAACATGATAGAACTAGACAGATCTAGTTCATCCTCTTCACACATACAGTATTATGACAATGACATTAGAGGATAGATAATATAGGATTGAGAAAATTTTATAGCCTTTGCACATCCCAACATTGTTAGATAACCATTTCAGATTATAGGACACTTTGACAACATTGTGATAATTACTTCAAATTATGAACTCTAATGATAACCTCATTTCTTTATGAACGCACAAAGAAACACTCAACTACATCAATAGTTGTTGGAAATTAATTATGGAGAAAGAGACATCTGTCATACCTTTGCAATATGATGGAGACTCTAATTAGAAACAACAATTGGATGTTCTGACTCAAGAACATTCTTTGAACCACTTATTTAACTTCATCATGACTGAGACTTGAATTACATATGAATAAACTTATGAGGGGTGTAATTTTATTATTTCAACTAAAATATGGCTTCTAGAAGCATAGAGAAGGCACTTCACCATGTGAGGTTACTTCAGAACAAAATATAGTCATCAAACAATATGATGGCTCCATTTCTTCATTTACAATCTTGAATTTCTTCTTGGGCATATTACTTGGTGTGAAAATCTCATCAATCAAGTTCTCACTTTCTTAATCACTGTCTCTTAAAATTTCATAGTGCATTTGATATATCTACTCTAGTACAACTTGAGGTAGTAATTCTCCCTTACTTGCACTAGAATTCACTTCCTCTTCTCAACCTCACTAATTTCTTTTGATGCATTACTTGTATTTGTCTTTTCATTTTGTAGTTATGATTATTTCTTAACTGGTTCTATAGAATTATGTTGAGTTTCATCATTTCTCATGTATATAACCTTCCTCTTATGATAGTGTCTTGCAAGTGTCTATTTTTTTTTGCAATTGTAGCACACAAGTTGATTCTAGTCACTAGGTGTGTCCTTTGTCCATTCTTTCTTCATGGGTTATTCAAGACATAATTTTTCTATGTTCTCCTTCTCATGAGATCTATAAAACACTATGTTCTTCTAAAACTCAATTCTATAATATCTCCAAGGATTTTGTTTTTCTAACCTTCTCATACAATCTCTATCTCTATGTCCAAAAACATGGCATGAAAAACAAACTCCATGAAACTTACCAGGAAGTCTCCTTGCATTTGGCTACTTATTGATTTTATTTTGTTTAGAATGTCCTTGACATGGTGTATGGCTTGACTCACCCTTCAATTAAATTTTTCTTGCTTGTCTTGCTTGCTCAAATTCTTCTCTTAGAGTCTTCAACTCAACACTTAGCTTTTTACATTCTTTAATTTTGGATTTAATAGTTGTTTGACATGGTTAATGACTAGATTCATGATCCAATTCACATTAAGTTGATTCAATTTTAAAATCCAGACATGATCTCTCATTGCTTGAACTCTTCTTAATTATCACATTTTTATCCTTATCTTGTTCTAGATCATCCTTTAGGGTATTTTTTTTTTATTCAAGCTTGATATAGCCATTTTCTTTGATACGTAGATATTTTGACAACTTACTAATGAATGATACCACCTCCTTCATTTCTTTAAGATGATTTACATCTTTGAGTTTGATTTCAGCCTTTAACTCATTTATTAGGGCTTGAGCAATCTCATACTTCTTTCTCAATTTTCCTTCAACTTGACAACTCATTGCTTATGCCTTTAGGATCTTCTCTTAATCTTGCTAGAGTTGTACAAAAAGATACTACTTTGATACCAGTTGTTAGAGATTCTAGGAACTGAAAGAGGGGATGAATCGGTGTTTTTTAAAGAAACTTTCTAATAAAGTTATTGTTAGTGCAAAATCACAGCACCCCTGGACGTTGATCAGATTTCTAGGTTGATCACTCTAGCATCTAGTGTGATTGCACAACATTGAATCCTTTCTTTGAGTGTGGGACTCATGAAAATGAGAAAGGAATCTCCACAGAAGGCTGGTTCCTCTTCCTAAACTACCTGCCACAAGCTATTCCAGTGCAGGCAAGCTAATCTAATCCTAATCTAACCATGCCAAGGAGACAGAGAGAGAGAGAAAAGGGAAAAACAGAGCATACACTAAAATGGTGATACACCAGAGAAGGAAAATGTTGAACATCTATCAAAACTGTCATGGAACAAAGAGAGGTGAGCAATGGGAAGGATGGACAGATGCATCACAGGCCCAAGGATAGATTTCACACAGAAAATGTTCCAAAACTCCATGAACACGGCTCCAACCCTGCAATGAACATTCAAACATGCACAAATACCTACAATGAAGAGAGGCAAGAAGAAAACAAGTGAAAAAATGAGCAAGGATGGACAGATGCATCACGAAACACGTTTTTGTTGCTTCAGAAGTTTGCACAGAACATCATTTAATGGTAAAAGGAAAAAAATGCCATTACAGAGCAGGGGAGGAGGTTCGAACTCCATTTTCAACCCTGGAGAAGAAAAGAAGCGAGCAGCAGAGATGAAAAGATGAACCACCTTTTAGAAAGATGAGCCAAATCTGACTTTATACAATGCATGGGTCGAGCCCAGGAGAGAGAAAATGCAGGAAAACGTGTAAGTCATCCAACCATTGACCAAAACGCATCCTTCATTAAAATTGGTGGTTGAAACATCACTTCTAGCCATGCTGAAGAAGAATGTGACCCATGTGCATTAAAACTGGTTGTTGAAATGTCATTTCTGGCCATGGCGAAGAAGAATACGACCCATGTGCATTAAAACTAGTTGTTGAAATGTCAGTTCTGGCCATTACCATGCGCCAGAGGTGTTTCTTGATTTTCTCTCTCCAAAATGAACGAAAATTCAAGATTGACCCTATAATTATGTAGAGAAATTCACCAGCTTTCCATTGATATAAAGAACATGAAAATCTGAGCTCTGGATCGAAAGTTTTGGCGATCTGAAGATTTAGGGCACAAAACAGGCCAAAACGGATCGGCAGGAAAATACTCAAATTTTTCCCGTGCACTGCCACTTGGATGACACGTGTCAGGAACTGATTGGATGAGAAATTCTCTCTCCTCCCCTTTCTGTGGGTTTTCCATTGAAAATATTGACTTTTTATAACTTTGGAAAATTTTCCATTTTTTCCCCGTGCCTCCGCCACTTGGGACACGTGGCGTGATCTGGTTGGAGGACAGGGGCGCGGGGTCATCCTTATCTTTTAATTTTTTGGCCCAAGACTTTTGTCAAATTTTCCTAAGTCTTTCCCTAGCTCCGAACTCCCCCGCCTTAGGACACATGTCCTGTGTCTATTAGCTCGGGCTGAACCTTCAAACCTTGCCCTTTGAAATTGTTTGGCCAAAAAACACTTAGCCAATTTCCATTGTGCTTCCCCTTGTGACGCGTGGCACGTTCTGATTCGTCCACGGGCCCCCTTATCTCCTTTCAGCCACTTCGCTTTTTCACGTCCCATGCGTACTTTTGGCCCGGATATCCCAAACTGTCCCGAATGCTGCGCAGACCACCTGGCAGCTTTTCGGCCGATTCGCACCCCGACGTCCCAACTGTCCCAAGTGCTGCCTGGGCTAGGACTTAGCCGATTTTCTCTATATTTCGGCACCAAATTGGTTTTTGCAAATTTTTCACATTTTCTCAACCTGTTGGGATTTCTTCTTGGACAGGAGAGTTAGAAAGAACCCGAGGGGACCCCAGAAACATGATTTTTTTCCTTGAATCAACATACTTTCTCGGGATTGAGTAATCTGATGCATGTTATCAAAAATTACCTTGGGGGGTGAATTTTGGATAACATTTTTTGCGACTCAGCGGGTTCATCTGCATGCTAGACGAATGATCAGTAGCCTGAAGCAATCCATTGGGCATGGAGTCATGAGTAGTATCTTGAAAACTGATCTGAACTTTGAAAAATTCCCTCTGAACCACTTGGAAACCCACTGAAATGGATTCGTTCTCACCAAAATGCCACTGAAATGGACTATGCAGGAGCAAAACCAGCACCACAAAAACTATGTACAGAACTAAAAATCATACATGCTCCAAATGGAACATGCAGAGTGTGCACAAGCACTTCTTCTGCTAAAAGAAAACCTACCTACTCTACTCTAACTGGAAGCAAAGGCAAGCTAAACAAACCCTGCAATTGGTTATGAGAAATAGCTTCCCTTTCTCAAAAGTGGCAGCCATGCAATTGATTTGGAGCTGATCATGGCTGTTAGGATGAGTGGAAAATCAACAAGAAGCTGGTCTTCCACCCAAATCATCAAGGTATCAGCTGAAGGCAAATTCAATACCTCTTTTAGTTGCTCTGCATTTGGATTGAAGAGGTATGACAGCTGATCCTTGGTACTTTGTAACTCACCCTCATGCTCAGAAGCAAGCATGACTGGTTGTGACTTCTCCTTTGGCTCCAATGAAGCCAAATACCTGATTGGGCAAGGTCTGATCCATTTGGTATGCCCATAGCTCTGATTTTCAACTCCAAAAATGGAGTCTTCTTGTAGACCTTCTTGAATGGATGGTGTGGAAGCAATGGTAGAATCTTTGTGCCCTTTCTCTTCCTCCAATGAAGGACATGAAAGATTTAAATCTTCCAATCTTGATTCCAAAGAGCTGCTATAAGATGCAGGCTGTTGCAAATGAATGTTCTCCTTCATGACAGTAGACTCAAGTGTTTGGAATGTGGATGATGAAAGAGAGAATGGTGGAAACTCAACCGGCTCTTCTCCATCAAAACAGTCCTCCAAATCTGACAGATAAACTGCCTCATGGTTGTCCTGCTGTAAATGCTCCACTTCCTCCATGGTGTCTTCTTGATCTGTAACTTGATCATCATGGTTTCTTTCACCCTCCAACATTGAGTTTGAGAGATCAAACTCCTCTTCAGTACTAGAACTTGAGAGAGGTGAAGTAGAAAGAAGAAGTGAAGGTTCTCCTGTAGCCTGCTTTGTGGTCAAAGCCCTTAGATCTGTAATTTTCTTCTCCACAACTAAAATGTGCTCCTCTTCTTGCTTTCCTTCATGGCTGATTTTTGTAATTTCTTCTTCCCCAGATGGAATTGGGAATGCAAGAGGAGGGATGGGTTGTAACTCAATTGATTTGGCAATTTTTTGGGGTGGTAGAGGAGATGAAACCTCTTGTTTCTTTGGGGGAGAGCGTATTTCTATTAGCTCTTGTGGAGGGGATGACTGTTTGGAAGGAAAAAGGAAAGAAGAATTGAGGTGTGGTGGAAGACTAGGGGGTGGAGACATGGGATCAACATTTGGGATAGCAGATGGGGAGTTTAGAATTTGCAATTCCAAATGAGATGATGCTGCTTGAGTAATGGGAAGAAAAAAAACCAGATGATGGTGTAGAACTTACCCATTGACAAGGTTGTTCAACAAAAAGTGTATAGGCCTCTATTTCTGTTGTCCATTGTGCAAGTTGGGGCAGCATCTTCATCATGAAGTCCAACTTCTCCTGAGGGCTGAAGTGTCTTGAAAAAGGGCCTCCCCATGGACAAGGAGTCCTACAACCAATTCTGAAAGCTCTCATTTGAGCTGTTGCTCTAGACTGCACCATCTTTACCTCCATCTTTTGGATTTTCTCCAACACACCAGTATCTTGCATCTGATTGTCTTCATTATATGCATACTCTTGCTCTTGGAAAGCTCCATAGCAAAAATGATTTTGGCATTATTGCTCATATGGGTATGCATGTTGATTTTGAATTTGTTCAAAATGCTGATTTGGAGGATTTAAAAAACATGTTGGAGGTGGGAAACATTGCTGCTGTTGTAAATGTGAGTTCCATGATGGAAATGAAGTCATGATTTCACAACTTCATGGAATGGAAAAGAATGAAAAGGATGGAAAGAAGGATGGATGGGAATGGATGAAAAACAGGTCTGCAACTTTAGAAATGGGTTGCTGATCAGATGGAGTTGCCAGATGTGTTTGCAAGTGCCTCCAAAGGCTAAAATCTTCACAGGAACACACCAACCTGCAAAATATGAAGTGGAAGACCTCTAAGGTCCCACCGGGCATGCCAAAATTGTTAGTACAAAATCACAGCACCCCTAGACATTGATCAGATTTCTAGGTTGATCACTCTAGCATCCAGTGTGATTACACAACATTGAATCCTTTCTTTGAGTGTGGGACTCATGAAAATGAGAAAGGAATCTCCAGAGAAGGCTGGTTCCTCTTCCTAAACTACCTGCCACAAGCTATTCCAGAGCAGGCAAGCTAATCTAATCCTAATCTAACCATGCCAAGGAGACAGAGAGAGATAGAAAAGGGAAAAACAGAGCCTACACTAAAACGGTGATACACTAGAGAAGGAAAATGTTGAACATCTATCAAAACTACCATGGAACAAAGAGAGGTGAGCAATGGGATGGATGGACAGATGCATCACAGGCCCAAGGATAGATTTCACACAGAAAATGTTCCAAAACTCCATGAACACAGCTCCAACCCTGTAATGAACATTCAAACATGCACAAATACCTGCAACGAAGAGAGGCAAGAAGAAAAAAAGTGAAAAAATGAGCAAGGATGGACAGATGCATCATGAAACACGTTTTTGTTGCTTCAGAAGTTTACACAGAACATCATTTAATGGTAAAAGGCAAAAAACGCCATTACAGAGCAGGGGAGGAGGTTCGAACTCCATTTTCAACCATGGAGAAGAAAAGAAGGGAGCGGCAGAGCTGAAAAGATGAACCACCTTTTAGAAAGATGAGCCAAATCTGGATTTATAAAATGCATGGGTCGAGCCCAGGAGAGAGAAAATGCAAGAAAACGTGTAAGCCGTCCAACCATTGACTAAAATGCATCCTTCATTAAAATCAGTGGTTGAAACATCACTTCTGGCCATGCTAAAGAAGAATGCGATGCATGTGCATTAAAAATGGTTATTGAAACGTCAGTTCTGGCCATGTCGAAGAAGAATGCGACCCATGTGCATTAAAACTGGTTGTTGAAACGTCAGTTCTGGCCATTACCACGCGCCAGAGGTGTTTCTTGATTTTATCTCTCCAAAATGAACCAAAATGCAAGATTGACCCTGGAATCGTGTAGAGAAATTCACCAGCTTTCCATTGATATAAAGAACGTGAAAATCCGAGCTCTGGATCGAAAGTTATTGCGATCTGAAGATTTAGGGCACAAAACAGGCCAAAATGGATCGGCGAGAAAATACTTGAATTTTTCCTGCGCACTGCCACTTAGATGACACGTGTCAGGTGCTGATTGGATGAACAATTCTCTCTCCTCCCCTTTCCACGGGTTTTCCTTTGAAAATTTTGACTTTTTATAACTTTGGAAAATTTTCCATTTTTTCCCCGTGCCCCCGCCACTTGGGACACGTGGCGTGATCTGGTTGGAGGACAGGGGCGCAGGGTCATCCTTATCTTTTAATTTTTTGGCCCAAGACTTTTGTCAAATTTTCCTATGTCTTTCCCTGGCTCCGAACTCCCCCACCTTAGGACATGTGTCCTGTGTTTATTAGCTCGGGCCGACCCTTCAAACCTTTCCCTTTGAAATTTTTTGGCCAAAAAACACTTAGCCAATTTCCATTGCGCTTCCACTTGTGACACGTGGCACGTTATAATTCATCTGCGGGCCCCCTTGTCTCCTTTCAGCCACTTCACCTTTTCACGTCCCATGCGTACTTTTGGCCCAGATGTCCCAAACTATCCCGGATGCTGCGCAGACCGCCTGGCGGCTTTTCGGCCAATTCGCGCCCGGACGTCCCAACTATCCCAAGTGCTGCCTGGGCTAGGACTTAGCCGATTTTCTCTGTATTTCAGCACCAAGCTTGGTTTTTGCAAATTTTTCAAATTTTCTCAACCTGTTGGGATTTCTTCTTGGACAGGAGAGTTAGAAAGAACCCGAGGGGACCCCAGAAACATGATTTTTTACCTTGAATCAACATACTTTCTTGGGATTGAGTAATCTGATGCATGTTATCAAAAATTACCTTAGGGGGTGAATTTTGGATAACAGTTATAGTTATTCAATTTACTATCCTAAGCATTTACATTCAAATGTGGAAGATAAATAAAGATAAGCACACATGAATACATGATATGACCATATTTAATGTGGGATACCCATAATAGACTAAAACCCATTGGAACTAGAAAAATAGCTTGGACAATTGTCATGTATAGTTACAATAGTTTCACCATGTGGTGAGCAGCCACTCACCTTGAATCACCCACTCCAGTATACAATCAATCACCCACTTGATGTTGACCAAGCACTTACTTATCCAATGTTGCAAGTTACAATCTTGCAAAGAGCACCAAATCTTCTGAACTAAGCACCAACTTAGTGATATTCTAAACTATTTTATCATATAGCATTCGTTGCACAATCAATTGATCATGATCATATTTCTTAATCACAGTTCGTGTTTAACTTTGGGGGAACCCACATATTTGATAAGAGCCAAAGAATCAATTAATAAATCAATTCAACATAGATTCATAATGTAAACATTTCAAATATATACGAAAGGATATCCTAAAAATAAGAATCCCTATTCAAACTCCTATAACCACTCCTCTAAATGGGATTTCCTATATCCTATGTGGATCAAAGTATCTAAGTATCAAAGTATCTATGAAGATCATTGGTAGAAAAATAAATGCAAAAGTAGTTGTAGAAAATGAAATAGCTAACAAACATGAGAGTCTTAAAAATAACTCAATATAAAAAAATGTTAGTAATAAAAAATCCTCCAATACTCTTCTTGAATAACTCACAAATGAAGATGTACATATAGGAGAGTGAATGTGTAACTCCTCCATGATTAGTGGACAAAGAGCCCAAAATAGAATTGTAACTCCCACACTTGGCATAGTCAAACAAGGAGTAACTTCCACTTAGCTGACAATGATGGCCAAGTGTAACTCTTGTGATTCACTCATAGTGTAGCTCTTATGACCAATTACACTGAAGCAAGTTAACTCATAAAGTGTACGAATAATCCATGTGAATGAATAATCCACATAAATAAATAAATGAAATAAATAATATCCCACACCAACAAATAACAATTCTGAAATCCTGTAATCCGAATTTGAATATGACGACAATGTCCTTATAAGAAAAGACCTGACCACTTGCAAACATTACTGCAAACATAGACTAGATGCATTG
Organism: Taxus chinensis; assembly: GCA_019776745.2. Taxonomy (NCBI): domain Eukaryota; kingdom Viridiplantae; phylum Streptophyta; class Pinopsida; order Cupressales; family Taxaceae; genus Taxus; species Taxus chinensis. Next base: position 782,285,708 of record CM034147.1, on the reverse strand, counting down.
AAAGAATTTCTTTGTAAAGGCGATACTTTCTTTAGATAGGTCATTGATTTTTTTGGGTCAATTAAATTCTAACTATGGGAAATATACATAATATTTTGTTGATATGGACTAAAAATGTTCCCATTTATGGAAAATAAACAAATTATGTTATTGAACATTTTGTATAGACTTATATATCCAAGCATCACTTTTTGTTTTCATTGTAGCATAGCAAGGCTACATTAACATCATCATAAAAAAACTATTACAAAGGAAAAATAAGAGAATGTCGATATAATTTTCCCTTACGACCATTTCTATATACAAAAAAACTTGAACCATGCACATATAATACAATGTTGTAGTTGCAAACGCACAAGCAATTTTCTTCTTACTTGAAAGCAAACATTACAAACATTCATTCTTTTTTTTTCAAGTTTTTAGATGACCTCAAAATAAACAAAAATGAATACATAAAGGCAATTTAAAGTGTGTTAAAATGACCAACTTTTCTATCAAATAAACAACCTTCATAGATAAAAATTTTAACTATTTTTCAAAGAGCATAACATGAAATATAGTCCTAAAGGAGTGACACAACATGGCTTGGCTTATACAACTTTATTTCCTTATAAAAAGTATGAATAAAATTTTCTTCGTAAGTCCTTTGACTACGAAAACATTCGTGTAAAATAATCAATAGTTGAAGAAATGTCCTACCTTAATTTTGAGGCAAAATGGCAATTAGCAATTGATTTTTCTTGTTTTGGTGCTCACTCATGAAAAAAAATCGCTACACTCAATACACATTGTCTAAAATCTCATAAACAAAATATCTTACATGATTGTGACTTAATAGAATCCTATGTAATATTTTTCAAGAAACGTTTATCACTTCTATGCCATCAAATAATCTTCTATGTAGCTTCATTTACAAACATTACAAACATTCATTCTTTTTTTTCATGTTTTTAGATGACCTCGAAATCAACAAAAATGAATACATAAAGGAAATTTAAAGTGTGTTAAAATGACCAACTTTGCTATCGAAATGACAACCTTCATAGATATAAAATTTAACTATTTTTCAAAGAGCATAACATGACATTTAGTCCTAAAGGAGTGACACAACATGGCTTGGCTTATACAACTTTATTTCCTTGTAAAAAATATGAATAAATTTTTCTTCTTAAATCCTGACTTCTAAAACTTTCTTGTAAAACAATCAATATTTGAATAAATTTCCCACCTTAATTTTGAGGCAAAATGGAAATTAACAATTTATTTTTCTTCTTTTGGTGTTCATTCATAAAAAAAATCGCTACACTCAATACACATTGTCTAAAATCTCATAGACAAAATATCTTACATGATTATGAATTAATAGAAGCCTATGTAATATTTTTCAAGAAACACATATCATTTCTATGCCATCAAATAATATTCTATGTAGTTTTGTTTACACGTCAGTATTAGTTGATGTCCCTGGAATCACCCATTGGGATGTGCAACAAGTTTTAGTCTAGTATAAATTCATATTAGTCCATTTAAATAGTACACAAAATGAAAAATATAGCCTAATATGTAGTGTGCAATAGACACATAATAGAAATAATTCAAGGAAGATGTTGCCAGGAGACAAGAATAGACTGAAAGTGTATTACCGAATGAATAACTTATACATGAATTCTAAGTGGAACTCAAGATCTATATTAAGGTTTCAAGATCAAGCTTATGCACAGTGCTCGTACATTATTTTATACTATATGAGGAAATTGTTGGTTTACCAGTCCCTTCTTCTTCCTTTCCTTGCCAAAATATGATCTTCACATTCTCTACTCATGCTTACGGAGCATAACATATTATTTATCTTGTCTTGTATATACTATGCACATACATGAAGCATTGTGCAATATACAAAAATATCTAAAATATATTTAGGTCAGATTTTAAACCCCTATACACTCCCAACACTTTCTTGGTCTTAAACGATTGTCATGTCCCTAGACAAAATATGGTTTTATGATCTAGGAGGTTCTCTACTGTGCTTTTTTTAGCCTTTCTTGATGTTTTTTATGTAGCGCACTGAGGTAATTTACTCTTAGTCGGCATAAAGGACACTCTTTACTAGTTTTTATCCTCTACACTCTACTTAACCACCCTCATGTTTTCAATTAAGTAGACTTTCCAACAAGCCTCCCATTAAGGTTTTTAATATGTGAAAATTCCCTCATAGATTTCCCTTTCAAATTTCAATCTATGTGGGCTTGTTTATATATATCTATACAATATTTTCTTAAATAAACTTCAAAAATTATAACCTGTCACAAAATTATATTACTCCTTATCCTACTACTTTTACTTCTTAGATGACTTAGGTAGTGTTCGTTGTAGTTGTATTATTGGAGTGGTGGATGAGGTGTTAATGTTTTTGTTTCCTTGATTCTTTAGAACATGATATAAGGGATGACATAGTTTATATTATTCTTCATGGTCTTCATGGTTGGTAGGAATATTTCCAATCCATTTCATACACATTATAATTTACAAGATCTTCATTTAATTTGCTAACATATATTTGTAACTGTGATGATGCTTGTATGACTTAAAATAGAGTATCATCCTTTACATTTTTGGTAATTGGATTGTGCATAGTTATATAATTTTTGTATAATTTCGATCAATCCTTCTATTAACCCCTCATGCAATCCTGTAAAAGTATTACAAATAATATTACACTACCATTTTGACAATTTTTCACTAATGATGTCTCGAGACTGAAATAATGCTTTCAATATTTTTTCAATCTCCTTATAATTTATTTCCATTAGAATTTGATATTGCATTATATTCTCAATTTCTATATCAATCTTGTTCTCGCTCAAGGTAGTCTTCAGTTGTGGGTTCCAATCTAGAAGCTCAAATGCAATCTAATTGGCATGCACTTCATCTTGTTGAAGTAACATGATATATTCTCAAAACATAAGGACTAGATCATTCACTCACTTATTTGATTGAGTTATCTACACATTCACCTTGTTAGAAATTGTATGATCCTTCAAAATATCCACAAGTGTGCTAACTAGGGTGGTCGATTACATTTGTTCACTCATGACTTATTCAATTATTGTTTTGTGACAAGTGGAAAATTATCCTCAGTTTGAGACTTAAGGTCATGCAATTTTTTCTGGAATTTTTCTTTAAATTGGGCCAATCGGTGGTGATTGCATAGATGTTTTTTAGAAGAATATGCATTCATTTGATTTTTGTTTATAATGATAGCTTCTTGAGATCAACATCCATCATGTTGACTAATACTTTTGATGTTGGATTTTATGCACTCATCTGGGTGATCTAGGGAACTACTATATGTACACAAGAAAAAGGGAGAGTGAGGTTATACTTTTATGTTTGTGTTGTTGATTTTAATGCCCAACAAAAATGTTTACGTATCTCCTTCCAAAACCTTTTTTGTGATGGTTAGTTTTGAACTAGAGGCTCCTATCTCCTTTGTGTTATCTTTTGGTTGTTGAATTTGTACAATAGTCAGTTGCTCCTAAAGAGTGGTTGTGGGCTATATAATATATTCTTATTTCTCTCCATGTACTTCCTTTTCTTTTGTTCTTCTTCAATATTAATTTTTTTGAGTGCATACCCCTTCACAATCCAAGCCTATTATTTCACTTGTGCAATGGATTTAGTAGTGAATTTTACTTCCTCAAAATTCTTATTTTGGTCCTCTCTTTTTTTTTCTCCTTTGTGTTTTATTCCTCTTTTAACTTTCTCTTCTCTCATACTTCTTTTTGTTCATCTTCTTCTTCTTTCTTGGTCTTTTCTTCTTCCTTTTATTTCTCCTCTTCATTATATGTTTTTTTGTAGTGAGGGATCTCTATTCTTCAACTTACCTATTTTATTTTTATTGTTTCCCTACTGTTGTCATGATTTTTTTCAAGGGAAAAATTCAAACTTGAAAGCATGACAACCATACCATTCTATGCAATGTTTTTCTTAAAAGTCATCCCGAGCCCTCCTCTAGATCATATTAACCCTCGTATCAGTCCTATACTACCATTATAAGTGGTTATATGTGTTGTGTCAACCTATTCCATAGGTGATTTAGGGGTATCAAGTCCATTAAAACACTTCCAAGTCAAGATCATTCAAGATAGGTTCTTTAAGAAGCTCAGGAATGGTTATTTCTAGTCTTCCTAAAGCTAGTGCACAACCCCCATAGTAGAATGAAATACTCAAATTCATCAATATGGTGTACCAGATAGATAAGAACATTTTGTAACTTATTTTGGAATATTTTGGGAAGTTTAAGAGGTTTTAAGAGAAATTCAACAAAAGCGGGTCCTTGAGGGTGAAGCAGTTTACAGTGCAAAAACAACCCCTAAGCTTTGGGAAGTGATTATGGGAGTTCCATAAAGAGTTGGAGGTCAAAAATAACATAGTTGGAAAGGTGTTTTAGAGCTCTATAGGATGGTGGTTTCACATCTTTCACAAGACACAATTTTGCCCACAACCTGATTTCAACATGTATAATCTATGAGACTGAAGAAAAATCCTACTTTTGAGGAGGTTAAAAGAAAACCCAAGGCATGGGAATAATTCCATTATTCTCAAAAGGAAATTTCCATTCAATTTCATATAAATAAGAGTTATACTTCCGTCAAGTTGTTCCCCAAGGTAAGATCAAGGAGTTAGTCAATTTTTGGGGTGGACTCATGTCAAGACCAGATGAGGGCACACTTTTTTGCACTAACCATCCCAAATGTTTAAGACGGTTGGGACACAAAAATTCACCCAGCCCCCAAATAGCCCCCTAGACCTTGATGTGACCTCAGTTGAGCCCAAATTGATCATTTTAGCCGCTGTACACAATTTTCTAGCACCCTTCTCCATCAAACCATAGAGCGCTACTTGTCAAGCCTGGGTGAGGAAACACTTTTTTACACCAACCATCCCAAACATTCAGGATGATTGGCACAAATTTCTCCACTCGTGCCCAACCCCTTCCTTGGTCACCCATATGACCCATTTTTGGCCACTGAGTCGTTTGAGTGCTTTTTTCGCGTTAGGCCACTGGAAAATCACAAAGCAACACTTTTCTTAATGAGAGTGAAGAATTTTTTTACACCAACCATCCCAAACCTTTAGGATAAAAAAGTTCTCCCATGCCAAGGATGAAGAAAAAAAAAAGTTTTTTGTTTTTCATTGTTGCATCTACTTCTTCTCGTGCGTGCATACACAAACTGTCACTGCCGAAGATCTCCATTTTCCTCCATAGTTGTTGCTTCCAACACATTAATCTTGCATTTTATGTCCTTTTCACTTGCTCCATTTCTACTATAAAACCCAAACCCTTTCTTGTTCAGCCGTCACTATGACGAAATTTTGACATAAGCTTCCATGAGCAGAAACGGTGAAGTGCTCATATCTCTCAAACCGCAAGGTGGATTCCAACAAAAATTTGGGCATCTCTTCCTCTCCCAGGAACCTTCATGCTGTAAGAAACTAAAATTGTAGAGATACCTCAGATAATTAATGGCAACAATTTCTAAATGTGTGCCCTAAACCCGTATTCCTTAATTTTCATCGATCTGGAGAGCGGGTGAAGCTGAAATTTTGCACAAAGCATCCAAAGACAAAACCCAGATCAAAAATGGTGATTTTTCATCAAACCAAGGAGGGGAAGACAAAATTATAAGAATAGTAAGTGCTACTGATTCACACTTACTATAAATAGGAAGTTATCAGAATATCAAAACCATTTATTGGCCAAGTTTCTTCATTCATGTTCAGATTAGTGAACTAGTAATAAAGGAAACAAGTAACTCCAAAATATGAAGGGTTTATGGTACCTTAGGGTGATATGGATGGATACAGGTGCAATATGAACCCCTCCTCATTGCGAGCTAAGTAACCTATATAACAAAGAATACTAAGATGGCAAATGGATTAGTAGATATATGGAGGGTTACCCGATAAAATTGGTCCCGAGAAGTGTTACCGAACTATTATCATGATTATGTTAGTTTTTTAAACAACTTACATAATATTATAATAGATATTCTAAAAAATATAACTAAACCAATGTTATTGTTACATACATAACAATATATTACATTTAACCCTATGTAATATTATCAAACCTACACACAATCACCCATATGTGAGGGATATTCCTAACATTAACTTCATATGTATAACATCTCTCTCTGATCCAACACCATTTTCTACTCTTAATTGCACATACTTATGATCCTAAATTTATCTCATGTAGTCAACATGGTCATGGTCATTCCCTCCTTACTGTCACACTCTTTTAGAAATTTCTATTAAGATCATTTCACATACACTTGCTCCCGATATAGTTATCCAACCTTAACAAAAAAAACATCTCAATCCTCCATTTTTTCATCTATATCTTCAATTAAATCAGTGAAAACTTCTCATCTTCATTCATCTCTAACTCTACAGTTGTCTTTATAATTCAACTCCATTCAAGACTCTTGATATTCTTTATCCTATTCACTTAAATGTTGTCTTTTCACATTTTTCACTATCCTATTTACTATATTAGGATATCACACTTGTTTTGTTACTTTTTTGCTACAAGAATTTGATATCTTCCTATGCATTATGCCTGATCTCTATCTTTTTCTCATCAAAATGTTTTTACACCCTTTTTAACACACTGAATACACTTTGTTTTCTGCACTTTTTCACTTTCATTAGCAACATCAACATCTTTTTTTCATCTCCTTATATTCATCCTTCTTTTCAAAGAGTTCAAAAATTGTTTCCTTATTTTCACACCCCTTTTATTTAATATTATGCTCCTAATTCACTTCTTAGACCATGTCTTCTTCCTGTTAGCATTCCATTATACTTTATTTTTAACCACAAACTTTTTTCTCTATTTTCCTATAATATTTTTCATATAGAAATCCATTGTCACTCAAGAATTTTATTTTTTCAAATTCTAAGTCCTCTACATGTTTCTGACCTTTGGAATTCTTCACTTTACTTGGTCAAGAGAAAATTGTCTCTTCACCTCCTAGATTTGAGTTAGAAGATAAATATTTTCCTGTTCGTAACTAATCAACTCCTTTGAGATTATTGTTTCATTCGAATATTGAATCATGGTTTATGTTCAATAATTTCATGACTACAGGCACGGTTGTTGTAGAATTGAAAACTCTTACTCAGACTTGGTATAGAAGAAATTCATTGCTACTTGTCAAGAGTCAATCACACATCCACAATGCAAAATTGTTGTGAATATGAGAAAAATAATTTTAGATTTTAATTTTACCAGGTGAAGAAACCACATTTCCAAGCTTTGAGAAAGGGAATAACGTGAAAGTCTAGGGTTTGACTATTCTATATGTTTCAAAAATTTCATGCCTCAGTGAACTCAAGGACCACCTTAACATAGGTTAGAAATGAAATAGAAATTCTTTCATTGTTATGAATTGAGTTACACATTCCATTCATAACCATATCGAGAAACTACAAAGATCAAATCACAGCTATGGTTTTAGGGTCTAAACCATAGGAGCTATTTCAAAATATCTTATTATATCAGCTATCCTTTGTTTACCTAAACATCCAAGAGACCATTCTAGGGAATAAGATCATTTCCCTATCCAAACAATTACTTGCATGAAAAGATGGAAAATGATTGATTTTTAGTGCTACACATTTACTATTCGTGATTGTCATTAACTAGAGGTTTTATCACTTGATAGCATTCAACGTAGTTGCACCTAATAATCTTGAATTCCATCATCCATTGATCTAAGCCTGACATGAAAAGAACATATAATTCTTTCATAAGCATGTATAACTCTAGGAAACCTCTAAAGAATGTACTAGGCATCATTTCAAAAGATTTTTTATATGATATAAAGGCTTATTACCATATTCTGATGGCACAAGGTCATTTATTGAAGACTACACCACACCACAATACACATACCTTCAAAATATTAGCTTACAAGAAGGTGTCCTACCCTAGATACCTAGAGTGAAACTTGAGTAAACCATTACATTGAGTCTCATGACATATTTGTTAAAATCACAAGTACATAGTGAAAGAGATATGAAGATTGATCATTCAAAGAATTTACTTGCACTGTTTCATGAAGTATTTTAGTATACTCCTTAATTTCACATGTAATGAAGACTTATTCTCAAAATTCCTTTAAATTTCATGAGAAAACTTTCAACAACATTGTACATCACATTTTTCAATAAATATATAGGACTTGTGGAAAGAGAGTTGGAGATCAATCCTTTTGGTCAAGTAGAGTTCAAAATTTTATAGGTATAATGAACTTTATGGATTTTAAATTCATTTCAGGATCACACCAAAGACTCTAGCATGACAATATTAACATGTGGAGATATAATATATGGCTTTACACTTCTAATAAAACTAAACCTCCTTGAAGACCTTGCAAATTATCAAAACTAGACTGTTTTTACACCTTTTTTACAAAGCAAAGTACAATGTGTACTACACCTTTACACTTGAATGACATCACTACTTTCAAACTAACGTGGGAGACTCTTCTACCTTCCTGAGATGGTGTAATATCTTTCACAAGACAATTTGAGTCAAAACACTCCATTTTGCACTTACTACTTCAAGAAGAAGAATTGTAGAGAGAAAAAACCTATTAGAAAAATGCTCATAACTTTCTTGTTTCTCTGTCAATTTGCCTAAATATTTTTGCAAAAGGTCACGCTCGGAGTTCTCTTCAAAAATTCCTCCTATGCTTTATCTGAAGAATGCTTAAATTGTTTTCTTGGATTCTAAGAATCAAAGATGCTCAAAATGCATACTTTAAGAGAGCATTTTTAGAAAAACTTGAATAACTTTAAACTCCCATTTCAAAATTTGATGAAATTTGGCATGAAGCACTAAAATACACCCCTCTAGACATTCCATATATTTTTTATCCATAATTTTACTTTTATAGCTCACACCCATCTCATTTTTCTCAGCTTACATTTTCATTTATCAAAGACAACTTTGGTGAACTTGTTAATTTTGACTCCATGAGCTAAATTGAGCCTTGTTTTTTCCCACACATGCTATAAACCCTATTATTAGGTTACTTCCATGCTCACATAAAATTTCCATTATATGTACCTGTCGACTTGAGAATCAATGTAAAAACCCTCTCTCATGCTAACATCATCTTGTATGATCTATGTAACCTCTAAAACAAACATACCAACCATTTTCATACTTGCAGTAAACTCTTGCCTCACAAACCAAGCCTGCAGAACATTTAAGCCAATTTGACTGCTCACTAGCTCACTGAGATGGCAATACCAATCAACATTCATGTCCATTATAAGGGCTCATAACACCTCTCACCACTTTCCCATCAATTCCACTTGACATCAATGACAACACTAATGACCAGTTTTAAACATGCAAAGCATCCATACTACATGTAGAAGCTATGTATCTGTATCACAACCAAAAAATGAAATGAATGCACATGTGTGTATGGTAAAGATAATGGCATACAAGAGACCTATCTAACATGTGTAACAAGAGGAACATATACAAGTAAACGTAAGCAAAAGTAAATGCGACCAAGATATGAAATATGTTGTGGATGGATGGAATGGAATTCAATTTGGATGTTAGGATCTACATGCCCCCTGAGTGAATGGAGTTATATGCAGTGAGGTTCATTTAGTATGTCCCTCGGTAGTCAGGAGTGAACCATAAATGAGATTTTGTCATTAACAAATGTTCAAACTATGTGTTGTGTGTCGCATGTTGTGATGAGCATGTGGTGATGATATGCATAATAGAGATGAATTGTGCACAAATATATAGCCTAAGCACATATCAAAAAAAAGATGAGTATAAAGGAGTGTTGATTTAGCCTAAAATGTATACAACTAAATGGCATACAAGTGAAATTAATGATGTATCCTATCATAAGATGATGATATAAGATGTGACCTTATATCTTAAAGTGTATATCACTTAATCTAGTTATGTCACATGAGAAAAGATTAAATAATGAACATATAAGGATGATGAGGTCCATTTATGATGTATACCCTCAACATTCTAGTATGGATCATGAGACTAGAGTGTGTCATCAAGTTATGAGCATTTCTTTAGGTTTAGTATGGCGATGCCTATGCTAGGATTTTGATAATGTGAGTATGAAATAATTGTCGATACTAGGATGGGGGGATTTTTTAATTTGATGTCCCCAAGTGCATGTTAGTGAATGAAATAACCAATGGAAGTGAATGGTGAAGGTCCCGCATCTAATGTTGGTAGTGACAAAAGTATATGACCATGTGCTAATAGTGGTGGTATAATAGATGTAAGTTATGTTGGTGAGTGAAGTATATGTTCATGCGATGGATGAATATATGATGAGTGCGTAGGCACAAAAAATACATAGGTGATTGTTAGTGAAAAATCATAGCACCCCTGAATTTCTGTAACTCGATGGGTTGAGACTCTCAGTGTGATTGCATAACATGGAGCTTCTTCTAAATTATGGGAATTTGTGAATCGGGAGAGCTCTCTAGATGAAGTCTGGTTCCTATTCCTCTACTCAAGTGCACACCTTTATATTACAAAGGATCTACTCTAAAACCTACTCTAACTTGCCAAGGAGACATGGTTAAGGAGATGCAGGAAATAAAACCTAAACTAACAAGGGTGATGCACCAAAGGAATGTTGAACACCTACTTTTCCATTAAACACAAACCATCAAAAATGTAATACAACCATCATGCACAAATAACCAAGATTGTAATGAGAGATCAGGAAGATACAATGAACATAAGAGAGGGTTGGAATCATCCACAAACTTATACTATTGTTCCAAATATTTGATACAGTCCATTACAATGGCCAAGAGGCAAGATTGCATTTACAGTTTGAATGGGAGGTTCAAGCTCAAAAAATCCACTATTAGAAAGAGAAGAAGGGAAGGTTCAAAACAAAAATGTCCAACCTTCAAAAAAATGCCCCTCCTTACAATATATAGAAAGAATTAGAAAAGGAGATAAAAGCAATCTGAATTCTTGTTTCAACCAACCCAAAATTGCATTGAATTCACCTGCAACAATGATGGGTTCTACTGAAAAACCCATGCCTCCATGTGTTGTTCCTTGTTGGGAAAGAAAGGAAGCCCATACTTCATTATGGTGGTAGGTGAGAAGCCTGACAGCCACAAAAATGGTGGACTGTATTTTTCAATTTTGAATAACTTAGTCTCACTAATTTAAAGTTATCCAGTCGTAGTTGAGTAGCAAACATCAAGTGATTTCCAAAAAATCCTCTCTTTCTAAAATCTGAGCTTCCAGTCAAAAGTTATGGCCATCTAAAGGTCAGGATTAGGTGTTCCATACAGGCTCTCACAATATTTTAATTGTGCAAGATCCACGTGGAAGCCCCGCGCATCCTTAAGATTTTTTGCTACCTTTTAGGGTCTTGGAAATGTGACATGCTGACACTTGGCATTGTCCGCAAACACGTTTCTTCATTGTGTTTTGGCAAAGTACCTTGTGCCTATTTAGGAGCAACTATGTTGTACCCTAGACACGTGGAGGGCCTACACTCATTCGGGGACCTACCTTTACATTTTACCTTTGAAGTTGTGTTGAGCTGACACGTGGAGGATTCTGCCGGTTCTTAGAATTTTTAATGGCCAGTGAAAATTTCTTGGGCCCCTAGACATGTGGAGATCATGTGCTCATTTTGGGATATTTCTATTAAGTGCCATACCAAAAGTGCACCAAAGAGACATGTGGAGGCTTCTGTTGACTCTTCCCCTACTTGGACTTTTCAACGGCCAATTCTACCTTTATCAGGCTCGGACCACATGGTGATCCTGCACTCATTTGGGGCCCCCTCTTTTGTCACACCTTTGAAGTTACACTGATGAGGCACTTGGAGGCTTCTGTTGATGGTTGGACTTAGCTCCACGTGGACACCCTGCAGGCTTCCAAGACTTTAACCCCTCCTTTCCCTCTTGAAGTTACAGTGGTTAGACACTTAGCATTGTCTGTGAGCCTGCTATGTTTTGAGATCCATGTGGGGGTCAAGCACATCCCTAGGGTCTCCACTTTGTTGCACCTTTTGAAAGTGTGCTAAGCTGACACATGGCACCTTTCGTGCAACTATTTCTTTGCTTCGAGTTGACTCACTCTGGACTCGATTTTGACTTACCAAGCTTCAAAATTTATGTTGGCCATTCATTTTTTGACTCTACTTCTCCATTACTGATCCCACCTGAAACTTTATTTTTATGGATCGAATGTAAGCTCGCACGACTGAACCAACCTCTCCATTTCTCCTGTGTAAGGTTTTGTTTGATTAATCTTGCTCGAGGGGAAAAATTGGATAACAGTGATGGAGACCGATGAGAAGCTAAGCGCGGATGTGATGGACACCTGCATCAAATAAAATGAGGTGGTGAACTACATCATGATGCAGTAATTATGCTAGGAATGATCCTATCTCAATGTGTGGGGATAGTAAAGTGGTGAGGTCGTGTAAATGGTGTATGAGTAGGGGAACCAGGAGTATATTTTTCTTTAAGTGACATAGATTGCGATGCACTAGATGATGTAGGAGATGCATTAAACGGTGCTTGAGTGGATGATGACCATGGAGTAGATGGAGGTACACTAGCAATAGAAATGACATGGTTTTTATGAATTAATTTGAGTCACAAATGATTCATAGAGATGACATACATAGACCTATGAATCCAATTGAGGCCTAGAAGCATGTCACAACCATTGAATACTTGTCCCACATGAAAGGGTACAAGAAGAGTGAGAAGAACAACTGTAACATGAAGTTTGTTAATACCATATGAATTATTCATTGGATAGTAGATTTATAAATGTGGATAACCGATATCATCAAGAAGTAGAATAGAAGATGTGTTGATGGGCCATGATGGATCAACCTTAGTACTATTGATGGGAATTGCTCCATTAGAGGCATTAATATGTAATTGATTAGAAGTAAAATTGGCATGATAGTCATGGTTAGATAAAGAAATAATTGATGGAGAAACTTTGGTGTTATAAACTAAGAAATCAATGGCTCTCGATGCAGGAGGAGATACAGTGTGGTATACATAATTAGATAAAGATTCAACTATTTTTAAGCAATGTTTGGATAGAGGGTTGTTAGATATTTCGATTTTATGATTTTCATTGAGAACTGGAGAAATTATAAGTTTCAAAATCTTAATTTTCCCACTATCAATCAAGCCCTGAATGAGAAATCGAAGTTGGAAGAATTTCCAATGCACTGATGATAGCCACAATGGGAATTTTCATCGAAATTATGCACTTTTTAGTTAATATTATTTTATTTGTAGCAGAGAAATCAATTTAATGAGGTTACTATAGACAAGTTACAATAGTAAAATATGCGGAGGTACTCTAAACTTGGTGAAGCTACTCCAATGTGGTTGTGATTGAAGGTCCTTAGTAGTGGATATTACATTAACGATGACTTTTTTGTCTATTGGTTTAGTTGTAGATGGTTTAAATGTTGACTTATTTTGAAAACGTGTAGAGGATGATGTTTTCTCTTGGTATTTAATCTTGTTGATAACTAAGATCTTAGTTTCACAAAGCTTAAAAGTATCTAATTGAAAGAAGGGGAGATCTCAAAGAGAACAGTCTCCTAGAGAGGTGTTAAGATAATCTAAATGAATATGTCCTAAAGCTTAGTTTTTGCAATCACATTTGTTATCTTAGCTAAATTGTTTTTGCAATACAATACATAATTTGCTAAATTCTCATTAGATCCTTGTTTGAGTTGTGTGAATTGAGTATGAGAGATATTAGAGCCGATATTGATAGAGAAGTGAGTGAGAAAAGTATCAAATAGATGCGTGAAATATGTTACTGAGTGGATAGGTAAGTCATAAAACCGATATATCACATAATCTTGAAGACTATGAGGAAAAAATGTAGCTAGTATGGTATGATTATCTGAATAGTTTAGGCATGCTACATGAAAATATAGGAGATGATCTTATGGGTCACCATGGAATTTAAATGGGAGTTTTGGGAGAGTTGAAATTAGGTGGTAATGCATAGGAAAATTTATTAGGTGAAAAAGGAGTATGCAACAGTGAAGTAGAGTCTAAAGATGGTGAGGCATTAAAAGTAATGAGGTGGAGCTAGTGAATTTTAGTTTTCACGTTATGATATAAAGAATTTAAATCATAAGTATTTGAAGATGATCCAAGCTACATATTAGGTATGATAGGGTGAATGGCGGGAGCAGTAGTGGTAAGAATTGAAGCTGAGACATAAATGGTTGGGGTGGAGACCATGGGAGCCAATGAATGAGAATCTATAGCGGCAGAAGCATCAAGGAAATTCTTAGCAGAAATAAAATCATGTAGGAAAGACAGAAGATGAGTGCTATTATCACACAAAGCTTGTTGAAAATCAGTAAGTGTATTTAATTGTTCTTAGTCAACATTAGTATCTTCATCGTAGGACTTTTCAATACTAGAGGATTCTATTTCGTTAAGAGGAAGATGGTGAGATGTATCCAATGGATTCTTAGTTGTAACTACAGAAGTAGGGGAATTATCCATTGTTTTAGAAACCCTATGGGTGAATGAAGGAAGCTCACAATATTCAAAATACCCAAAACTACCACTATGAGTGATAGGCATACGAAGAAAAGGCCCAAAAATAAAGTGTATTCAAATATTGGGTTCACAAAAATGATTAAATAAAATAAGATTTATTCTAGTGTAATATAATGTTATAGAAGCAATAAATAATGACAATAAATTGTAATAAATAGACCCAATACAATCTAAACAATGAAATGTGAAACCCTGATATGCAAAAGAGGGTTCAGAACCCCTTAGTTGATTTTAAGATATCACAAGACTGTGTCATAGTGTAGACCAGGTGAATAAAAAGAGAAAATCGTTTCATAAGATCCTGAGAAAATGTAAATCTTGGCTATCCGACTAGACTAAAGAATTTGGAAGAGGGACGGGGGCACCTGGGGTGCTCTAGTATATAATCTAGGCACCTTGGTCTGTGAAAAATATCTACAAGACCCCTCTGAGGTGTCACTGGATATTCACCTGTGTTCACTTCCTGTCGCACTAATTTCATTGAACTATGTTAGATGTCATTGTGAATAAGATATGGAAGAATCACCTAAAAAACCATAGACAAAGCATCAAAAACCTAAGCAGAAAGATGCATGTGAAGGGGTTGGACTATCCTCAATAGACACAATGGTGGACTTACTAACTGAGCATTGGATTACATCTCAAGCCCAATGTAGTTCTAGGTATGTGTGTGTAAATCATTCCCTAGGTTTCTCTTATGTCAGTCATACTTTTTGATGTAGCGAGCAAATAACTAGATGTATAATGTAGTAAATGTGTGCATGGAAACAATAGACTCCCCTCTTATGAAGTGTGAAGCAGATGAACCAACATTGTGTGCCTTGTGATGGAGCTAAATGGATGTAAATGTATCTTTAGATTCCTTTGATGGATTTAATTCTAGACGGTGATAGTAGATTCTTGGTGTTTGGTCGCTCATTATGGTCTTATATCTTTATATTTATATGGTTTTTTTGTTTTAATTTCGTAATTAACCCCGAAGAGGCTGACCACTAAAAATATATAAATCTCAAATGGATAGAAAGTTCCCAAAAGGTGAGAGTAAAGTGCCAAGAGGATCAGGGCACCCCAGAGGGGATCGGGGCACCTGGGGTGACCCAGTCTTTGATGTGCACCCCTGTCAAAGTGGGAAAAACATAGTGTGATAGAACCAACTAGGCAAATATGCATGAAAGATCGAAAGTAACAACAAGAAGTAAAGTAAAATGGCCAAAGACATGGGTTTATTAGTACTCAAACCATATGAATAGTAGTATAAAACTGAGACTAAATAATGAATCAATGTGTGTGATTTTGTGTCTATAGGAGGTGCCCCATAATATTCCTATGTTGACAATTTTGTTCGAGAGATGGTGTGCAAATACATTCACATTTTGGTTTGCTACTAGTGAGATGATTGTGACGTTGGAGGATGTATTTTATAGGGACATGAGTACATAAATATACTCATATCAGTCTAGATGCAATATTAAGATCTAGTATTCCACGCTTGTGGAAGCTCACTACATTGATTCTATTGCCATTTATAGTAGTAGAGAGTGGTGAGGTTAGTATATTTATATAAGATTCATGATATTTTTCACAACATAGAGGAGCATAGGACAATATATGCATGTGCATGATGGATATTGGTACACTTGTATAGAGACTTCTACATATTTATGCAGGAGGACCATAGAGGTGGACTAGGAGCCATGACATTGTTACATGTATGGGCATATGAGCACATTACAATATTGAGGCCACTGAGTTGGCCACGGGATGAGTGGGGTAGACCCAAGATATTTGTAGCAAGGTAGGTATAGCATGAGGATGGGTATGACCACCTATAAGTCAATGCTACATCAAATGGATCTGAGGGCCATTATATGGATACCTTATAGAGGTTATGGTGGATGTGTAGAGGATGATGTAGAGTTATGGTGCATTCAGTGCACAATATGGTTAGAGGATCACGTCCCAAGTGCGATAGAGTTATTCCAAGGTGAGGGAGTATCGAGGTAGTTTTTTATGGCCCCTGGGATGTGCCCCAAAGCCATATGTATGGTTATCTACAAGAGCATATAAACGACTAGGAGCGAGGTTTGTCCTAATAGGAGCATAGTTGTTGCATCCTAGTCTTGATGAGACAATTATTTCTATAGAGCCGATGCAGGTCGACGATGCAGCGTGCAGCCAAGATTGCAAAAGAGTGGTGGGCAACACACTTATGGGTGTTGTTATTTCTTGTAGTGGTGGATGCGGCCGAAAAATTAGTAGCTAGAGGAGTAGAGTGGTAGGAACCTGCCCACAATGTAGATGGTTTATCATTTGCGAGAGCAGAGCGTAATTATTGTGCATTGTTATTTGTTGGTTTTTGTTTATTGATTATAGATTGTGAAATCATGTAGTGATTAATGGTGGTTTTTTGAATCCAGGTGATGTGTATTGGTTGTTGATTATAGATTCGTTGATACATACGTTGACACAAATTGTGCCTCCAGATGTTCTCATGGGAGATGGTATGCTAGAGAGGTTGGATGTTATTATGGGGGAGCATGCCCATTTCTTTGATCTGGTGGCCATAGCAACAACCATGTGTACTGTGTAATTGAGTAAGTGCAATGAGGCTCATACAAAGGTTGAGCAAGCTAGACAGGCCATAGGAGGAGGGGGCCTAGCTCAGGACGTGTTTGTGAAGTATGTTGAGCTACAAGGCCGATTTGCAGAGCATGCGACCGAGATCGCGATATTACGAGGTCCGTTGGATAGATATAGAAGTCGAGATCAACGGCATAGATTTAAGTGTTAAAGCATATTATCAAGTGAAAATAATAATTAAGTTTCCAGTTACTGAGTGCATCTGATTTTTAGCAATAATTAGGGGGGACAAAGACTATGCAACTAACATAATTAAAAAAGAAACAAAATGAAATGGATATCTAAGAACGTTTATAATTTCCAGGGCCACACCAAATATTTCTTGATGTGGTAGGAATGCATTGACTAGATAGGGTGCTTTGAAGGAGCGTGAAAAATTACATGTTAAAAAAATATACGTAAGGAATACAAATCTCAAAAGGCTTGAATTAAGATATTAGCATTAGCGTACCACAATTAGTAATATCATTAACACCTAAAATAATTCCTACTCAAGAATGGTAGAAAATAATTTCAATTAGGATCCAAAATATTATAATATTTTGGAAGAAAAAGAAATCGAAATCTTGATATGAAAATTAAAGAAAGAGAAGAAGAATAAGAGTACAAGAAAAAGAAATCTTAATATGAAAATTAAAGAAAGGGAAAGAAAATAAGAATACATTTGAGAAAAACGTACCTAGGTAATAAGGTATGTTTGAATGTTTTTAAAAACTTAACGAAAACGGGAGTACGGAAACTCTACACGCCGCAAAAAGACAAAAATTAGTTTTTCACGACATTCATGCCATATTAGTTTTTAAAGTTAGAGTTAAACATGTGAGAGAGAGATAGAGTTTATTCTATTTAAACCACATTGGCTCAACTGTGTGCTCAACTGTGTGCTTCATTTGCTTTGCTTAGAGTATCAGGTTTTGTAGCTGCTCATTTGTTATTAGAGTATTTTAGATTAAATCTTAACTACTTGGTGTATTTAGTCGAATGGATTGACTGAATGTGTTGTGTTGTGCGCTGCAGATTTTGCCAGTAAATATGGAAGAACCCACAGATAGTCCTGAGGAGGAGGGCCCAAGGGTTGAGGATGTGCCGGAGCAGCACAGTCCATTGTCCCCTGCAAAGATATCCCAGCATACCGTTACAGTCACTTATGGGATTAAAGGCCCTACCCATTTAATGGCGACAAATAGGGGACCTATATTTTTTTGTAAATCCCGTATATGGTGTTTTTTATACTCTTATAGCTGTGGGGTTTCTCACCTTATATGGGATTTACAGAGCATGCGACCGAGATCACGATATTATGAGGTCTGTTGGATAGATATAGAAGTCGAGATCAGCGGCATAGATTTAAGTGTTAAAGCATATTATCAAGTGAAAATAATAATTAAGTTTCCAATTACTGAGTGCATATGATTTTTAGCAATAATTGAGGGGACAAAGACTATGCAACTAATATAATTAAAAAAGAAACAAAATGAAATGGATATCTAAGAGAGTTTATAATTTCCAGGGCCACACCAAATATTTCTTGATGTGGTAGGAATGCATTGACTAGATAGGGTGATTTGAAGGAGCGTGGAAAATTACATGTTAAAAAAATATACAAAAGGAATACAAATCTCAAAAAGCTTGAATTAAGATATTAGCATTAACATACCACAATTAGTAATATCATTAACACCTAAAATAATTCCTACTCAAGAATGGTAGAAAATAATTTCAATTAGGATCCAAAATATTATAATATTTTGGAAGAAAAAGAAATCGAAATCTTGATATGAAAATTAAAGAAAGAGAAGAAGAATAAGAGTACAAGAAAAAGAAATCTTAATATGAAAATTAAAGAAAGGGAAAGAAAATAAGAATACATTTTGAGAAAAACGTACCTAGGTAATAAGGTATGTTTGAATGTTTTTAAAAACTTAACGAAAACGGGAGTACGGAAACTCTACACGCCGCAAAAAGACAAAAATTAGTTTTTCACGACATTCATGCCATATTAGTTTTTAAAGTTAGAGTTAAACATGTGAGAGAGAGATAGAGTTTATTCTATTTAAACCACATTGGCTCAACTGTGTGCTCAACTGTGTGCTTCATTTGCTTTGCTTAGAGTATCAGGTTTTGTAGCCGCTCATTTGTTATTAGAGTATTTTAGATTAAATCTTAACTACTTGGTGTATTTAGTCGAATGGATTAACTGAATGTGTTGTGTTGTGCGCTGTAGATTTTGCCAGTAAATATGGAAGAACCCACAGATAGTCCTGAGGAGGAGGGCCCAAGGGTTGAGGATGTGCCGGAGTAGCACAGTCCATTGTCCCCTGCAAAGATATCCCAGCATACCGTTACAGTCACTTATGGGATTAAAGGCCCTACCCATTTAATGGCGACAAATAGGGGACCTATATTTTTTTGTAAATCCCATATATGGTGTTTTTTATACTCTTATAGCTGTGGGGTTTCTCACCTTATATGGGATTTACAAAAAGACATAGGACAACAATATTTTGTCGCCATGAAATGGGTATCTGCTTGTTTTTTTTTAAGTTTTCTGTATTTTGTCTGGTGGTATGTTGTATTTTGTGTAATGGAATTGAGAGGCTTCGTTTTCTTCATAAATATTTCTGTTTAACATGACATGTTTCTTTTATGTAATGAAAGGCTATCTTTTTCTTCATAAATATGTTTAATATGACACGTTTTCTTCTCCTCTCTTCTATCTAATGAAACAGTGGAGGCTTCTTTTTCTTCATATACATTCTTTATCATGATGGTGTGTTCTATGGAATACAATTGAACGCTAAATTATATAAATGTGTGAATTTGAAAACGTAGATTTTAAGTTTGAATGGGAACATGTAATCGATACAGAGAGTTAAGGCATATTGTTGGTCCTGATAGACAAACTCTATTCTTGTTTTTCTTATTTCACATGAAATCTGTAAATGGCAATTGACATTTCACTCTAAAACATGGAATGCTCTTTTAAACATAATACGGCTTACTTTTCCTTTTTCGTAATGGCTTTCTTTACGCAAGTACATACTGCCTAAGGGACACCCCTTGATTTCTTTGCTTATTGAACTAATCCCTGTAAATATTAAAATTATAATTAAAAAACAAAAACAACAAACTATTGAAAAAGAAAAACCAGTTTTAAACTTTTGTGAATGTTTCTTTATTCTATTAACTTGAAATAAACTTATAAACCCTTCCTAACTTTAAAATACATTTTGGGGTGAATGCTATGGAGATAATCTTCTTGGGTTTAAAAACTTAATTTGTTTATTCTATTAACTTGAAATAAACTTATAAAACCAATTTAATTTTAAAATACATTTTAAGTTGAATGCTTTGGAGATCATCTTTTTGGGTTAAAAATCCTATTTTTTTAATTCTATTAACTTGAAATAAAATTTTAAAACCAATTTAACTTTAAAATACATTATGGGGTGAATGTTGTGGAGATAATCTTTTTGGGTTAAAAAACCTAAATTTCTGTATTTTATTAACTTGAAATAAAGTTATAAAACTAATTTAATTTTAAAATACATTCTGGGGTGAATGATATGGAAATAATGTTTTTTGTGTTAAAAAACCTAATTTCGTTATTCTATTAACTCGAAATAAACTTACAAAACCAGTTTAAATTTAAAATAAATTCTAGCGTGAATGTTATTAAGATAATCTTTTTGGGTTAAAAAACCTAATTTTTTAATTTTATTAACTTGAAATAAACTTATAAATACAATATTCTTCCTCTGAAAGTCTATCCTTTGTCTATTCCATCTTTCCCACTATAATATGTGCTTTTTAGAAATAAAATAAAATTACTAGTTTCATATATAACCCTAAGTGCACTGCCAAAATAGGTGTGCCACTTACACAATATGTCACACATCCAACAATCCCCCTTTCTTCCCCTTCTTCCATATAGACCGAGTCGTAAATCCTCTTATGTGATGTCCAGGTTATATTACAAAATATTTCTACCCCCCATACCCTATAGGGTGTCTCTAGCATGATCTTTTGTGCTACACTCTTTTCCCTCAACTTGTCCAAGATGTCTCTAGGATTACACTTCAATGCATTTGTGCCTTTCATCTCCCCTAAGATGTCTCTAGAATGACATCTCACGATCCTTCTTCCTTTTAGCTCCCTTGATATGTCCCTTGAGTGATATCTCACGAGTCTCTTGTCGTCCAACTCCTATAAAATGTCTTTGGGGTGACATCTCCTTTCCATGATTCTTCCCATATTTTCCAATTTGTCTCTGGGGTGACATCATATGCCTCGACTAACCCCCAAATTCACCAACATCTCTTTGATACGAGAATTCCATTAAAATTTTCATTACCTTTCAAAATCTTGTTGTTGCAGGTAATCAACCTCCATTTTTTTACAAATCCTTCATAACACACATTTTCCTCAAGTGAGTTACTTCTAGAGGTTTGATTACCTCCAAATTATCATTCAATTTGTGTCATAGAGATAATCATTTCCTTTTTCATCCTCTAAGATAATCATATTACTCTTTTGAACTAAGAAACCATGGATCACTATATGTGTACACACTCAAGGAAATAGTTTACACTTCTCCATCTTGTTTTGCACTTGCTTCTCCTTCTTCAAACTCCACATCCTCATGTGGATACTTGTCCTCCTTCATATTGCAATCCCTTTTGAAGTAAACTATTTTACCATGGATCCAACACTTCTTTAGAAAAATGTTTTTGTAGTCTTAGATTTTTATTTTATTTTTTATTGTTTCTACCCCAACTTCCTTATCTCACCTCCCTTTTTCCTCTAACATTTACTTCCAAAGGTTCCATTGAATGATACTATATAGATGAAATCCTCATCATCAATTAAGATAACATTGTCTCAATTAAATCCTCAAGCTTTCATTTTTTTTCCAAGGTGGTGATCGCCATCACCAATTTATCCTGAGAGTCTACAAAAGAGTAGATAAGTGTTATACATCTATCATCATCAATCATGTTCACATAAATGGACATTAATTCACTCAACATAGAGTTATTTCAACAATTAAATGTTATAAAACTCAATCAACACCATCCACTCATAGCTTAAAGGACCAAAAATATATAACCTGATAGATATTTTGCATTCATATCAATCATGTTCCACTCTTCCTACTTCAACGCTGCATGTGCCTTTTATGACCTAGTGATCGATAGATTTATCTCATTAAAAATATCCCCAATCTATTATTTTCATAAGTTGCAAATATTTTTCCATAGATCATATCAATCTCAATTGTTACACATAAATCCATATTAGACATTCTACTTAAAGAAAGTATCTACAACTAAAAATATTGTTTATTGTAAAGAAAGAAAAACCCACTGAGGTCAACCTTGAGTTTGATACCATATGTTTTGGATTTCAACGATTAAAACAAAATAAAAACAAAAGTACACTACAGTAAAGATATCCATTTGATAAATTTACTTGTGATATGCATTTTATCATGTATATAAGTAAACTATAATAGGGAATCATAATTTCAAGAGAAGTAAGATATGGAGAGGAGTTGAAAGTAAGTTTTGACTTAATAAAACCCGAATAAAATCTAATTTTAGAGTAATTAATACTATACTATATGATAAAATACAATAAAATACAAATGTTGAGAACTCAAGCAATGAAAGAATATAAGAATATGGAAGATATAGATGATTTAGATGATTTTTATACGATATGTAGATAATTGGGATTGTGTATATGTTGGATATGGATGGAAAGGATGTAGCAGGAACTCAATCTGAGTTCTAGGGTTTTGAACTAAGACTGGAAAGGGGCACTTGCAAGAGGAATGGGGCACCTAGACACTAGTGTATGATTTTGGGTGCTAGTGACTATTCAAATATTCAAGATATGCTTTCTTCTATGTTGCAAGTGTTTCACAATAATATTGTCTTTGTCTCTTTGAATCCATTTTTATCATTGTGATAGTACTTGTAACCTACAAAACAAACCCTAGCTACCTACAATAGATTACAAGTAAATTAAATCTAAATAAAATATGTAATATGTGAAGTCAGAGTGACCTTGAAAGTCACCCAAAGAGTGAACTTATATCGAGCATTGTAGTAAATTCCAAAATCCATGTAGTTTTATGTGCTTGTGTTTGAAAGAATGTCCTTAAGTTACCCTCGCGCTAATAATTCCAAGATAGAGGGCTATATCCGGATTTGATGGAAATGTGTGCTATGGAATTAAACATTTCCCCTTCGTAGACAATGTATTCATCCCAAAAATGTAGTTCCTTTGATAGCAGTGATAGTATGTAGATGTCATAGCCCTTTTGAATTACCTACCAAAATAATAGTGTGTATGTGGTGTATATATATATGAATCTCTTGTGTGAATTTTGACACTTGTGACACAAAAGGCTGATTATGGACACCAAGATAAGAATAAGAAAACTTAGAAGGCCAATCGAAAATGTCAAAATATGTCAAAAGAATAAGCAAGGAAGGAGCACCCAAAAAGGAAAAAAAAATGCCTCGCCCTAGATTCCAGAATGGATGCTAGTGTCCTGAGATAAATGATGACATATGTGAAAAGATACAAAGATAAGGATCCCTTTGACTTGACTAGAACTAGGTACAGAAATGGCAGATGTGTGAGAGAGAATCACATAGTAAACAATTAAAGAACACAAATGGATAAAGAAGTATTTCAATAGTGAATAATTTTTTACTTAAGAGTCATGCATATAAAAAACATACTAATGACCTAGTAAAATAGTAATATGATTTTGTGTGTGTATTTTCCCCCTTTATGCTATTTTAATAAAATTCAAGTAGTGTAAAGGAAGTAAAGAACATACGTGTATAACTTTTGGAGAAGCCATATTTGCAAAGTGCGTGTAAAGTGTGGGATCTTATAGCATGGTGAACCATGGATTAGTGTTTTAACCCATGTGGCATGAGTAGAGATGGTAAATTTATCATAAGGAGAACTTGGAGAAATAGTTAAAACAATTTGGGAGAATTTGGAGGTTTTTAATTGTGGCCAAAGATGATAGAAGAGGTATGGAATAATCAATTCCAAACCTAATTTATTTGAAAATGGGAGGATTTGAGCGTCATGCCACTAAAAGAAGAGTGTTGGGGAAGGAGAACTAGTTTTTCTCTCCATCTATGATGCTTCCCCCAAAAGGTCAAACCACTACAGATGGATAGAGACCAAATTTAGTTTCGATTAGTTCCAATTGAATTTTTTTATTTTTTTTACTGAAGAACCCATATATAAGAAGTATAGGAAAGTAAATTACATCTCATTACCCCCTCTCCTATAGTAGTGAGTGTTCTGGTTTAAATAGATTTGTATGGATTCTAAATTAGGTCATCTAGAAGCGATAGCAATGTAATGTGGCTCCCATGTTACTTCATATGGGAGAGATAGTAAATGTGCTTATTGTACTGATTGATTGATTTGATTTGAGTGATAGAAGCTTGCTTGAAATAATATATACTTAGGAAATTACCAATGGAGAGGTTTTTCTTTTCCCCCATATTAGGTAGTTTGGGGGAATATATTTGAAATAGTAGAAACTATTGACTATCGTATATAATGATTGTGCCTTTGTTTGAATACGATTAGAGAAAACTGTGATAGTAATGTATTAGGAGTTTTAGTTAATTACGTTGTATCATGAGAGGTATTTTAAGATGATCTTGATTGTATTACACCCTTTTGATGAAACCGTGAATGGTGTATATATGAGCACCGAGCCAAAACCAAGGCTATAAAGAGGTGTAATAGTAAAGGAGAGATGCTAGAGAATAGATAGTAATATCGACAAAGGATGTGTATGTATTGATTAATACATGTGCCAAATTTGAAGATGGAATGGTGTAAAGTGTATAATATGGTTCTAGAAGAAATCATGATCTAAATGTGGCCAACGGGGAGAAAAATGGAGCATCTAGGCTCAAGATATGATCAAAACCTTGTGTCGTGTATTAGTTGTAAAATTGGTTACAAATAATAAACATAATATAGGGTGAATTAGGATTACTATATCTACTTATATTGATAAATTGAATAGAAATTTCATTTGTACAAAGAGTTTTGGATATTTTAGCTCCAAGGTATGCGAATGCCACATGTTAGAGCATCAAGTTTTATGAGATTTGAGAGATTAGTAGTGGTCGTGGCTTCGTAGATGACCGAGGAGCTGGTATGTGTCATTATTTTTGGATTTTTTTTCTCAAATATGCCAGTTTTTATCATTTTTTATTAAAATTAGTGTTTTTGTAGTTTTGGGAGTTTCTGACCAGGAAAGAAGCGAACAGGGATTTTTTTCTTGAGGACACTAATACAAATTTCCAATCGCTAGTGACCTATTTCTAGATGCCAGTGACCTACTCATGGGTGGTAGCGTCTAAGGGCAGAGTTTTGGCATTGTTTTGTGAAATGTGTGTATTTTGAGTAACTTTATGCTATGACGAGTGATATTGTAATATGTATGGTGTGCTAATATAGCCAATTTTGTTGTTTTTTTGTGTTTTGTAAAGGGATATACACTCTAGGGAGTTTCTTGTGGGTTGTCACTTAAGCACGTTACTTTTTTGGGGTTGTCATATGTAGAGTGGGATATATTAGACACTGCTAGCCTACAACACATTAATAGGTAAGGGGAGATACCTCATAATTTTCCTTTATTGAATTCTTTGTGATAGATGGTGTGCAAATACTTGTACATTTTTGTTTGCTAACATGTGATATGACAGTGACACTAGAGGATGTATATAGGATATTATGGTTGCATATTGTGGGAGATATAATATAGATCATGAATGTATCTAATTCTAGTGGTCAGATGAGGGAAGCATGATGGTATTTTTACAGGGACACGAGTACAGGTTAAGACACATATCACTTTAGATGCAGTTGTGCGATCAAGTGTTCTATGATTACGTAAATGTATTAAAGTAGTTCTAGATTAATTGGTAGTAGTGGAGGGTGGTAGAGTTGGTATTTTCTACATGATGCATGCTACATGTCATATCATAGAGGAACATTGGACTAGATATGCATGGGCATGGTGTTTATCATCCCATATGTACAGGGATTTATATAGATTTAATCAGGAGGATCATGGAAGTGGATTAATAGCCACTACATTGTTGCATGCATGGGCATATGGTCATATAACTATATTGAGGCCACTAAATGGGCCAAAGGTTGAATGGGATCGACCCAATATATGTACACTGAGGTGGGTGGGAACCCTATTCTAGAAGCATGGATATGAACACCCTATAGGTCGATGATAGATCAAATGGGACCTAAGACAATTATAAGGAGTTCATATAGAGACTATGGGGGATGGTTGGAGGATGTTTTGGAGTTGTGATGCATTTGGTAAACTATATGGTTATAGGATCACTTTTAGGGGTAGAAAATTTGATCCAAGGTGAGTGAGTTTCAAGATAGTTTGGCATGGCCTAGGATATGCCCCCAGAGCCATATATATGGTGTTAATCTACTAGGGAAATGAGACAAAGATGGGTGAGGTTAGGCCCAAGAGGATCATAACCAGTGCATCTAGGTCTAGATAAGATAGATCCGTCCATAGAGCCAATACATGTTAATGAAACATAGTGCACCCAGGCGTATATTGAGTGGTGGGTGATACACCACTATGTGTTGCTATTTATAGTAGTTATAGATGTGACAGGAAGCCAAAATTTAGAGGAGTAGAGGGGAAGAAACCTTACCCTAGTATAGATAATGTAGGAGTGGCACGAGTAGAGCGTAAGTATCATTTATTTATATTTGTGAGTTGTTTCTTCGTTACTATAGTCTATGAGTGAAAAAATGTGTATTATCTAATGGTTTTTTTTCATTTAAAATTGATGCCTATTGGAATTTGTGTTTAAATTATTCTATACGAATGTTCACGCATAATGTTCCACAAATATTCCTATGGGATTAGATATGCTAGAGTGGGTGGACACGATTGTGGAAGAGCATGCCATTTTGTTTGAATCGGTGGCTATATTAGTATGCATGTGTACCCTTTTTAACACCTTTCTCTCTTGTGCATAATCAACATAAACACATCATACATCCAGAGCTTACACGACAGATCTCTCTTATGTACACTCAAACGATACACATCATGGATTCAACGTATTAACAATCAATCTCCTTTGGCAACAATTAATGCAAACATATGACACAACCTACTAAAAACTTGATGCACATCTTCCAACGCATAGTATTATACACTCAACACATTCACAATCAATTTTTTTTTTACAGCCATTCAACATGATATACTACACATCTTACATATCTCTCACACAAAAAACACAACACACTAGCCTTTAATGCACTCTAGTTCCATGGTCCATACTCTACTGCTTAGGTCTACATATTAAATGGAACTCATCACACTTGCATGTTCGATCAGTCACTCATCTACTCATATGATTACACTCTACACTTTATGCTTTGACGATCACATCTTTTTTGTATAAACAATTGAAACCATTTCCTAATGATGTGGTATTTTTCTAAGGTTCATTCTTTTCTACTGAGGCAACATGTATAAATGAACCTCATCACATACCTAAACATCCAAAATCACTTGAGGGGCACACGGATCCTATCATACTCACTCTACATTCCATTCTATCTCATCCACATCATAGTACATATCATGGTCACATTTAGTATTACTTACATTTACTTGTTATTTGTACACTTTATTACGCATGTTAGATATCTCGTATGTCATTATCTTTCCATACACACATGCGTATTCACCTTCTTTATAGTTCTGATAAAAAATTCTACAGATCTATACATGCAGTATGGTTTTTTTGTTGCATTACTTCTTACCTATCCGATAGTGGCTCTTAGGTGTATCCACTTTTGTACACTACAAGTGTTATTGTTTCATTTTCATATCACACCACTTTATTAGATTATACACACCTTTACATACTTTTATCTTTCTAACAAGCTAACGAGTGTTTCATGTGTACTATTTTTCTTGTAGATATATTTGCCACCATGGTTATCTGTTACATTGTTTGTCATTATTTGACACTATTTGCGGGATTTTCCCTTTGTCTTATATACACACATGTGTGCTTTTGGCCTAGTCTACCTCGATTGTTTTATGACACCATGAGTGATGTCAAATTTTTAAAACCCACTTTTTATGGTCTATATTGTCTTCTTGCATGTTAACTTACACATTGTCTATTTATTTACTCGCAAACATATTACATGTGTGTTTTTCTTGATTATACTAACACTTTCCTCCTAGAATTTTTGTTTTTGTGTGCCTTGGTTTCTACGAAGGACACTCCCTCCATCTTGAAGGGCACAATTTCAGTGCCAACTGTCAGTATTCCTTTGGGCCATATTCTCCTCAGTGACATTGCATTCACCCCAAACAAGGGGGAATTATTAGGGTGAATCAATCACCCCATATAGTATTTCACATTCATTGCACAACATAGTTTAGTTTCGGTACAAACATAGTCATCAATCATATGCATGGCTCAGAATCTGACATTGCATCCTCAGTGTAATAAAGACACTAGAGCCCAGACCTAGAAAATAGTGCTTGGTTTTCCTTGACCCTTCCTAGACACCTATCACCAGGGAGAAGCTACATATATTTCTTCAGTGCAAAACAATATATAACACTTCAAACAGTGGATTTTGAACGGTATCTATTCCTTAGCACCAATTATACACATGGAATAAACCATTTTCTTCTTCAACATTGGATCAGAATTAGTCAAACCATATCATATTTTTACATACCATTTTGTAGTGGTGTTCCATAAATCGGGAAGCAGTTAAAGGTTGGAGGATGATGCCAAATTTTTCTCCTTATACTTCTTCCAGTTCTTTGCATGAGATCACCCAAAAAACTCGCACCTGGCACAACTGGCTTGAGATTTCCCAAAAAAATCAGTCATCTTCACTAGCTTCATAATCCTTTCTATCTCTTTTCCTCATCACGGATTAGGTGCACATGTTCCTTTTTCATATTTTTACATTTTAGATTATTTTTACTCATATACATGTGTATTTGACTACTTGTGCGTTCTTCTCTTTTACAGGCCCCATCCTTATGGGAAGTGGTAGCCAAATCCTACATGACAACAACATAGAAAATATCAATCAAAAAAATATGAAACAATCGACACCAACAAAAGCTACAATGGCGACATCTAAACATGCATTTTTTCCCTAGGGTTATCATCATCATCACTTTTTACACCTTTTCTTCTCTAGTTTCCATGCTTCACATTTTTATCACTCAACGCTTTTCCTTATCTCTCGGCATGCTTTCGCTAGCAATCTACATGGTTATCAGGTACACATATCTTATCTACATTACATTAACAAGCATTCTCTCAACAACATAAAGTTAGGGAAAATGGAGACATAAAATCACGCACTTTGGGTAACTATCTAGTCCTGATTGCATATTACTATTCATATAATTCCTTATTAAGAAAAGTATTAATTAAACTATGTCTTTAGCCATCTTCCTTTGCTTTTTGCTTCCAATTTTGGTCTTACACTTTTTTTAATCTTTGTTGGTATTTTCATACCTTGGAATTTCTCATCCTATGCATCGGCGCCTAACTAGGATGCCAACACCAGGTGATGTTGTCCCCATTGAGTGCCCTTGAACTATTTATGCTTTGTTCACATATTTTGCATCGTTTATAGACATTTGAACATCTTATCTCTTTGGTATTTGGCATTTTCAGGGTTAATTATGAAATTCAAGAAAAGGAATCATATAAATATAAAGTTATGTGATCATAATAAGGGACCAAGCATTAAGCATTAGTTGTCACCACCTAAGGTTGCATCCAAGATAATTCCAAGAGCATTCAAACATCCATTCTAACATCCATCCAAGGGAAAGGGACTACTTTTTTGCATAGAATTCATAGAAGGGGAATTATATTCTATTCCATGTGCACATCTATTACATTTCTTTAAATTTATCTAGTTTTCTCACTATCCAGGTGTGACATGCAAAAGAGCCACCTAGGGCATGATTCTACACATGCACACATAGAACTACACTGGGTATGAAATTTAGTTCATTGATTAGTCGTAAGATCACTTGTTTGACATATGAGGAAAGCATTACCACTCATTTTACATCATTTTTATAGGATTTGATTTCTCTTTAAGAGTTTTATAGGTTTCTAGTGACCTCAGTGATCATTGTGTGACCTCATAGCAAACAAAGGAAAAGGACAACGAACACCTCGTGACCTATGAAATATGTTTCTCTAAGTATTCTTCATATTCATAGGTGCTAAATATTATTTTGTATCGCCCACAAGAATCCCTAGCCCTTTTTGGGCACCCTTATCCAGCATATCCCTCCAGCTCTACATTTTTCCAAGCTTGGATGTGACAACCTAGGCTTCAGATTTTCTAGATTTCTATCCTTGCACCTTCAGGGTCCTTTTGAAGAAAATAAGACATTTTATCCCTTCATTGCAACTAGGGTTTCACGTTTTCTAGCTTATTTTTCTTGATTTAATTTCACTACACTGATTATTCATTTAATACTGCAATAATAATCAGATTAGATGCATATTATTCATATTTCTCTTAATCAGGGCATCCACTTATGTACACACTACATGTTCTATTGTTTTGTTCTATACTACTTATTCTTACTACCACACTACTATATTGTGTCATACATGCTTTGATATACTTTCTATATTTCGAAGATGCTAACAGATGCTTCATGTGAAACATTTATTTTGCAGAAACTATTTTCTATCATGGTTGTCTGATATCTTGCTTTTCATTATTTTCCATTGTTTGTGGGCTATTCTCTTCATCTTGTGTGTGCACTATATGCTTCTGGACTCGTTAGCCTCAATTGTCTTATGAAATCGTGGGTGGTATCCCATGCTTGAAAACCACTTGTCACAATCTACTTTGTTTACACTATTTCTTGTCTACATTGTCTTCTTGCTTGCTAGCTTACAATTGGTCTTCTATATGTGTGTTTATCTTGATTACAATAACACTTTTTTCTTATCCACTTTGTTCATGTGTGTCTTGGTCTCTACCAAACACACTCCCTTCCCTTTGTAGGGATTCAGTTTCAGCACACAGTTTGACCCTCCTTTTGACTTCATAATCCTTGTGACATTGTATGCACCACAAACAGAAGGGGGAATCCATTGGTTGAATCAATCACCCATAAAATGGATTACAGTCACAACACATCATATTTTTGTACAAGTAGAACACAGTATTTAGTCTCAACAATGGCCCAAAACCTGACTTGGGTCTTCATCATAGCATAGACACTAGCACTCAACTCCAAATAGTAGCACGTAGATACCCCTGACCCTTTCTATGTGCCTGTTACTAGGGGAAGTTACGTAGTTTTTCTCAGTTCACAGTAGTTTACATAATGGATTTAATAGGATAGATAGTCATTCAACACTTGGCATGCATACTTTAAAACTTCTTTTAGATTTTTTCTTTTCTTTAGACTAGAATGAAATGGATTGTATTTTCACACACCATTTTCAGTGGTGTTTATACTTTGGGAAAAATTCAAAGGCTAAATAATAACACTAGACCTTTCTCCTTAAACGTTTTCCACACTTGGTTTAGAGATCACCCAAAAAACTCGCACTTAACACAACTGGCATGAGATCACCAAAAAAGCTTGTTCTTCTACAACGTCTTCAGGATCTTTTTTACACTCTTCACTCATCATGAATTAGGTGAACATGTTCCTTTCGACATGTTTACATAGATTTTATACACTTCTTACTCATTTGGATCAAAATTTTCATATGCACAACTTTGACTACTTGTTCATTCTTCTCTTTCGTAGGTCTGTGCTTTTGGGTCATAGTAGTCACATCAAATCACACATCAAGTAACATAAAAAATTGGTATAATGTGAAAAATACACATACGCTCTAACCCTAGGGTCATCATCATTTTTCACTTCCTCTGCTCTACATTCCATAGTTCACTTTTTATCACTCCACACTTTTCCTTATCTCTCACCATGTTTTTCACCATCGATTTACATGGTTATAAAGTAGCATCTTATCTAAATTATGTTATCAAACATTCACTTAATAACATAAAGTGGGGGAAAATGTAGACACTAAATCACAAACTTTTGGTATATTTCTAGTCTTGATCACATACCAGTATTCATATGATTCCTAAGTGAGAAAATACTTAATTGATCACTGTGTTTGGCCTCTTTGATTGATTTCTGGTTTTCTTCTTTGTCTTACACACCTTCTTACCTATTATGTCATTTGATACTTCAACATTTATGAGTCTAGACATTAGTTCTCAAGAACCCCCATCCCCTCTGGGCACCCCTGACCTCTTTATAGTTTTCTCGCATCTTATGGGTCCTTCCTAAATGTTGGGCAACTTTATTTCTTACAAGTTGGCCTTTTCATGGTTAATTACAAAATTAAACCAAGGGAATCAAATAAATACAAAGCTATGTGATCATAATAAAAGACTAATAACTGCATCCAAATTAATTTACAAGATCATTCAAGCATCCACATAAGGGCAAGGGACTGCATTTTTCTACATACACTTCGTAAGAGGGGAAGTTAATTTTTCTGTGCACATATCTATTTACATTTTCTACATCTATTTATTACTTTCTATGAAGTGTGACTCACACAAGAGCCACCTAGGGCACAATTCTACACACACACACATAACTACATGGAGTCTGAAATGTAGTGCAGTTCCTGGATCACAAGTTTACTCAGTTGGGTGACCACTAGGGTCAGTTTGACTCCCCATTTGCATGTGTTTATTTTTTAGGATTTGATGTGTTTTGGGGTTTTGCAGTTGATTCTTTCTTATTATAGGTTTTGTATAATTAAGAGTGAAGTACATTAACATACAAGTGGTTAAAGGTGACAAATAGTTAACATCTCACGACCCTATAAATTTAAGTTTCATAGCCTCTGAGTTGTCATAGGTGCCCAGAGAAGGTCCTTGGCACCTCAGGTGCTCTTAACCCTACATAGGCACCTTGTACTGACATTCCAAAAACCTCTATATTTTTATGGGTTTGGTTTTGATGCTTTGCGTTCATGTTTCATCAGTTTTCCAGCTTGGCACACCTTTAGCATCGTTGTGAATCAGCTAATTCTTTTATCCCTTCACTTGCAACTAGGGTTTAACATTTATATCTTATTTTGCTTGTGTTAAAAAATTGTACTTAAATGTTTATATCCATACCATTACATAATTTAGATTTATTATTTATTTATTTCAGTATCTACTTGATCAATTTTACACACACCATTACAAAATGCTTCTCATGATTGTGCATTTTAAACATGCACATCCATATGGGTATGTGCATCAAAATGAGGATCCAAAAGAGGGTCTTAAGTGAACGTTTTTTTAACTTTTACTTATATGAGTTATTTGAGAAATATACACTCAACTTTTGAAGATGTTATACGAGCATAAATTTTAGCATTTCAATTCTAGTTTCTAAACTAGGAATCACACATGAAATATACAATGGAAACACCAAATGGGATAGGTCAAAGGATTAAAGTTTTAGGGAGAGAAGTGATGAGAGAGGAACTTGGGTGAATAAGAAGGTTATTGATGGTGGAGAAGTGTGAATGTGGGAAAAATGGAAAGGGGAAATAATTTGAAACTCCACCCTCCAACAATCTCACAAATGTTCACAATTTCATACATGATATTTCTCTCGGACTATATTTGCAAGCTTAAAGGGTCCAAAATAAGAATTGGGATAATTAAAATTTATTTTTGGGTAGAAAATCAAAACCAATGATCTCTTTTAATATTACTTTGAAGGCCCCCTTTCTCTTTATGAGCTCAAGAAAATGTAGGAAAAAAATAATGTATTAAAAATAATCAATAATAACCTCGTGTGCATTATTAATGTCAGTGAAATGTGAGATTAAAGGGGCCAAACTAAAAAAAGGTGAGAATGTAACTGAGGCCAAGTTTGAACCCAACCACATTTTTTACTTCTTGTAGTACTTTACAAGCACACTTTTCAGTTTAAATCTTGAGTAATAGTAAAATAGCAAGTGTAGTCACAAAATTGTGCAGTTTAGACATTATTTAGTCCCAGTCTCATACTACTATTTGGAGGGATTTTGAGTGAAGGAATTACTAATTAACCCGGGCCATCCTTTGGTAATATTTATTTACTTTATGTTGTAATTACCAACCTTCAGTACACATATGCCCAGTCTGTTTTTGACACTTTCTATCACTTAGCATGATTGGGATGCCCAGGTTAGTACCGGGGCACCCATGGGCGCCCCAATCCTTTTTTAAACTTCCCACAATATTTTGGGATCTTACTATTTCCTTTAGCTTCTTATATTTTTAGTTGTTGACAATTTCGAGGTTAATTATGAAATTAGATCAGGAGAACCCTATAAATATAAAGTTATGAAACCATAATGAAGGACCAAGTACCAAACAGTAGTCACTAGTATCATCCACATAGAGTTGCATCCATTTGGAAATCATTTGCATCCATTAGCTCCATCACAATGACAAGG
Organism: Taxus chinensis; assembly: GCA_019776745.2. Classification (NCBI taxonomy): domain Eukaryota; kingdom Viridiplantae; phylum Streptophyta; class Pinopsida; order Cupressales; family Taxaceae; genus Taxus; species Taxus chinensis. The sequence continues at coordinate 782,250,768 of CM034147.1, read as the reverse complement.
CTAGTTTATTTTCATCACATAAACATAGGGGAAGGGATTTTGTTCTATTTTAGGCATCATTTTACTACATTTTTACATTTAGTTATTGCTCACTACTTCAAAAAATGTGAATGACACAAGAGAACCTATGGAACACACACACACACACACACACACACACACACACACACACACACACACACACACACACACACACACACACACACACACACACACACACCATAACAAAATTTGGGTTTGAAATTTAGTGTAGTGCTTAGTTAGTAAGCCCATTGTTGTGGTAGATGTGATTAGTCTAACCCATTCATTTGCATTCTTATTTTTTAAGGTTTTGATACTTCTTCAGGTCTTTTATTCATTTTGGATTAATAACAACATTGTGTGTAGTGTACCTAACCTAATATGACAGACAAAGAGGGTTTCAAACAACCTTCTAGACCTATGAAACTAAGTTTTGGATCTTTTTCATAGACTGGTGTGTCCATTATGCAGACCAGAGCGCACGAAGGCACCCCAATCCTTCTCTAGGCACTCCAATCTAACTAGATACCTTGATTCCATATTTTTTAGGATCTCTGCACAGTCGTTCCTACTTCTAAATTATTATTTTCACTTTATGACACAATCTAGATTTTCCTCTGAATCAGCTAAGTCTTTTACATACTTATCTTGCACATTAGGGTTTCTATTTAAATTATCTTAGTTTCTTGGGTCATTTTCCATACTTGTTTAGTGCATTTACTTACCATATTTGCATGTCGTTGTAGATTAGATTAACTACTATTACCCCCACATATTTAATTAATTTTAATTAATCATTTTGGTGAACCTGATGTCCTCCTTCACACTTATAGATCCTTATTCATCCATTACCTTTGAATCTTCTCATCATGAACATCTTTAAGTTCACACTTATCTACAAAATAACCCTAATTGTATCGATAAGCTTAGGAAGTACTTAGATACCAATTATATCCCTTCTCATACGCCGCCTGACTAGATGTGTCATAAGTTCACTTTGTCTCTATCCGTTAATGAGGATCAAATAACTTTCATAACAGATGATCTACCTTCTCAAGCAATACTACAACATGACCGTCCCTTATATATTCAAGTTTTTTTAACAAAGTCAGAGTCAAACGGGCTTTAGTTGACAATTGATCTAGCCTTAAAATTTGTAGCATAAATTTCCTCCATCATTTAGATATGTCAGAAACATCTTAATCTCCTTTTTCTATCTCTATTTGTGGCTTTCATTACATTCCCAACCGTGTATTATGTACTGTAAACTTACCTGTTACTATTGTTCCATGTACAATTGATATTTCGTGTTATGTCATTCCTAATAACCTTAATTATAATGTTCTTCTTGGGATACCTTGGATCCATGCTATGAATGTGGTCCCTTCTATATTATATCCATGGCTTAAATTATGACATCATATCACTATTTACGATGTGTTAGCTGATCCATAACCATTTCAGTATTGTAACTCTATCAAACAAGCTACCGATACTCTCACTTCCTCTGATATTACTTAGGAATTTTCCACGTATGGGTTAGGGTATGAATATTTTCACTGATTTTTCATATCTGATACGAATCTCAATCAACTCAAACATAATGTCACAAAGCTATAGGATCTTTTAGTAACAAAATCATGCACTTTAAACAATTATTTATCCAATTGTCCTAAATTTATTCAATTGGACAAAACCTTTTAATGGTAATTTCAAATTTGAGAAAATGTGGTTCGAGCATGAAGATATTCTAGATAGAATTAAAGAGTGGTGGTTTTGGGAAGGCACGGGGATGGCCCAATTCAGGCTTCTACAGAAGTTGAAGAATGTTAAACAACAGATTAGAATTTGGAATAAAGAGGTTTTTGGAAACATTTTTGAAAAGAAGAAAGAACTTAAGCAACAGCTAGAAGAGCTTGAGCTAAATGTTTCCATGAAAGGTATGTCTCTAGAGGATCATCAGCGGGAAAAAAAACTCTTCTCGGATCTGCATAATATAAACAGCCATGAGGAATCCTTTTGGAGAATGAAATCTAGAGCCCTTTGGCTTAAAGAAGGAGAGATAAATACAATTTTTTTTCATTTGACAGCCCTCAAACATAGAGCTTGTAACAGAATATCTGAGGTTGCTAAAGGAAATGGAAAAATTGCTAAGGATCCAGAGGACATCAAAATAGAGGCGCTTAATTTCTACAAGAACCTACTAACTGAGAATAACTCCTATAATGAACAAGTGGCCTCTTTCCTCTTAGAATTCATTCCTAATAATCTGATAACTGCTGAGAGATTTAAAAGTCTTTCAAAAACTATCAACATTGAGGAATTAAAAAAGGATGTTTTTCCTTTAGAAGGGAATAAGGCTCCAGGTCTAGATGGCTTTTCAGCTAACTTTTACCAAAGATGTTGGGAAATATGTTCTAAAGATCTCTTGAAAGTTGTGAATGAGTTTTACAGAATGGGAAATCTCATTAAAGAACTAAATAATACACACATTGTGCTTGCCCCGAAAAAGTTGGATGCAAAGGACTTCAAAGATTTCAGGCCTATCAGTTTGGTTAATGTTATTTATAGGATTTTCACTAAGATCCTCACCACTAGAATGCAACCTATTCTTATGGAGATCATTTCACAACAGCAGAGCAGATTCATCCAGGGAAGAATTATCCAAGATGAAATTATCATGGTTCATGAAACTATACATTCTATGGATAAAATTAAAAAGGCAGGGATGGCCATCAAACTGGACATGCATAAAGCTTTCGATAGAGTCTCCTGGAGATTCTTGGATGAGGTCTTATCCAAGTTTGGTTTTCAAAGCAAATTCAGAAAAATCATTCACTCTTATATCTCTACCTCTAGATTCTCTGTGGTTGTTAATGGGGAACTTGTGGGTTTTCTTGCCAGCAATAGAGGTATCCGGCAAGGTGACCCAATTTTCCCTCTATTATTCATTATTATGGCTAATAGTTTAAGTAGATATATTTCCAAATCTATTGGCATTGGCATGATAAAAGGCTTCCCTCCAACTACTGGTAATCAGATCTCATCACACCAGCAGTTTGATGATGACACTTTGCTTCTCCTAATGGCTTCTATCATTGAGGCAAATGATATAAAAACTGTCCTTAGATTTTATGAGGAAGCCTCGGGACAAAAATTTAATTTTGACAAAAACTCTATTTATTTCTTCAATACCCCTTGGGAAAGGCAAAAAAAGATTGCTAATATTCTTGGATGCACTATTAATTCTCTAGCAGCTACTTACTTAGGTTTACCTTTAAGTACCGGCAAGATTTCTATGGAGGTATGGAATGATCTTATTAAGAGATTTCAAAGAAAGTTGGCTGGCTGGAAAGGAGCTATCCTTTCAAGTGCAGGTAAGTGCCTTTTGGTTAAAAGCACGCTCCAAAACTTGCCTATTTACATCATGTCAATGTTCAGCATGCCTGCAACAATGATTAACAGTATTGAGAAGATTCAAAATCACTTCTTATGGCACGGTACTGAGGACAGATTCAGATATCATCTTGTGGCTTAGGAGCAGGTTTGTAAACCTAAGAGACTTGGGGGGTTAGACATCAAAGATATCAAGCATATGAGTACTGCCCTTATTGCAAAATTAGGATGGAGGCTTGTAAAAGAGCACAAACCTTGGACAGAGTTGGTTAAGATCAAATATCTTTCAAACCAAAACAATATTTCTTTCATATATGATCAGTATCTTCTGAGTGGTTCTACTTTTTGGAACAACCTTCTTCACAGCAGACACATTCTCTCTCAGGGGTGTAGCTGGAAGCTTGGAGATGGGAAAAACATAAACTTCTGGACTGATTCTAATTGGATTTCTGCTTATGATCACATTAAAGACAACTTAATTACAAAGTATGGGCACAAAATCCAGGGATACATTGAGAGGGATAGAAACAAAAGAAAATGGAAACAGCTAAAAGTGGAGAATGATAGTATACAGGCTGATATTTCATCTTTATAGAATCAACTTTCTCTAATCCATATAAGTAATCAAAATCTTAAGGATGAACTCATCTGGAAAGATTCTTTTGATGGGGAATAATCTGTTAAATCAGGATATAATTATTTCTTTGTATCCATGGAAAGTGAAATTAAGTGGCACAAACTGTGGATGCCAGAGTTAACCCCTAGAGTGAACTTCTTTTGGTGGCTAATTATTAATGGCAAGATCCTAACTAATGACAACCTCATCAAGAAGGGATTCATCATGCCGAATAGATGTTGCATGTGTCAGAAAGAGGTAGAAGATATAAAACATTTATTCCTCCATTGTGAGATTGCTTCCAAAATTTGGCAGCTCGTTTTTACAAAATTTAATCTGAGATGGATTTTTCCCCTTACCTGTCTTCAAGCCTGGGAGCAATGGGACTCTCCGTTTAAGCATTGTATGGTGAAAAGATTGTGGCAACTTGTTCTTCCCCACACTATGTGGAGAATTTGGAAGGCTTGTAATGATAACATTTTCAGAAATAATAGATAGGTTTGTAACAAAGTCTACAAGGAAATTATCATTGCTGTGCAAGATAATATTGCTAGATTTAAACCCCCTAAAAATAGACTTTACCCAGAGAATGAAGAATGCATCCTGACTAATTGGAATATTGACACTGTCAATAGGAATAACAATGGTATTGATAGAAACACAGTCCGATGGATTAAACATCCCACTGATTGGCACAAATTAAATTTTTATGGGGCCTCAAAAGGCAATCCGGGAGACTCTGGAGGAGGGGGAGTCATCAGAGATCAAAGAGGCTGTTTTGTTGCTGCTTTTTCTGGGATAATGGGCAGGCAAACTAATCATTATTCCAAAGCCCTGGTGGCTCTTTGGGGTATAAGACTTGCCAGAGATTGTAATATTCCAAATATTATAATTGAAGGTGATTCTCTAAATATCATCAATCTTTTAAATAAAAAGCAACACCCCAGCTGGTCTATTAGGGATTCTATTGGGGAAGCTATTGATATATGCAAGAGCTTTGAAAATTTTCAAATCACCCACACCTATCGAGAAGGAAATAGGGTCGCTAACAGTTTGGCTAACTTTGGTGTTAATAATTCCTTTCGAACTTGGCTTAGGGGGGACATTCTGCCCGCTCAAATCAATAAAGCCATAATCATTGATCTACATGGCAGTGAAAATCAACACTAATGGCTGTAATTTGGACACTAATGTGTGGATCCTCAAGTACATTATGATGACATTACAAAAGATATGGATGATTGATGTGATCTGTGCAGGATGGACTGTCATCATTTCTTGGCATAGGAGGAAAGCCGAGGAGTGGGGCAATAATAACAAGTATAGCATAATAATTAAACCTGCTTTCATGGAAAGGAAAGATTCAAATACCAAAATCAAAGCTCTGCCTATCCCACATAGTGGTAACTTTTTTACCATTGAGAACAGGAAAAGGAGTAGAGGAAACATGGGGGGTCCACCTTGCAAAAATGAACTGACCCACAACCTTGCGTGGAAAGAGAATACGGAGCTTTGGAATTACCTACAAATTAGGGGCCTGTCTAATTTAATTGAAAGGATTCAAGGCTTCGACCAAGACATTTCTATCAGATTCACACAGGGATGGAAGAATAGGATTGTCAAATATAGTAACATGGAGATGGAAATCACGGAAGAGCTCATCGCCCAGATCACGGGCCTCAGCCTGGAAGGCACCAACTTCTTCAATAAGAAGGTGGACAGGGAGGTGGAGACCAAGAAATTTCTGGACGAGGGGGAGAATCTTGTATTCGTGACTGCTGGCATCAAGGTGGAGTCAATTCTTGAGCCTTTTGCTGAGATTTCCAGGATGGTGGTTAGGTATGTAACTCTTGAAGGAAGATTTGTGACTATAACTCAAAAGCATATGATATTTCTAAATCACTTTCGTAGAAATAACATAATCAGCTTTCCTCACTATTTGATAAACTCGCTAGAGAAATCAATTAGGGAAGTTCAAAGCCACTCTAGGGCTGTCCCTTTACACCAGGGACTTATCCTCCTGATCCACCGCCACTGTTCCAGCTACCCCCCCATGAATCCTACCCCACCTCCCTCCTCCATACCTCCACCTACTTACACTACTTCCACTCCCCCCTGCTGAAAAGAAAGAGTGAAGTTGTTGCTTCCAGCAAGAAAAGCAAGAGCATAAAAGCTAAAATCCCTGCTTCCCACTGGGTCCTAAGGAGCCACAAAGACTTGGAACTTGCTGAAAACCTCCTACATATTAGTAAACCGGTGGAGGAGCCCAAGGAGGAGGAATTGATGGACAGAGTGGACAAATTAGAAAAGGAGATACAAGAGCTCAAAGGGACTATAAAAAATATGGAAAAAGCTAAGGGAAAAGGGATTCTTCAAAGTGATGAGGAAGAGGGGGTTATTACTGAAGTCTTTAGGAAGTTACAGTCCTTAGATAGCAGATTGGGGAATGCTAAAATCCGCAATTACTGCATATTGTCTTCCCTCAAAAGCATCTATAATTTCATTGAACAACATGTTCATAGTGTCTGCAGTTTAAGTGGGGTTAATGAGGACATTTGGGGCCCTAAAGAGAAAAGGGATATTGCAATTGCTCAGGAAGATATGCAAGACTCCTCTTAGGCCACTGCCATTGCCTTCTTCATGTCGCTGCAGGCTATCAAGACCAAGATTGATAGGGCTATCAAGTAATGGGTTGCTGGGATGCTGTTTTTTGGCTGTGAAGTTGCTGTTATCTGGCGGTTCTGGCACTGTTTTTTGGTGGAGCTCTATATGTTGTTTCTCTTTTGGTTTCTTTTTGATATTTTCTGCTTCTTTTTGGATCTTTGTACGTTTGGATCCTTTTTTCACTTTTATTGTCATATTTGGTTGTTGAGCCCTCTTTGGTTGGCAGTTTTTCCCTTCTCTGGGCTGTTTTTCTCACCTTTACTATCTGGCTTTTGAGCCCTTTTGTATACAGGGTATAGTCCCTTCAAAACTATTTGCCCTTAATAAAAAAACAATTATTTATCCTGGTCTCATACTATTATTTAGAAGTTTCTTGAGGAAAGAAAGTACTAATCAACCCCTATCCTTTTGACCATTTATATTATTTTATTTCATATTTTACAACCTACTTCAACTACATATCCAACCCTTTCTCGGAGATTCCATGTCATCGTCATAACCTTAACTGGGGCACCCATATTTTGTACTTGGGGTGCCCATGGGTGCCCTAGTCTCTTGTGGGAGTGCCTTGGTCTGTTGTCCACTTTCCCACCATTTCTTGGGTCCTTTCTAAGCTATTTTTTATTATTATCTATGCTATGAGGTCAGTATCTTTCAGGGTTAATTAAAAAATTATACCAAGAGAACCCTATAATTATAAAGTTATGAGACCATAATGAGGGACCTACCATCACTATCTACTATCACTCCATTTAGAGTTGCACCCATCTATTGCATTTGCAACCACATAGCTCTAGCAACATCAAGGCACAAGCTAGGACATTTGCATCAACACACACTTCATAGGGGGAGGGATTTTATTATATTCTATTCCATGCACACAGTTCTATTACATTTTCTACACATAGTTATTGCTCGCAATTTCACAAACTGTACGATTGGAACAAGAGGAACCTAGGGCATTGTTTACACACACTTGCACATATAACTACATCGGGTTTGAGATGTAGTGCAACACCCAATTAGTAAGTCCACTATTGTGGTAGATGAGGTCATTCCAACCTCTTTATATACATTTTTCTTTTTTAGGGTTTGAAGCTTGTTTTGGGAGTATTGCAGGTCATTCATCTCATCTTGAGATACTCAAAGTATTTTATGCAGTGTGACAAAATTTAGTGCAACAGGAAAGTTACAGTTGCGGATCAGCTTGCGACCCTACATAAGAACTAGTTCTGGAATATTTCTCCTAAACCAGAGCACCTCAGAATTAGCAAACTAAAGCACCTGTGGGCTCCCTAGTTTATCCCTCAGGTGCCCTAGTCCTCACATATCATCAAGATCTAGTCATTTTTCAGTGATGTGGTACATATTCGCTCCTAGATCCTAATTTTTTCTAGTCAGACATGCGACACTCTACATCAAAGTCTCTAGACATCGGTTAAGTCATTTCCTACTCATCTTTCCTTACACACTAGGGTTTTAATTTCAGTCCAGTTTAATTTTCCGTTCTATTTTACATGTTGCTTTAGTACATTTGTTAAATGTGTTATATGTCCTCCTAAATTAGATTAACTATCCCTTACCCTAGCATTAATCTAGTTCAATTTTAGTTTATCATTTTAGTGAACCCGACCTCTTTCCATGGACTTTGGATCATCCCGCTAAATCCTCTATCATTTTGTAGTCGTCATAGTCTCTTTATCTAATCTTACTTAAGACAGCATCTCACTTGATCCATCTGGCTATAACCCTTTCCTTTCATTTATCCTTAGACTTCCATAGTCCTGATGATAGATCATATATTCCTCCTCAGTTGAATGCTACTACTACTTATATGCTGTACCATTATTCCTCATTTGTCGACCCTCACTCTATAAAAGAAGTCCAAGCCCCTCCATCTAGATAATCCATCTTAGCACACGATTCTAGGCCTTTTTGAATCACAAAATGTTTCCGACTCATCCTAATATCATGCCTACTCCTACATCTCCACCTGTAGATCTGAAGGTCAATAGCCTATGGATGCTTCTCACATCGACTCTAACATCCTCTATGTATATAGTTGACTGGAATCCTACTATTTCATCACCATTTCTTAGATCTGAAATACTATCTACTTAAGGATTCCCTTTCTCAATTGCATACATCCTCTATGAAATCTAGTTATGGACCATCCACAATCACTTATCTCTTAGATCTTGAGAATCCAATTTGCTATGGTAGATGTGGTTCATCACACGTCAAATGTTACTATTGCTACGATCCCTCTATATCATGGGCCTATCTAGTTCTCAATCATTGTGTCATCACCCACATGTCTACCCTTATAGTAATCAATGCACTAATCAGGTACATGTACTCATTTCATAAACCTATTATTAGGACCACATACTACTTGATATTTCTTAGCATAAGCCACCATATGTTCACATGATGGTCTCCTTTGGCTTGGTTTTATATTCGAAGATCTCTATTAGTCATCTAGTTAATCCACATTTGTATCACTGGACTCATTGTTTATCCTCATTGCTACATATGGACTTACACAGTTCTCAATCTTGTTGTCCACCTTGTATGTCATCATATTATCATCCCCATCAATGGACACTACTGACCAATGATTGGTTAGATTCTATTGGAGGCACGCGTAGACCCCGATCATATGGACAACTTAGATGTCCCTAGGGTTTATCTCATATTTTACACATGTCCAATAGATCATGTTACATTGTTATCCTCTCCAAAGATTACTATTTCGCATGGGCTCCTGGAGGCTAATTCCTTCCCTTCAATTATGTCACGATACGCCATGTAAATGTATAACTTGCGTCTTCAAGGTAAAAAAGATGACCAACCACATACTATCGAAATTATCATGTCACCCCCTGCTCGTCCATATGCTTTTGACATGGCTGTTGATGATCCTGTAGATGAATCTACTCCTCCATATGTCTCCTGTTATTCAAGACAATGTAGTACTATCTGTAATAAAATCTCTTATTCCAATCACTCTCAATCTTGATCTCATCTGACTAATACACTCACATGTTGAGTGCAGTCCATGCTTCTGTCTACCTCAGATCCAATTGAAACTATAAAGTCATCATCATTTCATGAAACATCTCATGTCTTTGATGTAATGCTTCTTCTCCACTTAATGATTTTCTTATCCAACCCCTCATTAAAATTGGTTGATCATCAAATTACCTACTCATTAGTACCCTTCTCATCAACTAGCAAACTACCAAGGTCAACCCATAAGTAGTCTCTATCACTTGAGACTACAATGCATCATGATAATTCCTCTCAAATATAAACTTGGCACAACCAATTAAACATCGTCAAAGAAGCTAATCCTACTAATGTTTACAATACGATCTTATCACTTCTAATACTAGCACACAAAACATCCCTACTATCTCATGAGTGTCACATTATTATTGACTAAAAAAGTGTCATATACTCGATCACAAAATTCCACTATGCCTATTCGTCATGGTAGGTGACAAAATATGTCACTCTAATCGCCTCCTGATTTTATTCCACACTCATACCTTATTTACCTCTACATGCCATCCTGCATATGATCTCGTTGACCAACATATTTTTTGGCATTGCAATAACCTTCACATACTCATCCCTCACATTACTCATATTCTTCCATTACATCAGTCCATCCTATACCTACTATACCACCATCTATTAGATACTGTTCATACGATTTCCCCTCTATGCATCATCAATTGGAGGACAATCGTACTTCACTATAATTTGATTCATCATTCATCATACATACATTTAGGGGCACATAGTACGCGTGAAATCATTCCCTTGGGGGGGCATAGTGTACCTACATAGTTCTACACCGCCCTTACAATATTTAGGCATACTACATCTTAGAATATTCTCACTCTTCATGTAGTCTCATACACTCAATCTTATTGCATTAGTCATACCCCTTACACATCTTAGCGGAACGTCGCTACCCAATGACACACTCTTTTTCTTTATTTCACACTGGACTGTCTGAGGGATTACTTCTACACTGAATCCCACACACTACACATTAGGCATTACACATTGAATTTTTTCACATATCACACATTCAGCCTTTTGACATTTACCCATTCCTTACATCACACATCTCTACTCTTTTTACAAATAATTTTAAATCATTTACACATTTCTAATCATATATTACCCATCTTACACATTACATACATTATTTTCCGACATCATACACCGTCCATTCTACACCTAGTCTACATTCGACATTATACATGCATACACATATTAGTCATCCTACATATTACATATGCCATTAGAATATTTCACATTACGCATTTATATATGACCTAGATTCTATATACTATGTTAGGTAACATTACATATGAGTCTAGCTTTAGATTTCATCACTACATTTTACATTACTAGTCTATCTACACCTATTACATTACATTCTACACATTATACTTTACATATCTTACACTTGTTACCTTACATTCTACATATAACATATTTACACATTCCACTCATCACGTGGTCATGTTTTATCCTTTCACATACTACGTTGTTTTCCATGCACTGCATTCACTACCTGATGATGTACTTTATTTCATTAATCCATACTCAACTGATGAGGGTTTACAAATTAAAATGACTTTACATTCATTACACATTTCAAATTTTCATGCTACATTTCCAGCGTTAGTGACATACACCTTAGGTTATACCATCACATGTATTATCATCTTGTAGTGGCATACACTTTAGGTTACATCACGAATCCCTTCTTATTCATCTTGTCGTGTCATACGCATTAGGATAAATCATCACCTATTCCATCATTTTCTATTTGTATACACCTTAGGACACATCACCACATCCTCCTTTTATCTTATATTGATATACACTTAGTGTTAAATCACTCACCCATTCATTTTATAGTGATATACACTTTAGGATAAATCATCACTCCACACTTCATCTCGTATGATTGTGGTATACACTTAGACTATAATGTTCACACACATCTCTTCTACATGTCACATTTCATCACTACTACATATACACATTTACCACAGTGCATTAGACATAGCCTACACTACTCGACCATTTCCCAATGATGCACTCTCATTTGTGGTTCATTCTTAACTATTGAGGGGGGAAAACAAAATGAACCTCACTAGATAAATTTCCATCCCATCATGGGGCATGTGGCTCCTATCATTCCATCTTTTATTCCATTTCATCCATCTACAACATATTGCATTGTCTTGGGGGAATTTACTCTTGTTTTATAGTGTTTTGCATGATCACTTTACTACACATGTTAGATTGATTTATTATATGTCATTATCTATATCATCCAGACATGTATGTTCACACATTTTTCTAGTGTGATCGTAGATACCGGACTCCTACATGCAGCATGGATGATTTCCTTCTACCTTCCTATACTGGTGGTTGGGGGCATCCACATTTGTATCTTCCAAGTGTTATTATTTCATTTCGTACTTAGAACTTTACATTACTTGCCTATACACACTTTTGACATACTACCTATCTTTCTAACATGATAGTGGTTGTTCCATGTGCATCACTTGTTTTTTACAATTATATGTTTCAATGACCACTTGTTTGTTACACTTTCTTCCATTTTATGCTATTATTTGCTATTATTTACGAGCCTTGCCCTATGTTTGGTGTGAACACTTATCTATTATTTTCTTCCATGATGATCTTGCGTGTCTTGCGACATCATGAGTGATGTCCCATGTTTACAACCTACTTTATGTGGAGTATTTTTCTTCTTATGTGTTTACATTACCTTGCTTGGTAGCTTATACACTATTTTTATATCTTACACAATGTTTTCTTTATGCATGTATGTTTACACTTGTCTTTGGCTGGCTTTCTTGTTTGTGCCTTCCTTAGTTTCGACCAAGATTTTTTCAGCATACATACGGTTGGCCCTCTTTTGGGGATGCATGTCTCCTATCAGTGATGTGGCATGCGCTCCAAAAGAGGGTGGCATCATTTGGGGGTTTCTAGTAACTGAACATATTTACACCAGCCCAGTTGAGTGCACTTACACACATCGAGTGGGTTCAGACAAGTCTTTGAACCCCATACACAACGAATTCTATAGGACATGGTGTCCTTAGCATTTTTGGGAAGTAGTTAGAGCTTGGACGACATAGAGCGTTTCCTCCCTACACTTATTTGGCCAATGGTGTTAGATCACCCAAAAATCTATGACAGTAGAAAGATCTCTTCACACACATTTTAACATAAATGGTTAGAGATTGGAGGACAAAGAACATTTCCTCCCTACACTTCTTCTTCCAGGATGGTGTGATATCGCCTAAAAACCTTGCAATATAGGATATCCTACTACACTCTTTCTCAACATGGCTCAGGTGCACATGTTCCATTTACACTTTTTTATTTCCAGTTACATTTGTACATTTTCCCCCTACATGTGTATTTTACATAGTATTTTTTTACATGCATCTTTGACTACTTCATCATTTTCTCCTTGCAGCTCCATCTGTATGAGAAACAAGTAGTCGAATGATGGAAACTACAACAACAACACAATGACAACAACAACATCCATGGAAACACACATGATTTACTAATCATGCAGGTACACACTACGGTAGATACACACACATGCATCCTGCCCTAGGTTCACTCTCACCACTTATTATTTGTACATTTTTCATCTATAGTTTCCATGCTCCTCCATATTTTATTTTTTTCATTCCATGATTTTCAAGCCCTTCGACACACCTTTTTCATCACTCTACAGTGGCACCAGGTACACATCTCTATCTACTTTATGTTACCAAGCTTTTCCTCTCACCAACATAAAGTGTGGGAAAAATGTACTCACAAAATGATCCGCTTTACACAATTATTTATCCCGATCTCATACTACTATTTATAAGGTTATTGAGGAAAGAAAGTAATAATTAACCCCTTTCCTTTTGGCCATTTATATTATTTTATTTCATATTTTGCATCCTACTTCAGCTACCCATCCAACCATTTCCAGAGATTCTGTAATTTCCTAGCCCTAACTGAGGCACCCATATGTCGTACTAGGGCACCTTGGTCTCACCTAGGGGTGCCCTAGTCTCTTTTCCACTTTCTTTCTATTTCTTGGGTTCTTTCTAGCCATTTTTCATTCTTATCTTTTATGAGGTTAGTACTTTCAGGGTTAATTATGAAATTGGACCAAGATAACCCCATGGATCTAAAGTTATGAGACCATAATGAGGTACCTAGTATCACTATCTACTATCTCTCCATCTAGATTTTCATCCATCTATTACATTGGCATCAACATAGCTCCATGATCATCAAGGCATAAGCTAGGATATTTATATAAACACACACTTCATAAGGGAGGGATTCTATTTTATTCCGTGCACACATTTTATTACATTTTCTACACATATTTATTTCTCGCCACTTCAAAAAGTGCAACTGGCACAAGAGAAACCTAGGGCATGTTCACGCACACTTTCACATAGAACTAGATCGGGTATGAGATGTAATGCAATGCTTAGTTAGTAATTCCACCATTATGGCAGCTGAGCTTAGTCCAACCCCTTCATATGCATTTTTATTTCTAGGGTTTGATGATCTTTTAGGGCTCATGCAATTCATTCATCCATCTTGAGATATTCAAAGCATTCGATGTAGTATACAATAATCAATGCAACATGCACGCAGAGTTTTGGATCAACTTTTGACCCGATAAGAACCGGTCCTAAACATTTCTCCTACACCAGAGCACCCATAATTCATACAAGAACACCTGTGGTCTCCTTAGTCCATCCCTAGGTGCTCTAGTCCACAGAGATCCTCCAGATCCAGTCTTTTTAAGGATCTGACATATTCATTCTTGTTCCAAAAATATCTAGTCATACATGCGACGCTCTGCAAAAGTCTCCAAATATAAGCTGAGTTCTTTCCTCTCTTTTTCCTTGCACACTAGGGTTTTATTTATTTATTTTATTTCAATATGTTAAATGCATCTATTTACTAAGTAATATGTCCTCCTAGATTAGATTAACTACTTTGCACTATCCCTATTTTTAGTTAATTTTAGTTATTCATATCTCCCTTCGCAGTCACTAAAGTTTGGACTAGGGTATCAACCTCCTTATACACCTCCTACCAATACTTATACCACTCTTCATGTTACTTCACTTCCCTTAGTGCATCTGGAAATCATTAGTGATGATGTGTCTACAATTTGGAATACCTTTGATGCTTTTTCTTATGATAATACAATGATTGATTATATGGGTTCCTACGATCATCTTCCCTCTTTTCACCATAAGAGGCCTCATCCTTTATCTCTCACTAGTACAGCTTATCTCTGAGAATCTAATGTCACAAATAACAATTCTGATCTACTTGATGTTATTCCTACTAATCCATGTATTGAATATTATTTATCCCTTCTCAATGAAGAAACAATATAATAGAATCTCGACACACCTGAAAAACCCATGCATAGTTTTGTTCGTCACTTCTCTAACCCTTACTGAATAAAGAGATATAAAACAATTCCTTCATGATTTATTTGATATTTTTGCATTAGATTATACTGAGATGCTTGGAATTGATCCATCCCTAGACATGCATAATATTTTCCTTAACCCTGGTGTCAAGCCTGTCCAACAGAAAATTTGTAAGATGCACCCCAAAGTAGCTCTCTTAGTCAAAGAAGAAATTTATAAGCTTTTAGATGCAGGTTTTATTCGCGCTGTCAACTATTTTGAATGGGTATATAATATCATCTCGATCATGAAACTAGATAGTAGGGTTCGTTGTTGCATTGATTTTCATGATTTAAACAAAGCTTTCCCTAAGGATATTTTTCATTTTCCATATATCAACATTATTATTTATTATACAACCAGATATGATATTCTTTCCTTTATGTATGTATTTGTGGGTTACAATCAAATCAAGATCAACTCATATGACTAAGATAAAACTTCCTTCATTACCCCATGGGGTACATTTTTCTATACAGTTATGCCCTTTGGCCTTTAAAATGTAGGGTCTACTTATCAACAGGCCATGACACATATACTCCAAGAACACATTAACAAAATCATCAAGGATTATGTAGACAACATCTTGGAAAAATCTAGGTGATAATCTTCCCATGAAAAATATCTACGAATACTATTTGAAAAATTGTGATAATATTGTGTGCATTTGAATCCTAAAAATGTGTTTTTGAGGTCACAACAAGTAAACTTTTTGGGTATATTATCTCCCAACGTGGCATAGAGATTGATCCTAAAAAAATTAAATCCATTCTTGATATGCCTCTTCCCAACAATTTGCATCAATTACAATCATTACATTGTAAAATTTAAGTTATTCAACAATTCATCACATAACTTGTTAATAAAACCCAACCGTTCACATGAACTATGAAGAAAGATACCAAGTTTTTTTAGGATGAGAAATGTCAACAATAATTCGATGAGATCAAACCATATTTTTAAAATCTACCTGTTCTCATTCCTACCTTTACCGATCAACCTTTCTTGTTGTATATCCCAACTATGTTTCATGCATTAGGCACTTTATTGGCACACCATGATGATTCTCAATGCAAAAGAGTCATATAGTAAATCACTCACACTCTACTCTCTTATGAATGTAACTATATCTACATTGAAATGTTGAGCCTTGTCCTTACCTTTGTTGCCAATAAATTAAGACATTATCTCCTTAATAATGAGGTACATATTATAACAAAGGTTGAACCATTACACTACCTCTTATCCCACACACATCTGTTAGGTTGTTTGGAACATTGGCTCGTGTTCCTCAGTAAATTTGATTTTAATTTCATACTACAAAAATAAAAAAATTACAATGTATAGTTGATCAATTAGCCACGGCACCCCTTTCAGATACGTTGCGAACTTTTTATTCCTTTTGTGTTGATTTCATTGCCTATATTATTGAGCCACATACATGGACAATATATTTTGATGTCTCCCATTATCGATCTAGGGTTAAAGATGGGATAGTATTCATTACTCCACATGCTGATCCACTCCCCTTCACATATCGATTAGGATTTTCTTGTACAAATAACATCACCAAACATGAAGCTCTAATTTCAGGACTACTTACCATTCAAAAACTCCTCATTCTCAACTTATGTATACACAGTGACTCTAAATTAGTCATCAAACAGTTTAAATATACATATAATACGAAGGAGGAACATCTAATTTCTTAAATATTTCCTCACTTCATTCGACTCATATTCCATTACTACCATTCCTCACAAGGATAATCATCATGCAGATGTCATGGCTAATTCTGCATCGCTCATCCCACAAGACATCACAGATGAATATGCCACATTCATCATTATGCACTTATGTCATCCTTCTATCACTGCATTACATCTTACAGCTTGGACTATAACACTCAATCAATAAAAATCGGAATGCTTCACGCCTATTTATAATTTTTTATATAAGAAAACTATCCCTGACACTCTACAACCTCATGACACTCTCTGGTTACATCATGAGGCTACTCGCTATGTTATCATTGGGATAGCATTATTCAAATGTGCTATTAATGGTCACCTTATCTATTGCCTCTTGTGTGCAGATATTCCCACTGCCTTCTCACATATTCATGATATCAGGTGTGGTGGTCACTTCTCGGGTAAATATATACCACAAAAACTATTACACGAAGGGTGTTATTGGTCTAGAATGGAACAATAATGCCTTGAATATGCTAATTGTTGAGAAAAATTACAAAACCATGATAATCTTCATCATGCATCTACATATTACCTCTAACCCATTACACCAACTTGGCCTTTCTCCCTTTGGGGACTTGATCTTATCAGTATGATCAATCCTGAATCCACTGATGGACACAAATATATCATTACAACTACCGAATACTTTACCAAGTTTTTCAAGGCCACTCCCCTATGCTCCACCACCGGCTTAGACATTTGTACATTTTTTCACCACCCATATTATCACATGTTTTTGTATATCTTCTGCTATAATTGCTAATAATTGAAATTCCTTCAAAAATAAGGATCTTAAAAATTTTATTCTAAATTCAAAATCAAACAATAATTATCCACACCTTATTATCCGTAAGGAAATGGTCAAAACTGAGGCCACCAACAAGACCAATATCAAAATATTACGTAAGACTGTTGACTCTAGTGATATTGATTGGCATAACCAAGTATTCTATGCCCTATGGGCTTATCGTATTAGCATCTTTACACCTACCAACACCACCCCTTTTCCTTAGTCTATGGTGTCGAGGTTGTTATCACACTTGATCTTGAGATAATGTCATTGTGGATCTCTCTTAAAGGTGTCCTTAAAGACAATGAATATTATGAAATTTGATTACATGAAATAAAAATGTTAGACTCACATCATGTCTAAGTAATCAAACATCTTTGTGCATATCAATCTCGCATCACCCATGTCTACAATTGTAAAACTCACTCACACAAGTTAAAAACTAGTGACCTCGTCTTGATTGAAAATCAAAAGAATAAAAATGTAGAGAAATGTTTCAAAGGAAAATTTAAGCCCAATTTTCTTGGTCCATACATTATCACTGATAAACTTAGTGATGGATTTTATCACCTCACCACCCTTTTAGGAAAAATTCTAAAAAATCTATGCAATATAATGCATCTTAAAAAGTACTACACTTAGATCAACATAATTCGACTATTACCCAATGACACTCTTGTGCTTTAGTTCACATTTGACTATTGAGGGTTACTTAATACACATGAACCTTGCACATTTCACTATAGATACCACACATTACATTTCATACATCTTATGTCATGCATACTACATTTAGTTTACATATGTGCATCTATACATTATACTTATTTTACATATCATCTACGCATATAACATTACATACCATTCATACTACAGCACACATCTTACACTTGTTAGTCTACATCATACATTACACATTCCACTCATTACATGGTCGTCTATCATCATGCATATTACATACTCTTATACGTGTCACACTCACTACCCAATGATACACTATAGTTCCTCGATCCATATTCGAATGTCGAGGGTTTACAAATCAAATGGACCTTGCATTCATCACATGTTTATCATTCCACCTTTCATCATGTGATATTTCTAAGATAGTGACACATGCTATAGGATAAATCATCACGTACTCTATCATCTTTTAGTGGTATACACTTTAGTCTACATCACCACTCCCTATTATTAGTCTTGTAGTGATATACACTTTAGGGATAAATAAACACTCATACATTAATTTTGTCATGATATAAAATTAGGCTATAAGGTTCACACACATCTCTTCTATATGTCACATATCATCACCACTATGCATATATACTCATCATAGCACTCTAGACACAACATTGCACTATTTAACCATTTCCTGATGACGCACTCTCATTTACAGTTCATTCTTAACTACTAAGGAGTAAAACTAAATTAACATCACTGCATACATTTTAATTCACTTCAGGGGCATGTGATTTCTATCATCCATCTTGTATTCCATTCCATCCATCCATAACATACTTCAGATTATGGTTGTTTTTACTCATGTTTACTTTTTCTTGTTCATGGTAACTTTATTACACATGCTAGTTCAATTAATTGTATGTAATTTTTCTATAGCACCCACACATGTGTGTTCATGCCTTATTCTAGTTGTGATCGCAGATACAGGTTACTTACATGCAATGTGGATGCTCACCTTATACCCTTCCTACACTAGTCGCTGGAGTCATCCACATTCATCTTCTCAAAGTGATATTGTTTCATTTTATACTTAGAACTTTACATTACTTGTTTATACATGCGTGTGACATGTTGGTTATCTTTATAACATGCTAATGCATGCTTCATATGCATTATTTGTTATGCTAGGATATTTGTTTCCATACTTTTTTGCTACATTGTGTGCTACTGTTTGTCTTTGTATACGGGCCTTCCCCTATGTTTGGTTTGCACACTTGTTTTTTATTTATGACCACGATGGCCTTGCGTGTCTTTTGACATCATGAGTGATGTCCCATGTTTTCATCCCACTTTATGTGGCTTACTTTTTCTTCTTGCATGTTTACATTGTTACATTGTTTTGTAGCTCACACATGTTTTCTATATGCATGCTTCTTCATATTAACAATTGTCTTTACCTAGCCTTCTTGTTTGTAGGTGCCTTGGTTTCTACAAAGAAATTTCTAGCATTACATATTACATGTGTTTGGTCCTCTTTTGGGGACACATTCTCCTATCAGTGATGTCGCATGCACCCCCAAAGAGGGGGGCATCATTTGGGGTCTTACATACTAACACAATGCATTTATACCAGTTCAGTTCAGTACACTTTATTCCCTTGGCATTATGGGTTACATATAACAGGTGGGTTCACACTAGTCCACAAACCCCATACACAGTGTATTTTACAGGACATGGTGTCCTTAGAATTATGGGAAGCAGTTACAAGATCAAAGGTTACAATGGGTATGCCTCCCTACTCTACTTCATCCATTGGCATCGGATCACCCAAAAAACAAATATGTACAAATATCTCTTCACACACATTCAGGAAAGTGGTTAAATATTTGAGGATATAGTGTAATTCCTCCCTACACTTCTTCAGCCTATGGCATTGGATCGCCCAAAAAACTCTAGTAGTACAAGAAATACTTATACGCTCTCTTTCTCGACATGGATTAGGTGCACATGTTCCATTTACACTTTTTTATTTTCTTATTTTACATTTATCTGCATACACATGCATCTTCTACATTACATTTTTTACACATACATACAAACATATTTGACTACTTGATCATTTTCTCTTTGTAGTTCCTGTCGTATGAGAAACAAGCACTCAAATGGGGGAAACATGACAACGTCAACAATAACACCTCACAACAACACGCACCATACTAACCATGTAGGTAAATCACACACATCAGTAGCTACATATGTATTTCCACCCTAGGTTCACTCTCATCACTTTCTTGCATATTTCATTTTTAGTTTCCATGCTCAATCATATTTATTTTGTTCCACACTTTGTCTAGTTCTTCGGTGCATTTTCTAGGACAATATTCATGGACATCAGGTACACATCTCTATCTACTTTATATTACTGAGGTTTCTTCTCACTGACATAAAGTGGGGGAAAATGTAGTAAAAAAATCATGCATTTTAAAAATAATTTGGTCCTAGTCTCATACTACTATATAGCGGGTTTTTAGTGAAGAAATTACTAATTAACCCCCATCCTTTGGTCATTTTTATTTCCTTTCTTTCATAATTTTTGACCTTCCCTACACATATGCCCAGTCATTCTTTGACACTTTCGGTCATTTTAGCCTCAACTAGGGTACCCAAACTAGTACTAGGGCACCCATGAGCACCCTAGTCCCACCAAGAGCACCCTGATCTTTTTTGAACTTTCCCACCATATTTTGGGATCTTTCTAGCCCTTTTAGATTCTTATATTTTTTGTGGTTATCCATTTCGAGGTTAGTTACAAAATTAGATTAAGAGTGCCCTATAAATATAAAGTTATGAGACCATAATGGAGGATGATCACCAAGAACTAGTCACTAATATCATCCACCTAGAGTTAAATCTACAGGGAGATCATTTACATCCATTAGCTCCATCACAAGGACAAGGTTGGTTCATCAAAATCACACATGCATAGAGGGAGGAATGATATTCTATTTCATGCATCATTCTACTACATTTTTACATCTATTTATTACTTGTTACTTCACAATGTGCGACTAGCACTTGAGAGCACCCAGGGCATATGATGCACACACACACACACACCAAAACTAAATTTGGGTTTGGAATGTAGTATAACACTCAATTAGTATGCCCACTATTGAGGCATTTGAGTTTAGTTCAATCCATTCATTTGTGTTCTTCTTTTTTAGGGTTTTGATGCTTCTTCTAGTCTTTTGCAGGTCTTCTATTCATCTTGGATTACATTGACATTGGATGTAATGCAAAAAACTTAATAAAACATACAAAAATTGTTTTAGACTACCTATAAGACCAGTTAAACTCATTTATAGATATTTTGCACAGACTAGGGCACCCATTCTGTAAACTAGAGCACCCACAGGTGCCCCAGTCCTTCTCTAGGCGCTCTAGTCTAGCTAGATACCTCAACTCCATATTTTTCAGGATCTTTGCACAGTCATTCCTACCTCCATATTATTATGTTCACTTTGTGACACAGTCCAAATATGTCTCTAAATCAGATAAGTCTTTTCCATACTTCTCTTTTACATTAGGGTTTCTATTTACATTAGCTTAGTTGTTTTGGTCATTTTTTGTACTTTTTTGTTGCATTTACTTACCATATTTACATGTCATTATAGATTATATATCAACTAATATTATCCCTACATATTTAGTTAATTTTATTTCATCAGAAAGTGATGCAAAACACAATCATTAATAATCTAGGCCCTCCGGGGAATGTACATGCCAACAAAAGCAAATCTATCGATTAAGGTTTGCTTGATTTTTATTTTAGTTTTTATGGTTTCAATATTTTTAGTGGCATCACATATAATTATCTAGATAAGGTGAAGACATGGATGGAAAGATAGAAATAAAAATTGTGGGAATTAAAACCCTACATTTCATGCACCTATTCCATTGATAAAATTCTTCCTATCAAAAGTACATCAAATACATTTTCTCCATTACATTGTCTCAATCTCACTCCATGTCTCAGACAAGGCCTCATCATTCCTATGATGTAACTCACCACATATCTCACCCCTAATGGAATATTCATTACATTCATGATCAGTAAGTTATGTCAAAAATCTATTAACATGGTTTAAAAATGATAAAACTAAAAGAAATATTGAATATAGAAAATAAAAACTTATATCCTTAACCCAAAGAAATAGATCTAAGAAATATAAAGGATTTTTGGTGAATCTATAAAAAAATGTGGTTGATTGAGCTTGAAAATTCAAGGTTTTTTATTAAATGACATTAAATTTGTTGAGATACTTAACAAGGACATGAATGGAATGTTAGAGATGAACATATGGGAAGTAAACAATTATGGATCCAGCATGATAAAGAAAAGAAACAATAAAGAAAATTTTAAACAAAAATTTGAAACTCGCATTTTCATTCCATACTCGTAATAAATAGATAGTGATTAAGATTCATAGTAGATATGATGGTCAATATTTACTAAATAGTTGGTGGCATATGCCACAAATTTTCTGGTGGAAACAAAAAAGTGAGTACCAAAAAATTGGGGTTTTTTATTTTTAATTATTTTGTAACTGGCTTCAAGAGGGAAATGTATAATTTGTTAGATAAGGAAAAGATGCGAACTTAATTCCAAAAATAAAATGGTTGGAACTATTGACAATTTTTTCACTTGTGTAAAAATGGGCAACTCGAAACCTCATTTTCGATGGAAGGCAGTGATGAATGAACCTAATTAGGGTAAAAGTTATACATGTTTATTGTGTTTTCAGTTCTAGACATTAATTAACAATATCCAATCTGCAGCTATGTGTATTGTTACAGGATGGAACGCCTCACATAGGATTCCATTCCATGTTCGTCTTCAACAAGGAAACAAAAAATCCCTAAAGCACCAACGAATTACCTTGATGAAGGTGGGAATAATAGTTTATGTGAGATGTTAAACTAAAACAAAAAACAAAAAAGGTTACAGTTTACATGTAGAAGAGTTCATTATTAGGTTACAAGTACATCAAATCTCATTATTTCTTCATTATTTCTTCATGTTTAAATACTATTAATCATTTGATTGAGTTGTTTATTTTGTTATACAATCAATACATATCATAAACCTTGAATGCATAAATAAGTATATAACTCAATTACAGAAAGTAATGTCATTTATTCATGAAGAAATTTAATGTTTCCCACACAAGTTGTGGGATGTAACTTATAACTACTAAAATAAGAGATACATTTTCATAAATCTAAAATCTAAGGAATGTAGAAGGAACCCATCATTGCCTTGGGGTTTCCTTTTGGTGTTTATTGTTCTAGCTTCAACTCTGTTATCTTTGTATTTTTTGCATCATTCCACTACAACAGTGTACCTAAAAGAGTAACAACAAAACTGTTACTTTTTTTGCTCAGGGTTAAATTTGCATGCATTTGCTATTACCTTTAGGAAAATGAATCTCCTAAGATCAAGAGGAATAAGGTAAGTCAAAGTAACATATATGGAATTGAGAAATTACTATATTACATAAACTCATGGTATCCATAGTAATCATGATTCCCTGAAAAGAAAAGAAAAATAAAGACTATGGAAACCAAAGAGGCTAAGGCCTATAGTTTTCTAACTAATTTTGTTTAAATTTGCAAGTATAGGTAAAAAGGAAAAGAAAGGATTGACTGTTTTATTCATGAAAATAGAAACAACTCTCGAAGAAATCAAGTATTGATGATACATAACAGGAAACAATCATTGGATAATACTTTATGAACATTAAAATCAAAGTAATGCATATATTCCATATATGAGATAGTGCAATCATTGTTTCAGTTCAGATTGAAAGTATAATTATAGTCCTAGAACATGAAAGTCTCAAGGTTACAATACAAGAGCAAAAGAGCTTACAAGCAATGTGCACACTTGAAGTGTACCTGATCAAATGTGAAAATAAAGTAAACAAAAAAAATTGTGTGTACTGATCAAAAGGAATCAAATGTTTTATATCACAATACTTCATAAATTTCATTCTAAGAGAAATGATGAAACATTTTCATGGTACCAAAAATCCAAGGAGTAGCCCCATCTTCAACGTTTAAGAGAAAATTTGAAGCAATGAAGATACATATGAACAATTGCAAAGAAGAAGATATCAAAATAGTTGTACAAAGACAGTATACTCATGCTCTGGAAATTTGAAATGAGCTTAGGGAACATCAAGGCTAAAGGGCACCAACAGGAACACTCAACAGAAAGAAGATCAATATTCTCGAAAGTATGAAGTACAAATTATACATATAAAACAATGCAGAGTCAAAAGGTTCATAACAAAATAAAAGAGAATCTACAGTCACTCATGCTTTATCCTATAATGTTTAACAAAGAAGTGCATTTTCTTATCAAAATCAATTTTTAAAAAACTCATGAGTGAAGTATATTATTTCCAAAGAAGGTTATTGTCAACCGAAAGGGAAAAAATGAATATATGTGCATCTATATTTATGAACTAGTTGTAGAGATAAAGAATATTTCAATAATGTGGCAACTCTAAGTGCTCAATTTCAAAGGCTTCATCTGCATTCAAGGGATCAAAGTGTTCAAATAGTTCTCCAAATGCAAAGTTTAGAAGAAAAATTAAGAGATAATGCATTTTCTTTTACAAAGATACAGATGATGCATCAACTATTGAAACATAAGCCCAACTCTTCCTCCAAAATACATATAAAGCTTCAAATACATTTTCAGTTCCACAAGAGTTCAATTTTAAAAGCAATCATTACATAGAAAGGAACATTTATAGATACGAGAAGTGATCTTCAAAAATGCACAAGATATTATCACAAGAGAAGATTGTTGATTTCTAAGTATGAATGAACTTTCAAACTATAACAAGCATTCATGAGAAAGAGAATATTTCATTAGCAAGGGACTTCAAGTAATTCATTTGCAACATTCAGGGTGCTAATATTTGCAACCCAACATTTAAAGGATGATACTAATTCTAAAACAAAACGTAGTTTGTTCATAATATAAGGCAAATTTGGTCCAAGGCATGAGACTAGCAAATATGGACAAAGATAAATTTGGTACAAACATTTTCTAAGAAACCCCTTCCTTGCGGGAAGCTTGCACAAATAAATGTTACCCAATAGATCTATCTTATTTTTCACATTACATGGGAACTATTTAAATCACTCTAATGTTCTGTGTCTTACCCAGTCTTATTACTATTGACAGAGAGTATTTAACTAAAAAGAGTTCATCTGCTTTGTAGGCATAACATTCAAAGAGAGTCATCACAATTTGATGCCTTTCATCTGTTTATATTTTGAAGGAGGGAAATTCAAGATATCTAATATTAATTTGGTACAAAGAAATGTTACCCGATATAGTTATCTCCTATTTTCTATAGCTTGTGAAATATTTATAT
The DNA here is from genome assembly GCA_019776745.2 of Taxus chinensis. Classification (NCBI taxonomy): domain Eukaryota; kingdom Viridiplantae; phylum Streptophyta; class Pinopsida; order Cupressales; family Taxaceae; genus Taxus; species Taxus chinensis. The sequence goes on along the minus strand of CM034147.1, from coordinate 782,224,810 downwards.
CTCCAAGAGTGTTATAAATAGCACAATTATATGCAGAAGATCAAGAAACATTCAATAGTACAAGTATATGTCAGGAGAAACATTTTTGGTAGAGGTTCGTAATATATAAGGTTTGGCGATCCTGATAGTGTAAAATATCAAGACTAGTTTTTGCTTTGTACTCACTATTTTAGATTGAAGATCAAGTGCAGAAGATCAAGTTTAGAAGATCAATACCATTTGAGTGTTTGTTCCCTAAACACTAACCCTAAATCCTAAACCCTAAACCCTAAGTCCTAAATCCTAAATCATGACCCTAAACCTTGAACCCTAAAACCTAAACCTTAAACCCTAAACCATAAACCCTACACCCTAAACATTAATCCATTAACCCTAAACCCTAAACCCTAAACCTAAACCTTAAACCCTATGCTCTAAACCATAAACCCTAAACCCTAATTATTGAGCCCTTAACCCTAAACCATTAACACTAAACACTAAACACTAAACCCTAAACCCTAAACCATAAAAACTAAAACCTAAACCCTAAACCATGAACATTGATCCCTAAGTTCTCTAAACCATAAACCATAAACCATAAACCATAAACCCTAAACCCTTAACCCTAAACACTCAACCCTTAACCATTAAAAGTTACCAACAAAGTAGTTTGTAATGGTATTATTGTTAGATGAGGGTCAACACTCAAGGATCATATTCATATTTGATGTATCACCATCGAATAGGGAAACTCCCCCGTTAAATCAGTTATTCAATCTGACGTGGAAGATGAGAAAATAAAATGAAACATGGAGAATTATATTTCATGGGTAATTAATACTAAGTATCAACAAGACTAATATGGCTTCTGAATACTTGACTAGGAGGCCATAAAAATGTTAGGACCATATTTCCTAGGCTCATGCCTAGAACCATCATTGAGTCTGATTGTACAAAATAAGGATAACAACATGGGAATAGCTAAGAACACATAGGGGTTATCAATTACCTAGTAAATATTTCTTGTTTAGTTTTGATTGGGAGTCAACTGGCCTATGGCTTAGTTACCTTCTATTCATTGATAATTCCTTCTATGATAAACCCATGGATGCTTTCAAAAGTGGCTTCAAAAAGATAGGGGTAGTCATCAATCCTAGTGAAGGGAGTCATGTGATTTACAAACAAATTGAAATGCAAACATATTTAGAGGTTATAGCATGAATTTACAAATATCTCCATCATTATAAATGGAAGCCAAATAATGATGTCTCCATGTATCCAAAGATCAAGGACTACTGGGGTTTGTGGAAGGATTGGACATTCAATAATCATCGAGTGTCTGAATTAGAATTTCATTGCATCTAGAGAAACATTCTTAAACATTAGATTAATGCATCTTGGAAAATAAAATGAAACCTCAGAAATCATCTCAAATTGTCAGTCTAGGTCCTGGTCTAGGTTGTGTTCCTAGTCTTGTTTCTATTTCAAGTTTTGGTTCTAGTTGTGGTCATCAAATATGGAATTTTTAGGAAAGGAATTCACACTTGAATAATTATTCCCATTTAGATTGTTGGAAATGCTAATGGAAGTGGAAGTTCCTATGGAATTAACTTGGTGGAAGGTGGGGTTGTGCCCTATTGTTTTTTCTCATGGAATCATTGGTAGCCTTTCTAGTATTATCAGAGAGAATTCCTCATGTTTGTGTGATAAGTTTAAAATATCCCTCTATTCCTGGGAACTTGTTTATCAGGATGTAATAACAAGGCTATTTTTAGTGGGTATTAATAGAAAAAAGAAAATTATTTGGATTGGAATTACGTATGAAATGCATTCCTTCACTTCTAGCTTATCTTTTTAAATTCGTCTTTCCAAGTTCTCCATGTTTTCCAAATTTGGGTTAAATTGACATTCTAGACCTCTAAAAGCATGAGGAGAATGGCAATTTTATTTCCCCTAACCTTTCTTGAAGCAAATTTAAACGAAATGAGATTTGAAATTTGGAGGTGGCACGTGGTAGACACAAATCCTTAAAGCCTCCCATAATTATGAATACCTCTCCTAGGAAACCCCATACAAGTTGATATATGTTAACCAAACTTGTCATACCTCCTTGAGATTGAGAAGGATCTTTAGGGATGCTTTTAGCTTGTATTCACGAGAATACAATTATTACTGTGGAAAAGTTGATGCAACTCCTTAAAGCCTCCCATAATTATGAATACCTCTCCTAGGAAACCCCATACAAGTTGATATATGTTAACCAAACTTGTCATACCTCCTTGAGATTGAGAAAGATGTTTAGGGATGCTTTTAGCTTGTTTGAATAGTTTTCAGTGTAGACAAACCAATAAGTGACCGATAAACCTTTCTCTTGTGTAATGTAAGGGTGATTTTGGTAAAGTAAGTGAGAGGAGTATTTAGATGAATGTTAAGCAACTAGATGAGTGATATAGGTGGTTTAGTTGTATGAGAACATGAAGGAATCCTAAAACTCCTACAAATATCAGTAACCAATCAATAACACATCTAAAAATCCTACAAATATCAATAACCAATCAAAAAGGCCCCAAAACCTAAAAACACTTATATTATTTCACAAAAAATATCAATTGTATAATTTAAACCCTAAAAGCTTGAAGGTTGAATACTAAAATCTTTTAAAATACCTATGTACAGACCAAATTAGAATCTAAAAAACTATCTTCTAAACCATGAGAGATGGAGTTGTGACAGTAGTTCCATAAATTACATAGTGACCCTAACATCTTATATTTACTAAAATAAATTAAAAGTATAACAAATAATAAAATATAAATAATAATAAAAGAAAAACTTATACTTAAACATTTATTTTTGTACATAGAAGAATGCCTCAACCACATATACTACATAGAACACAATAACATGAGCATGATATAATGCACTCATATTATAATGCACTCGTATTTTAGGTTTTGTAACAACCAAACCTAATAAATTAGAACGTGCTCACACTTTAAACAAACACGCTCATATTTTGCTTAAAATCATATTTGTGTCCACTTGCACATTCTCTTCCATGGCAGTAGGTTCTTGTGGTCGAAGAATGAATGATGGGGAGAAAAAATTTCAATTTCAATAGGCTCCTTCTTATCAAAACATTCTTTGAGTCTGATAAGAAATCAAACTGTCCTATTGTAGCAAGGTCTCTCCCTCTTGCATGGTGATCTTAAAATCTTCATTATTTTGACAATATGAAGCTTCATCTTCAAACATGAAGCTAGTGAGTTCAGGATCTTCAAAAAAATTAGACTTTTGGAGAGGTTGAATGGGGGATGGGTCTGTAGTCTCTTGTGTAACTGAATCATGATTCAGTGCCTCTGAATTTGTCTGGGTCACCTCCATATGCTCCTCTTTAACTGGACTTGGAGCTTATTGTTATTATTCCTTCATGACTGATTGTGCAGCTTGGATTAGACCAACATCCCCTTAAGACAATGTGCCATTATGGACACTACATTTAGAGAAAACAGATTGCTGATCTTCTCCTTCTTGTTCTTGTTCTGCTACAAACTCAGCCTTAGCCACTACTGGATCTTCAACTTTGACCTCCTCTATTAGCTTGACCATCAAGGGGATCTTTGTAAACCCAAACCTGGCAGCCTAATGCTTTAGATCTTCTATCATTTCTTCTCTATTGGGTTTCTCTTCTTGTTTTTCTCCTTGACCGGATTCGTGATTCTCTTCCCCACATGGACTTGGGAAGGCAAGAGGAGTGGTAGGTTGGGGTTTAATCAGTTTTACTATTGTTTGTGGTGGTGAGGGAAGTGGGCCTTCTTGTTTATTTAGAGGGAATGACTTCTTGGGAGGCAAAAGGGAAAAGAAACTGAGGTTGGATGGAAACTAAAGAGATGGAGAAGGGAAATCAACACTTGGGGCAACAAGTGAGGGGATTGACTCTTGACACTGCTGAAATGATAAAGTTTGAGAAAGAGAAAATGAAGGACATGGAGCTGGTGATTGACTTACCCATTGACAAGGTTGTCTCTCACTTTGTTCATATGCCTCAATATCCTCAATCCACTATGTAAGTTGAGCAAGCACTTCGACTATGAAGTAAAGCTTTTCTTGAGGGCTATAATGTCTTGGAAAAGGGCCGCCCCATGGAAAAGGTGCCCTGAAACCAATCTTGAACACCTTCATCTATGTTTTACCCCTGGATTACACCATACTAGCCTCCATTATTTGAATCTTTTCTAGCATATCAGAATCTACCATGTAGTTTTCAACATTGTGTGCATACCCTAGTTCTTAATAAGCTCTATAGCCAAACTAGTTTTGACCAAACTCATATGGGTAGACATAATGATCTTGGATCTAGTCATAATGTTTATATGGAGTTGGGAAATACATTAGAGGTGGACTGGATTGTTATAGGTGTGAATTCCATGAGGGGAATGAAGTCATGATTACACAACTTCATGAAATGGAAGAAAATGAAAGATGTGGAAAGAAAGGTCAATGAAGATGGGTGGAAATGGATGGAAAAGGTCTAGAACTTTAGAGATGGGGTTGTTGACCAGATGGAGTCACCATATGTGTCTTACATGTGCCTCAAAAGGCTGAACATTAACAGGAACACACCAACCTGCTAAAATGAAGTGGTAAGGTGCTTCAGACCTATCCCACCGGGTGTCCCAAAATTTTTATTGTAGAATTATAGCACCCATGAATGTCCTGAGTCTAAAGTGGGGAGTTCAGTGTGATTACATAACATGGGACCATATCTCAGGTTGTGGGAATTGCAAAACTTGAGATGGCCCTATGAAGAAATTTGGTTCTTGCTTCCTAATCTACCTGCCAAAATCTACTCTAGTGCAGGAATAACCTAACTGATCCTAATCTAACCATTCCAAGGGGACAAAGAGTTAGAGAAGTTGATACACCAGAAAAGGAACTAGCGAGATACTCTGGTGAGGGAGAATGAAATGGGGAAAAGGGGACTGAGGGAGGTTAGAAAGAAGTGACATAGACCCAAATCAAAATTTTGCATCAAAACTCCATGAAGCACAACATCTCACACCCATAAATGTGAAATACATACACAAGGAGAAAACACGAGATAGAGAGGAACAAATAAACAAAAAAACAATTCCAAGGGTTGAAGGATGCCATAAAACAAGATTTTATTAATCTATAAGGTGTACAGAAGAAAAAATATGCTCGTCAGGTGTAGGAGAAGGATTACAGCTCAAATGGAGTCAGGAAATAACTTTGACAGAGTTTCACCACATCTCAGAATGTCACCCCCTCTCAAAATGAGAAGTTTTACAATATATAGATGATGAAAACCAGAAAGAGAGAGGAGAAAATCAATTCTACTCTTAAAATCCACCCACCAACCATTAATATCTACCGCGAATCCACCAACTATCTGTCGAGTCCGCCACTCTATGTCTGACTAGCGTGTTGAAGAAGGAAGAATGACATATCGAATCAAATATGATTTGGTAGTTGAAGCAATAAGAGTCTATATTAATGTCCTAAAATATGTTTTCCCATTTTCACCCACCTAACCTCATCAAAATTAAAATTTTAGGATCCCATTGCATAGATGAGGTCGAGACCTTTCCAATGATGCCAAATTTGATGGATTTCGAGCACTGGATCAAAATATATGTTCATTTGAATGGTTAAGTCTTGTCTATACAAAAATGGTGAAAACTAGTTAGCAGAACGAGTCTATGGGCCTAAAATTCACTTTGCACCTTTTGGCACCAAAAAATACAAAATGTAAAAAAATCCCCACATCCCCGTAATTCATTTTGCCAAAAAACCATATTGGGGCCCGCCAGCCCACATTTTCTATTTGGGTGAAAAGTCTCTCCCAGGCCCGTTGGCCCGCTCCTAGCAAAAAATCACTCCAAGGCCCACCTTCCTGCATGTAAGTTAGGCTTAACATGTGGTTTATTGGGCATCAGTGGAGGTGTGGTTCATTTTTATACTTTATGCATTTCAAGCCAAAAAGTTTGAATTTCCTCTGACGACCCACCTTCCCACTTTAACTTGGAACATGGCCACATGTAGAGATGGTGCTAGTACGGGGACCACTTTTGGATTTTGTTTTTGAAGTTACGCCGAAGAGACACTTGGTACCTTCCATGGTTATCTTTGTTTCTTTATGTTTTTTGGCTAAGTTCTTTTGTTTGGTAGGGCCATATGTCTGACTTGAGACTCGTGGAGGCTTGGCACACGTTTGAGAACCCACTCCGAATTTTACCTTTGAATTAGCGTCGTACTGACACTTCGCTCCTTTCACTGGCTCTACACTATTTTGACTATTTAACCCCTAACTCTATCCCTATTTGGACCTAAGACATGTGGAATCCTCGCGCTCATTTGAGTCTCCACTTTGGATCCCACCTTTGAATGTGTGTCGTTGAGACACTTGGCACCCTCCACTGAGTCTTAGACTTTTCAACGGCCGATGAAACTTTTTGAGGCTCAGGACACATAGAGGCTTAGTGCTTGTTTTAGTCTCTGCTTCGGGATTTACTATTTGGAGATGCTCTGATGAGGCACCTAGAATATTCCATGGACTCTTCCATATTTAGCCAATTTAAACCCGCTCTGAATCGTTTGTAAAGCCTGAAGCCTTTGAGCCTTTCCCCGTTTTCCTCCTTTGAGCCTCTGGTTTCTTTGACGTTGTTTACCTTGTTAACCAACCCTGATCCTCCATTTTTTAGTCCACCTGATATGTGATTGTTAGATTTGAAACGTGAGCTCATCCAATGGAAGAAACCCTTAGATTTCTTCCTGTGCAGGGTTATGTTTGATCAATTTTTCTAGGGGAAAATTTGTGACAACAATTGGCAACTCATGGGGACATCTACTTGTTAGATGAAGAGACTAGCTGCCTTGAAGCATCCATTGGAAATGGAGTCATAATTGATAGCCTGATCTGATCTAAACTTTGAAAACCTTATCCCGGAGCCACTTGGACACTGTTGGAACTAAAGTTAGCCCTGAATTCACCCCATTGCTCTAGAAATGGACACTTTGAGACCCAATTTTAGTTTCTCTGTGTTTGTGTTTTATTTGAAACTTGTAACTATTATAGGTAACTATTGGTCTCTCTATCACGAATACTGAAGGGCCTGACCTTTGCACCTCTGGAGCAATACGAACAAAAATTATGTACAAAGACAAAAATCATACATGGCTCAACTAAGACATGTGAATTGTGCACAAGCACTTCTTCTACTAAAAACAAAATCTAATCCTTCTCCTATACTAACTAGAGATAAAAGGGACTCAAACAAATCCTACAACTGGTAGGGAGAATTAGCTTCATTTTCTCAAAAGGGGCAGCCATGTAAATGGTTTGATGCTGAATATGGCTGCTTGTATGATTCAAAACCTGACAAGGGGTCAATCCCCCACCCATATTATCAAGGTATCAACATTAATGGAAAATACCTCCTTGAGTTGATTTGCATTGGACTCCTAGATGTGTTGATGGTGACCATTGTTGCTTTGATACTCATCCTCATGCCCTGAAGTGGGCATGAATGGTTTTGTCTTCTCCTGTTTCACTCGGAAATGCTTCGTTCCTTTTAGAAACAGATAAGGTTAGGGTTAGGAGGAATACCTGTAGAATGTCGAGATGGTGTGCGCGTACCGTAGAGAAAGATCAGGCTGACTGCGAAGAACTCCTTTTTATCTTGGAAGGACTACCTGCAAATAAGAACACAAGACCACAAGATTTGATTAAACAATAAATGAGGAAACTGCCTTGGGCCCAGGAAATGTAAAACTTCCTTTCGAAGGTGGTCAGTTTCCCTGCTAATATGAATTAACACAAAATACTGTAAAGTACCAATTAAATTGTTTCGTGGAACTAGGTAGGGGAAAGGCTGTTTTTCTTGGTTTGGATCAAAGGAACCAATGCCGGTTATCTATAACCGATGGCGGTCACTGATAACCGATACCGGTTGGTTCTAGGATCTTCTGGGCTGGTTGTGGTGTTTGCAATGGCTGGTTTTTGGATAGTATTAGGAAATGGGATGGTTAGAAGCTAAAGAATGATAGTTAGAGGCAATGGTACGTTGGGTAATGGATTCAGAAATGGATTTGGGAAGATTGCAATTCCAAAAGCATAAGAAAATGTTATAATGGAGGACATGCAAGATGTAACTTACTGGTTTTGATGAAGGTGCAAGTTGATCTCCTTTGCTGTAAGCACGTCTAGTATTTTCACTCGTCTCTGCTTGGTCAAGTGAAGATCTGGAATCCGTTCCTCGCTCGCAATGCTCTCTGCTGATCCAGAAATCCTTTGACTGATCTCTAAAATGAAATTCCCGATCCGTTGTTTTGGTTTGGGGAGCCCATTTACAGTGAACCGATGGTGGTTGCGTAACCGACGGCGGTCGAGTAGGAACCGGCATCGGTTAGGGAAAAGTAGGCTATTTTTAGTAAAATAGCCCACCTTCCCTGTTTTTCTCCCGAGGGATCAGTTACGGGCTTGGTCAAGCGGCTAGAAGGTCGGCTTTGGGTGCGAGTAAGGAGGCATTAGTTATGAATGTGAGTCTAGACCAAGTCATGGGTCCTAATTAGGTTAGTTTAGGGTTAGGGCTAGGTCATGGTGAGGTGGGCAAGTGAGGTGGCGGGTAAGGCGATGTGGATTTATCAATTATGAGGTAATTAATAAATAATTGTGTAAGGTTTAGGTAATGAGGTTAGGTTGCGAAATGGGATGTGGGTCACAAGGGGTCGTAAGACACGAATTTGGTGTCTACATTAGCCCCTTATTGTCGTGTAGCTTGTTTTGTAAAGCTGCGCGGACAATAATATGAAGTGGTTTCCCCTGTTAAGGGTATAGGTAATCCCCCTCAAATCTATCACAGATTGGGTGAACGGGAAATCAGGGATAGGGTTGATAAAGGGTATATGTTGTTGAGAGAATGGTAAGGTGTGGGGTAGTTCCAAGGAAGCATACACATGTTGAAATGTAATAGTATGACTAGGGTACATGATTTGATGAGCAAACCAGCAATGTATAGGCAAAGGTCGATAGTTTATCCAAAAAAGGGTGATATAATCCTGGTATCCAAGGCATAGGAAGTAGCTCCAGGGTATATAACAGGTAAGGTACAAGAACGTTTAGGCATGTTCGGCAGTACCAAATGGTTGGTTTGGTTGAGATAAACGTCACGGTCTAGGTCTAGGCAAAGTTGGTCGACAGATCAAGTCAAGGACCCTAATCATGCTAAAACACGAACAGGTGAGCTCGATTGAACAAAAAGCTACATGATGGATGGATAAATTAAAACGGTGATTGTGGGTATGGTATGGTTAATTGGTGCGGCCTTAGGTCGGGCCAAATGGTTAGGTGCGGCCTTGGGTCGGGCCAAATGGGTTGGTTGCGGCCTTGGGTCGGGTCAAATGGTAGGTTATGGCATTGGGTCGGGCCAAATGGTAGGTTGAGGCCTTGGGTCGGGCCAATTGGTAGGTGGAGGCCTTGGGTCGGGCCGAATAGGTAGGTTGCGGCCTTGGGTTGGGCCAATTGGTAGGTGGAGGCCTTGGGTCAGGCCGAATAGGTAGGTTGCGGCCTTGGGTCGGGCCGAATAGGTAGGTTGAGGCCTTAGGTCGGGCCGAATAGGTAGGTTGCGGCCTTGGGTCAGGCCGATTGGTAGGTTGAGGCCTTAGGTCGGGCCGAATAGGTAGGTTGCGGCCTTGGGTCGGGCCGATTGGTAGGTTGAGGCCTTGGGTCAGGCCAAATGGTAGGTTGAGGCCTTGGGTCGGGCCAATTGGTAGGTGGAGGCCTTGGGTCGTGCCGAATAGGTAGGTTGCGGCCTTGGGTCGGGCCGAATAGGCAGGTGGAGGCCTATAGGTCGGGCCATATAGGTAAACAAATGGTGTTCATCAAAGGTGGATATAGGCGATATGTGGTTAAAAAAAAAGGGGCAAATGGTAAATAGGGTCAAAAATATAAAAGTGGGGGAAAGTTGGGATTAACACCGATGTCGATTCTACATGACCGATATCGGTTAAGGGACCGATACCGGTGTTTTAGGGCAAAAAAGGAAACCGACATCGGTTAAGGTCGAAAAACCTATAAAAAGAAAAATACAGCCTGTCATTGTCACTTTGGTTATTTGTAATCCAAATTGACTTGTCTGACGTGGAGAGTTGATTTGGAGGGGTATTTGAGTGAGGTGGAGCTATTGGATTGGCGGAGAGAGATGATCGTGGGCCCGAATAGTTGAGGAGGCCGCAGGTGATTGGCCGGGGACCCAGCAGATCAGGATTGGAGCCATGGCACAGGCAGGAGGAGCTGGAGGGGCTGGACCAACTGGACCGCCACCACCCATCCCACCACGACGACGTGTCGTCGTACCGGTAGGTTCTAAACTCTTTATTTTGGTGATTTGGTTGAGTTATGTTGTTTTTGGGATTTGGGTAGGAATTGGTAGTTTGTAGGAAATAATGGGTAAATGGAGGTAATGTGAGAAAGGGGGAGGGTAGATAGGTTAGATATGCTAAGGCGGCTAGGTGTGTAAAATTTTAGGGTTTTTGGGTGGGTAGATGGGTAGAAATAGGTAAAAAAATGAGTTTTGGGGGCCGCGCGCGGGTTCGGCTCGGGCAATAGACAGTGACCGATGTCGGTCACTAGGCGACCGGCATCGGTCGCAAAAAGCATAAGGTGAGGTTAAAATGGGGGGACCGGCATCGGTCTCGTATCGGCCGGTATCGGTGGGGGAGGGATGGGTTGAGGGTGGTATTTAAGGTGTATGGTGATGGGGTGTTGGGTTGGGTTGGGAGTGGGGAAGGGGATTGGGTTAGGGGTTTAGGGTTTAGGGTTTAGGGTTTAGGTTTGAAGGTGGGTTGGGGGGCTTGGTGGGGTGGGTTGTGTTGGGTTGGGTTGAGTTGGGTTGGGTAGGTAGAGAGTCGGGGTATGGGTGGGGTTTAGGATGGGGTTTAGGGTTTTTTGGGTTGGGTTTCGGGTGGGTTAGGTAGCGTGTTGGGGTGGGGTTTAGAGTTTAGGGTTTAGGTTTGAAGGTGGGTTGGGTGGCTTGGTGGGGTGGGTTGTGTTGGGTTGGGTTGAGTTGGGTTGGGTAGGTAGAGAGTCGGGGTATGGGTGGGGTTTAGGATGGGGTTTAGGGTTTTTTGGGTTGGGTTTCGGGTGGGTTAGGTAGCGTGTTGGGGTGGGGTTTAGAGTTTAGGGTTTAGGGTTTAGGTTTGAAGGTGGGTTGGGGGGCTTGGTGGGGTGGGTTGTGGGTTGGGAGTTAGGGGTTAGATTTTGGGTGTTACAAAAGGGGGTTTAGATGGTAAAGTAGATGTTATAATAAAGAGTGGGTCTAAGAATGTGGGTTGGTTTTGCAGGCACGTCAGCAGTTGACGATGCGTGATAGGATGCCTCCACTATTGAGTCGGATGAGGCCACACATATCTGCGGCGCATTGGGCCATCATGCGCGAGGTGGGGCTCGGCGGGGTCCAGAGGTACAGAGCGATCGACAGAGATCACAGCCTGATGGTCGCCCTCATCGAGAGATGGGATCCGGCGGCCAATGTGTTCCATCTGCCGACCGGGGAGATGACCGTCACATTAGAGGATGTGTATCGCATCCTGCGGCTACCGATCGAGGGAGAGGCCGTTTTCCAGGTAGATTCAGAGACTGCCATGGATAGCATACTGCAGGTTTTTGGGGATGCAGCCGCGCTTCTTACATATCATAGCGCGAGCATTGGATATGGTGACATGTACCGCGCACACAGACATGAGACACGGCTTGCCGTGTTGATGATGATAGGGGTCACCTGCTTCGCCCTCCCGGATTCAGAGGGAGGCCGCTTCCCACGGGCATTGATGGGGGTGCTACTGGAGATGGTGGAGGAGCACACCTGTTTTGCATGGGCACCAGTGTATCTGGTGCAATTATACAGGGAGTTATGGGGCTATCGCCGGAGGAGGCGATTTGGTATTTGTTCTACCTTTTTGTTGCACTGTTGGGCATACGAGCACATCGTATGCATCAGGCCGGTAGGGCTACCCCAGCAGCCAGGGCCACAGGTCGTATACCGATATGGATTTCAGAGGTGGTTGGGGGTCGTGGGCCAGCCACGAGCAGTTATTGCAGGTCGGGATGTGGCCTACTATAGACATATGCTAGAGGGCCTTACAGCAGTAGACATTATATGGAGACCCTACAGAGGTCACCAGCCTGGCAGAGGAGCCCGCGTACAGCTGCGCCTGATCCAGTATACATTCTGGATAGCAGGACGGAGGCCGGGAGAGTACGAGCGGATACCCCTAGAGAGGGTACGCAGGCAGATGGGGCTGCGACAGGACGAGCCACCTCCCTTCCCTCAGTACAGGAGGGATGATGTAGAGGCCCCACTGCCAGCGCCACAGCCTTGGGATCCAGACTGGGTTGCAGAGAGGCCAGCAGATGATGGCGTAGATGATGCTGGGTGCACGGGAGCATACAGGGTTTGGTGGGCTGGGCAGAGAGCGGCGAGGGGAGCACAGCCCGCACAGCCAGATTTGGCAGTGGTGACGGCAGAGAGAGATCAGCTCCGGGGGCAGGTGCAGCTATTACAGGGACAGTTGGCTGCTGCACAGGCACAGATAGGGGTTTTACAGGGGCAGCTAGCCCAGGCTCAGGTACAGGCACAGGCAGCACCACCACCAGCAGCACAGCCACAGGTGCAGGTACAGGTACAGGCAGCCGTACCAGCAGCAGCACAGCCACAGCCCCAGATACCACCACGGCCACAGGTGCAGGTACAGGCACAGGCAGCACCTCCACCAGCACCACAGCCACAGGTGCAGGTACAGGCTCAGGGGATATTGGTGTTAGGTGCCAGGGGACCAGCCCCAGTTCCTTCAGTGGCGCGAGATCGCTATATGGAGGTTAGAGCAGAGGCCCGTTATTATCAGGATATTCTTGATAGTACCGGAGTCGAGTATCAGGCATATGCAGCTCATAGAGCAGAGACCTCGCACAGCCAGAGATCTCAGGGAGGAGCAGCCACAGCTGGCGTGTCCGTGACAGGCAGGAGGCGAGAGGCACCACAGGGACCAGCGGGGAGAGGTGCCGAGGGCGGTGGGGAGAGCTGATAGATCCCCGACGTGGTTTTGTATAGGGACATGGGCACCGGTCTGCGAACCGGTTGTATTGATAGAGGCCTGCGTGCCTACATTTATTCATTGTTTTGATTCATTTATTTATTAGATACCGGCCTGCGAGCCGAGTATATTTGTGATATGAGAGACCGGCCTGCGAGCCGAGTCGAGATTTTTGGGAGGTATTGCGGCCTGCGTGCCGGCTTTGGTATGTTATGAGATCACAGAGGCCCCGATGTAGGGCACATTGTATTTTTGAAAATTTGTATATATATAGAGACGATGCTTTGATTCATATGCAGTGTTCAAAAATGTGTTGAAATATGTGGTTAATGGCTGGTAATATATAGAATGTGTGATGAGTTTAATTGACATGTTGATAGATGGATGATGCTGATGTTTTTGTTTCTTGTTTTTGCACGTATATATGAATGTCAGGTTATGTGATGGATTGGTGGTTTTGTGACATTGTGATATATGTAATTGATGAGTTGGTTCCAAATGATGTATAGATTGATAGCTTTTTGGTATCTGTAGTTGATGGTTTGTGTATCTGTGTAAAATAAATGATGTTTAATGAAAATGTAATGTTATATGTGGTGGATGAACAAAATGTGGTAAAGTGTGTTGTTTATGCAGGAAAAGAGGCGGGCGCGACAAAAATTTAGGTGAGAAATGAAGAAAAGAACGCTGTTTCAAAAAGGAAGGTGTGTAACCGGTATCGGTTATGTAACCGATGTCGGTAGCTGACAGACCGATATCGGTTAGGTAACCGATACCGGTTATTTAGGTATGGGCTTTTCTAAAAATAAAAAAGCTAGGGTGGCAACTTAAGTTTTAATTTTAGAGCCATGCAAGAGGTTAAAAGCGCGAACGCGACGCGTTTTGACGACTGAGACAGGTTTTTGCATGAGAGATCTGAGTGATAAGGAGAGAAGAGACAAGAAAAGTGAATTGTGATCTGAGATTCAGAAGATAGCAAGGCAGGTTTGAAAAAGGTGGTGATAATGGCAGGACGAGGAGAAACATCCAGCAGGCAGGGACAAGAGAGAAGACAAGGGCCACCTCAAGCTACTGCAACCCAAGAGGTAAACGTTTTGGTTGTGATTTGATTTCTGCATGGTTTTGTGAATAAGATGGGGTAGAGTAGGTGGGTAGATATGAGAAAGAAAACATGATAACAAGGGTTGCAGGTGAGGTAAGTGTTACAGGGTAGGCAATCAGGGGTTTCAGGTATGTTTGTATGTATAAAAACGAATAAACGAGCAAATTTATTGTCGTAGGTGGTTGTTTTTAGGGAAGGTGTATAGAATTGACAGTGACCGGTAGCGGTTAGGGAGAACCGGTATCGGTTATTCAACCGATATCGGTTACGTATAACCGGTACCGGTTACTGGAGAAATTTCCAGAATGTTTGAAAAAGACCCTAATGGATTGAATGGTTGTTTGTCGTTTTGGTGTATGCAGGCAGAGGCAGGGTTGAGGATGAATGATAGCGTGCCAGCGCTGTTGTCGCGAATCCGAGCGGATGTAACACCAGCGGAATGGACATTGATAAATCGTTTGGGGTTAAGTGGAATCCGTTATTATTCACGAATCGCACGTAACCATGGTATGTTACAGGCGCTGATTGAGAGATGGAATCCTGAGACAAATACCTTCTATCTGCCAACAGGTGAAATGACAGTAACTTTGGAAGATGTGTTTCGTATTTTGAGACTCCCTATTACAGGAGAGCCAGTATATCAGGCACTACCTAGCGCGGGGCGGGCAGCGATAACAGAAGTGTTTGGTCCATATGCACGAGACTTAACACAGCGAGGTTTGTCATTCACATATGGGGTAATGTATGCAGCACACCCTGAGGAGACAAGGTTAGCAGTGATTTTAATGATAGCGGTAGGGTATTATGCGTTACCGAGGGCAGAAGGGGGAAGATTTCCAAAGGCATTGATGGGTGTTATTTGGGAGATGATAGAAAGGAACGTGACTTTTGCATGGGCACCTGCATATTTGGCGGAGCTATACAGGGGTTTATGGGCTTGTAGGCGAAGTCACAGGACAACGTTGGATTGTTCCTACTTATTACACTGTTGGGCCTATGAGCACATTGTTTGTATGCGACCAATAGGCCGATCCATCCAGGTAGGAGAGACCGGAGTACAGAGGCTGGGATTCCGACGATGGGTCCAGACAGAACAGGAGGCAAGATCTCAGGCCGTGCCGGGTGACATTGAGTATTACAGGCAGGTATGGGAGAGGGTGACGGTTGCGGATATCTGTTGGAGGCCCTACGGGAACTATATGGTAACCGAGAACATAGCTGAGGAGTTGAGAGGTGTAGAGCGATTGAGGTGGATCGCGGGGCACAGGCCAGGTGAATATGAGAGGATTCCGATAGATCGCGTGCGGCGACAATTTGGATTTGTGCAGGACATACCACAGGCTTATAGACCATATATGAGGATCGATGCCGAGGCAGCATTCTCACCTCCCCGGCCAACACCTCCAGAAGGGCCCGAGGAGATAGCAGCCGATCGCAGTGTAATGGATGCAGGAATGACAGAGGCCTATAGATTATGGTGGGTAGCAGAACTGCGAGGTGTACGCGATCGCCCTGACATAGCGGTGATTACAGCAGAGAGGGATCGGCTGCAGCGTTTGGTTCAGCAGCTCCAAACGCAGGTGAATGAGACAAGAAGATTGTTAGCGGTTGCGGAGTCACGAGCAGCGAGACTAGAGACTGGAGTCCTCCATGCGAGAGGGCGTATTCACATGTTACAGGAGAGATTGGCAGATCAGTGGGCGGTACCAATAGCCGCGGTACCTTTGAGGACAGAGAGGCCTGGCGAGAGGGGTCGACGATCACGATCATCACCTAGGTCGGGATGAGGCGCGAGGGTCTAAATAAATGTGAGCAAGGTATAAGGATAAATAAGAGTACCGACCTGCGTGTCGATGATATAGAAGATGTATTTGTTTAACATTTAAATAAAACTGAGATATGTCTGTTGATTTGAGTTATGATAATAATAAGAATGTTTGCGTTGTGGTTTTTGGTGTTTTGAAAAAGGATAAAAGAGAAATGTGATTAAAATAGAAATACACAAAAATATTTATATTTACCACACATGATAGGTTATGGTAGGGGATGGTCGAGCTAACCTTGGGAGACCCCATGTCTCCGAAGTGCTGCCTACATAGCCCATTGCACAAAGCAAGGAAGGGCCTCAGACCGATGTAGTTCTCCCTTAGGATCAGGGAGAGGCGAATTTAGGCAATTTGGTATGGTTTAGGCAATAGGTCGTTTGGTAAAAATTTGATGTTGGTAGGGTAATGTTGTTGGTGTAGGTATAGGTAAAGCAAAGGTTAGCATACCCAAGTAGTAGGGAATAGTGTCCTGATTAAGATCAACACACAATTCTAGATGCGAGGCAAAGCGGAAAGAGTGCTCCGTAGGTGAAAAGAGCTAAACAAACCAAACAACGTAGAACGAGCCTGAAGCCCTAAGTGCCGTGCACAGACGAGAAGTCCATAGTTGAAAAGAGTTGTATGATCACAATATATCAGGTGTACGTTACGTCCCTTGAGTTGAAACAAATGGTGAGGTGATGTGGATGATATAGCGGAGGTACAAAGAACTTGTTATAACGAAAGAGAACCTACCCTAAATAGACAAGTCCATGACCCAAAAAGTTCTTTTGAATGAGGCTTTTATTTTATTGAATGTAGACTGATCGATGCGGGAAGTCTACAAGGGATATTGATTGTTTTATTCTTGAGGTCTTCACGAAGCTGATCAATGCGAGAAGCTTCTGATAAAGGCTGACTGTGTATAGCTGTCCTTCGGGGGAGCAGTCTATTTATAGTAGCAGAGATGATTTTAGTGCATAGCTGTCCTTCAGGGGAGCAGTCTATTTATAGTAGTAGCAATAGTTTGGCATATAGCTGTTCTTCGAGGGAGCAGTCTATATTTAATTTTAGATGACTAGATGTTCTTTTGGCGTGAAACATCTAGTTTAGTAGGAAGTTTGACTCAAGAAAATCCCTTAAGAATGTGGCTTATTTTAATACTTTGAAGTCATGGACTAGACTAAAAAAGGGGAAGGCATTATCAAGGGGAGGTGCGAAGTGATTTTGATTTTATGCGGAGATATAGAAAACAAAGTGTATGTAGCGGTAAATGAGCTCAAGGGACGAGCAGTAGGTAGATAAGAGGTGATATAACACTAGTTTCAACAGTAGAATGGTCGAAGATGTAAGGCATTAAGGGGTTCAGGCTCAGGTTTACCATTAAGCGAAGCTAAACGATAAGTGCCTGATCCATAGGTGTGAGTGATTATATAAGGCCCAATCCAATTGGGAGCAAATTTTCCACGTTTGCTCTTTTCTAGTTTGGTGACATGTTGATTCTCTTTGAGGACAAGATCACCAACCTTAAAGGTACGCTCATGAAGTCGCTTATCATAAGCACGCTTGATGCGTTTTTGATAGATTTGAAGGTGATCGAGAGCTGTAAGACGTCGTTCGTCAAGAAGCTCCAATTGGGCTAACCGCTCTTGGCGGAAATCATCGTTGGTGAGAATATCCTGAAGAGATATTCTAAGGGAGGGTATTTGTATTTCGAGAGGTAAAACAGCCTCGGTACCATATACCAAAGAAAAAGGTGTGGCATTAGTGGAGGTACGAATGCTAGTACGATAAGCCCAAAGGGCAAAGGGAATGTGATCGTGCCAATTTCTTCCAGATTCATTGACGACTTTCATGAGGATTTTGGTTAGAGTTTTATTAGAAGATTCAGCCTGACCATTGGCCTGCGGATAGTAAGGTGATGAGAAGCTAAGTTTGATACCAAAGTTGTCACAAAGGTCTTGCAACAACTTGTTTTTGAAAGATTTACCATTATCGGTTATTAGGCGATGAGGAATACCAAAACGACAGATAATGTGATGGTTAATGAATTCGACAATTTTTTCTTTTTTGATTGAAATGAGTGGAATAGCCTCCACCCATTTTGTATAATATTCGGTCGCTGTGATTATCCAACGGTGACGTTGTGAAGAGGTCGGGTGAATCTCACCAATAAGGTCTAAACCCCATTGTGAGAAAGGCCAAAGATCACGAGCGACTTGTAGCGGGTGGCTAGGAGTATGTTGAAGATTGGCATGTTGTTGACACATGACACAGCGCTTAACATATTCGTAGCAGTCGTTATTGAGAGTAGGCCAATAATATCCTAGGCGAAGGATTCGTTTAGCCACGGCAAGGCCACTAAAATGTCCACCACAAATCCCATCGTGTACTTGTTGGATGGTATAGGTGACCTCTGCGCCGGTTAGACAACGAAGGAGGATGCCATCAAAGCCACGTTTATAAAGGAGTCCTCCCATGACAACATAACGCGAAACACTTTTAAGAAAAGCACGTTTTCCATTACTAGTAAGGTCAGGTGGGAGAACCGAGATTGTAAGGTAGTCGTGAAACTGGTGGTACCAGGTATCCTGCGAATTAGTAGACACAGTATTTATCATGCAAACTACCGGGGTTGAATAGGATGGTGCAAAAAGTTGTTGGACCACAACGAATAATTCAGAGTCAGTTGGTGCGGCGGGAATCTGCGAGGCTAAGCAAGCCATAGTATCCGCAAATTTGTTAGTGGAGCGGGGAATGGTTTGGATAGAATAGTGAGTAAATAAGGCTAGAAGTGACTCCACGTGGTGTTTGTACTTCTGAAGTTCCTCGTTTTTACATTGGTAGATGCCCATAACTTGATTGACTACCAATTGAGAGTCACCAAAGATATTGATAGATTTGATGCCTAAGTGTATCGCAACTTGGAGACCCAGAACAAGGGCCTCGTATTCCGCTGTATTATTAGTGCAAGGGAAATCAAGCCGGAATGAAAGAGGCATAGGTTCAGCGTCAAGAGGGATGAGAACAACGCCGGCTCCTCCGCCGCGCTGGCACTTAGATCCATCGAAGAAGAGGGTCATTTGATACGACACTTCTCTGAGCGAAAGAGTGGCGATGAGTTCGTCGGGGAAGGTAAAATTGGTAAATTGTTCCCCAGGTAGAGGGGCCTCCGCAAGTTGGTCTGCAAGAGTTTGTCCTTTGATTGATTTCTGTTGTATAAACTCAAGGTCAAGGTCGGCGAGGAGCATGAGCCATCGAGCGATGCGTTGGTTTAGGTGTGGTTTGGCGTACATATAATGAATGGGGTCTGTGTTGGTGATGACGAAAGTTTTGTGATTCAAGAGGTAATGTCGGAGTTTGGTGGCGACGAATGATAGGGCCAGGCACAATTTTTCTACATGTGTATACCTAGTCTCGTAATCCACGAGGGTACGACTTATATAGTAAACGGCCTGCTCTCGGCGTGCAGGGTCTCGATGTGCGAGCATAGCTCCTATAGCATGGTCAGTGGCGGAAAGATAAAGGTAGAAAGGGCGGTCGTCCTGGGGTGGTATAAGCACGGGTGGCTGCAAGAGATACGTTTTGAGAGCTTCGAAGGCTTGGTGACACTCCTCACTCCATTGAAAGGCAACGTCCTTTTTTAGAAGGTGATGAAAAGGGTGACATCGATCCGAGAGTTGGGAGATGAAACGCCGGATGGATTGAAGTTTACCCTGCAAACTACGCAATTGTTTAAGGTTTTTGGGTGGGGGGCATTTCTAGGATAGCTTTTACTTTAGATGGATCAACCTCAATGCCACGCAAAGAGACGATAAAGCCAAGAAGTTTTCCCGAAAGAACACCAAAGACACATTTCTTCGGTTGAAGGCGGACAGAATATTGTAACAGGCGATCAAATATAATGGTTAAAACATCGAGATGTTCACTACGATGTTTAGACTTGCCGAGAAGATCGTCGACATAGTCTTCAAGGATAGTGTGCATAATGTCATGAAAAATGTAGGTCATAGCCCGCTGATAGGTAGCACCAGCATTCTTAAGGCCAAATGGCATGACACGATAACAGAAGGTTCCCCAAGGAGTTATGAAGGCAGTTTTGTGTTGATCGGCAGGGGCAACCAAAATTTGGTTGTATCCTGAAAAGCCATCCATGAGAGAAAGCATTTCATGGCCCGCAGTGAGATCAACAAGTTGATCAATACTTGGGAGGGGGAAGTCATCTTTGGGGCAAGCAAGGTTAAGATCCCGGAAATCTGTGCATATCCGAAGTCCCCCTGTCGCTTTAGTGACAGGTACGATGTTAGAAATCCATTGAGGATAGTCAATAGGCAGAATGAAGGAAACAGAAAGGAGTCGTTGGAGCTCCTCTTTGACCAAGAGAGCAATGCGTGGATGCATTTTTCTCAATTTCTGTTTGACTGGTTTGGAATTGGGGTTTAGGGTGATGTTATGGACGGCAATGGTAGGATCAATTCCTGGCATGTCAGCGTAAGACCATGCGAAAGCTTGGCTGCGAGCACGGAGAAAGGTGGTAAAGGCGGCTTGTTCTGATGTGTTAAGTGATTGTCCGATCTTCACTATGTGAGGATCTTCCTCCGTGTGGATGTTGATTTCTATAGTAGATTCGTTTAGCATGGTTTGAGTTTCAGATGGTAAGGCGCGTTGAAGATAGGAGTCATCTGCCCCAAGGTAAGTGAGGATGGAGTCGTCATCCTGACACTCAACAACATTAATCGAAGGCGAATCTTCTTCGATCATGTCTGGATACAGAAGGGGAATGGAAAATGGGTCCTCATTATCGCGTTGATAAGTGAGAGGACCTATGAAGATGGCATTTATGAAAAAAAAAAGTTAGGAGGGATAGATTCAGGGTCCATCGATTCTTTGGGTGATGATGGCAAAGTGGGTGATGATGGTTCGGTAGGGGCAACGTCTTCTTCTTCCAGGATACAGCTGACAGGAGGTGTTTCTTGTGTAGGTGTTTCGGAAAAACCGAGACCACTGCGATCATTATGTTTGCGTGTGGTGATGGGGATGAGAGTATGTCGGCCTTGTTCGTAAAGGCCAAAACCAAAGCCTTTCCACGCACAGCGAGTCAAGAAGGTGAGGGCGAAGCGACGATTTGTCAGGTATTGAAAATCGGATTGGAAGGGAACCACACCAAGAGGAGGTTCGGGGGTAATGGAGGATGCGTCAATACCCCCATACGTTAGGTTAGTGCGACAATGGGGTGGTCCGTAAGAGATTACCTCCCCCACGCGACGGTCGTAGGTGGGATGTGCATGTAATTGTCCGTACTCCTGCGGGGTAGGGAAAGAACTAACGTTATATAGGCGGTACTCCCCCAGCGTGAGGCGATGAAAAACATCTACTAAGGGGTCGGAGGTTGGGATGTTAGCTGCGGGAAGAGAAGTGGTTTGTGCGACGGTGGTTTCATCAGTTGAAGGCGTAGGTGCAGTTGAGGTGGATGGTTGAGGTACATTTGAAGAGGATGGTTGGGTTGAATGTATGGGTGTCTTAATTGGTATAAGCACATCATTTGGGCGATATAGCATATTGCAAGTTTTGAAGGGGGGAGGATCAGCTTTTACAGTGTAGGACTTCCCCTCGTACTCAAATTTTATGCATCGATGTAATGTTGAGGGAACGCATCCCATGGCTCGGATCCAAGGACGACCCAGCAATATATTATATTGGAATTCTCCTTCAAGGACATAGAAGAGTTCGGGTAAAGTACGTGGTCCTACGCGAATGTTGAGGATCACGGTGCCTAAGGTAGAAGTAATAGCGTCATTGAATGACCGCAACATGATGGGGTTGGCACACATGCAACTAGAAGGGATGTTCATTTGTTGGAAGGCCTTGGAAGAGATGATGTTTAGGCTAGCGCCCCCGTCAATCATAACCCGACGTACTCGAATGTCTCGGACGTAAGCGGAAATGAAAAGGGCAGGGTCAGGGTCTTCTGTACCAAAGTCGATAATTTCATCTTCCGAGAAACTAACTGTAGCGGCTTGTTGTTTTGAGATAGAAGTGGTGGGGGAGATGGATTGTTTGGTGAGAGAAGCAACGTGATTGGGTGTTAGAATGGAGGCAACGGGCAGGGTTTCGTTGGGTAAAACCTCTATCCCTTGAAGGATCTCAACAAGAGCTTGTCGATGAGATTCAGAAGTCTGAATGAGATCATATAGTGTCATTTTTACGGGCGATTGATGAAGCTGTTTGATCATGGTTCGGTGGGCAACTCCATTAGAGACGGGATAGGCGGGTCCGCGAATAACCACTTTAGGGGGTGGTGTAATCGGGATTGTTGAAGGAGAAAGAGATGCCGCAGGTGTGTTTTCTTTCGCTTTCCCATTGTTTTTCTGTCCTCGAGTAGCGACACTAATCATATTAATCTCGTAGACCTGAG